>OZ026833.1:2265552-2793052 GCA_964023205.1 Lutraria lutraria
TATGTGACAAATGAGCAAAAACAAAACCTCTCATGAAAGAGATGTTTCTAAAATGCCAGCCAAGTAGTCATTCATGTTAAAGGTCTCAATCAATACAGGTCATACACAGATGATAACCAATTTTCATGTAAAGTTTGAAGATCTTATGCCCCACCGTGCACAAGTTACTTATTGTAAGGAGACTGTTTTGTTGTCTGAAGGAAAACCATTTGTTCAACCTACCCAACAACAACTGACTTGTACAAAGCAATATATTCCCAAATGTTCGAACTGGGCATATATAAGAAAAAAAGAAAAGTATGTATAACAAGTTAAAATAAATTTATTATCAAAAATGCATTCTTATGCAACAACAAATGTTAAGTTTATTAAAGAGATTAGTTAAACTGATACAAAAATAGTTACTAATTGCACTTTGTGGAGGTATAACAGCACATTCACGAAAGTTGAAAGTTTTAAGACGAAATGTGCATTAAATAAGATTTAAAAAGGAAACATGTACATGAAACAGTACAGTCACAACAATACTATAAATTCATATTAAACACAGTTGAGCAAATGTGCACTTAAGCTTGAGCAAATAGCATACCTGAATGTTGCTTTTTATGATAGTGAAAATACAAACTTATACATCACAATACTTAATATAATGTTTTATTTTACAAAATTGATTGCTATGAATTTTTTTAATACATTGAAATAGAAACATATTAGAATTTGCAAAAATTATGTTATATCTAATTTGTATCATTAGTTCAGCATTCCTTCGACACTTACAACTGGCACAAGTAAAATACTAAAAATTAGTTTTGACAATTAAAACAAAACATTATTATGAAGTATGTGTAATGAAAATATAGTGTTAATAATAATAATAATGTTCTTAGATTGGTTATCACAAAGTACATAGCAAGCTAAAATGGTGGATTTAAGATGGCCCTATATCACTGTCATGAGTATTTACTCTAACAATCCAAATGGAAAAATCTCAATTGCCTATACAAAGTTTCTATGTTTTATCAGGTGACCAAATTAAATACTGACCTAATTCAGCCACTAATATCTGGTGAAATTTGCAAGCTCTACTTGGGAAAATAATCAATGGTCAATGGTTTAACAAAAATAAAGTTTTTACAGTTTAAATGGAAAAATGCAATAGGAAAGATTGAATTGCTTATGATATTATAAGAGTTACAAAAAATAAATTAGCAACATTTATACCAAGACAGTCCTGTAGTCTGGTACACACACAAAAATATACATATTTACAAAGAAATGTAAAGATAACAATAGTGACAGGAGAACTAAAATATAAGAGAACATTTTTGCACTTTCCTTAAAGCTTTATACAGATATACATTTGAGGAAATAATCAATGGCACATGGATTATTAAAAATGATTTTTATGAGTTTAAATGGGAATAAAAAGAAACATGTCAAAGTTGAAAAATTGATTTTTTATGAGATCATACAAGTCGTAATGAAAACATGATTAACAACATCTCTACCAAGAAAGTCCTGTAGCCTGGTCTACACAAAACACAAGCAATATATATATACATAGACATATTTACTAAGATATGTAAACAACAACAATGGACAAGATAAAGCTCAAAGTCTGATCTCTGATAAGTTTTCTATTACTTTCCAAATGAATCTTTACCCCAGATGGCCCAGTACCTAACTTTAACATAATTTAATGACAGAAAGACTGTTAATATACAGAAGGAAAAAGTATCAGAAAAGTTTATATTTCATTTTGTTATAGATGAACTAGAGCAATGAAAGTCCTACAGTATAATAAACCAAAGTGTTGTTTTTTACCATACAATAAATATTGTAGCACAATGGCATTTGGTTAGAAATAAATAGCCATGGTCAGTGTTCCTATAATCATGTGTTGGTAAGAAGTTTCATAAATATGAATTGAAGAAATTGACTATCAAAGCAATAATCCTTATTTTTTCTATGTTTCTTATTAAGTTTACTGATCACTTGCATAACAAACATTTATAAAAAAAAACATCATGTTGTATTACCTGATTTCTTGGTAAAATTAATTTTCATTTAAAAAAACAATCATGGGTATTTTTTTACTCAAAAATAACTAAAAATTGCATGCACTGTCAAAAACAATTTTTTCTAACAGGCAAAAATTGTACTGTGAACACACAAAAATCTATAATTTTTATTATATTCTTTAGTCATACTATTGTCTAAAATGCTAATTTCTGGTTTTAGGCTTCTTTCCAAAATGTAATTATACCTTTAAAGCAACAAACATCTAAAATGTAAATATGTTAAATTAGAAAAATGTCTGCATGGTAAATTTGCATGTTCTGAAGAGTATATATTTATTGATTTATTTTTTCACAATATTATAGAAGTTTGTCCCAGAAAATTTTGCTGTAAAATTTACTGGCAACGACTCCACCATGCTGAACAATAGATCATCATCTACTTCTTGTGGTAACTTCCCAAATAATTTAACTAAATCATCTTAAGGTAACATCCTTTGAGAAATTGTCTCTATTGACTGACAACTTGCATCTGTAAGTTCTTGATCCTTTTGTTCCTTCGCAAGTTGGACATACACCTTCGACTAACTTCTTCTTGCGACAAGCTGTAAATGTATAAATAAAACACTTATTTATATATAAACGGGAACACAAAACAACACATGACTGTGTATTCTATACACAATGTCTTTCCCTTTGACAACATATGAAAATCAGTCAGAACTATTATGTGGTTTATGACCAAAACATATGTTTCCCACACAGACATCCGTATACATGACATTTTAACAATTATTGATTCTATTCATGAACTCGACCACTTACCAAGCATAACATTTCCAAATTTAAACAGTTTTTTTGGACTATTATAAATTTAATGTAAGCCAGTTGGCATTCAAATCTGAAATATAGAAATTCAAGCACTTTTCAGGGTTTGTATGAAACCCACAACTAATAAACAGTGAAAATAAAGTCTAATCCAAAAAGTAGTATGCCTATAGACAAAAAATTCCACACCTTTTGTACTACAAGCAGTATATGAAGCAACTTCATACAGTGAATCAATTGAATACACCAACTCCTTGTCTTTCATTTCCACAGCAAATCACCATTTTTTTAAATGTTGTCAACGTCCTCATCTTCTATTGACACAGGTACAGCATCATTGGAAATGAACTGAAAATATTAGTATTATAAATTTAAGCTCTGTAAGATATAGTCTATGAAGTTTAAAGGATAGGAAATTAAGTAGATCTCAAGTTACTTACAGTTGGAATTACTTGTCCAAATCACCAAAAGTGAATAGTTTTCCTTTATACTATAAACATAATTATTGATTAAAGTTAATAGACCAAATCAATAATTACTTGTCTGGGACAACTAGTCAAGTGCTTATTTTGCAGACTGTAATTTTGAGTGAGTCACATTATTGAGAGGTCTTAAGGTGAGTTGTAACTGTATATATATTCAATTTAAATGAGTATGATTTTTTTCATCTACCTTTTCATCTTAACACATACTTTTTTAATATTAACTGATTACTGAAATGCTGATCAACTGCTGACATCTTAATATTGTTGCAAGTGTTAAGCTCAAATTAGACAGTAATTTCTGTGTTTGGAAACAAAGATTGGGCAAAAATGCAGGTGTTGCAGTTTGCATATTAACCTGATCATAGGACTGTATGTTATTAGGAACTGACAATTCAAATTTCAAAAGAGAATCGTTCACTTGACTGAAGCGGACATGCAACATACTCATAATCATTCAATAATTGGCTATATACTTCATGTACATCATAAAACAATGACTATGAATAAGAAAAGGCAGTTCTTTGAGTATTACCGTGCTCCAAAATATTTGACCAATAACCTGGAGTCAATTCATAAGAATGATCTTTATAATGAACAAAAAGAAAATCAAATAACTCATCTAATGTGTCATAAGATATCAGCACAGCAGTACCATCATCGCTGCGTAACCCATGTCTATTTCTTTCGTGGGAATCAAATAAAAGGAAATGATTAGTTTGAGGATCGATATACAAAGCGATTGTCAAACCATCAACAGTCAAGATTTGGTAAGGCGAGAGTAGGCATGCTTGAGAAATTGCGTCGAAAAATGGCAATTGGCCCTAACGTAACTCGACAGGTCTGTTGATATTATATAGCCGTAATACATATCTGAAGCACAGTTCTCAATAAGTTTGGGGCCAACAGGCCCAAAAGCTAGACTAACAGACCTGCTTAGGGGTCCGGGCATTTTCTATCAATATTTTATACACTTTTGAGATTCCTAACCGGCCCAAACACATTTCTAACTTATATCCATTATTGATGAGGCAATAAGTCACTGCATCTTATTGACATCTAGATTAAAACTTCCTACATGACAATATGCCTGGGTGTTCATTTTTCCTGATAAAATCTAACGTGAGGTAAGTTTCTAAGCGGCTAAATTGGCCTGCAGTTATTGAGAACCCTGCTGAGGTGTACTGTACATCATATAACTGACCCCTAAATGTAGCAACATTCGGCAAATCATTATGTCCAAGGTATCTAAGTTCACCGATGGACTGAACAATACTTCCATACAAGCGACATATCAAGACTTATGAAATTAAAAATACTGCAAGGCTGGCATTGAAAAAATGCCGAAAGAGCGACTATAGTGACATTGCAGTACACTGCATTCCATTATACGGTGCAAATTTAGACAACCTTGATGGAAACTACCTACTGTTAAATACTTCTTACCATGTTTGTTGACAGTTATCGTTGTTGTCTTTCGTGTTCAGTCAACCAATATGGCGGAAAGTGACGCGCTTTAACATGTGGTTAATTGTAACATTTTCATTGGTCGATTGATAGTGTCTGGCTGGAAAATGCTGGCGGAGCGAGTTTTTCGCGAAACGGAGACAAAACAAAAAAAAAGAAAATGGAGATAAAAAACAACGAACATTTCTACTGTTTTACGCAGCTAGAAAGAAACTGAATTCACGAAGCAAAATTCAATAATAACTGCTCAAAGAATTATATCAATTACGATTTAAACCGTCAGTATGTTTTATCTCCATTGCGTTTTTATTCGCAATCCGTTAAAACGTCAATGCGTTGTATATAAACGTAATACAAAATATGGTTTTTCATAAGGCAAGACTTATTTGCATAGTTTGGTCATTGTCACTACAGTTTTTCCATTATATAGGCTTGTACGAAGTAAATAAGATCAATTGTCGTTGATTTTTTAATTTACCCTATTGTTCTTTTAACAACTGACTTTCAGATAGGCATAAACAAGCTTCGAAAACGTTTTCGGTACTTTTGCGAAGTTGGGGTAGTAAGGTTTAGAAACTAACGTATAAAAAGAGCGTAGCCTAACCGTTTTGAGAGAAGCTATTATTTATACAGAAAACATTTTCAAAGCTTTGTAGTAACGGTAAAAAACTTTCATTTTAAATATTTTGACATTTTTTATCACTTAATGGATGCATACAATACATATCAGATTGTTTAAAAAAGATTAAAAAAGAAAGTAAAAAATGATTAATAATACCAGCTTCTCCCAAATCGATTACGCAACACCAGGGCAATTTTTTAACACTATTCAATACTGACGCCGCCGTTCTCGGCGCCGTCAATAAACAAATAATAAAACAATGCCAGTGATCTTATATAATCATGACAACCTACATCTCAAGTATTATCGAGCTAACAGTCTATATGTGACGTCATGACTCTCTTCTTCAATAATTACAGTGTACATCTAATTGACAATTAGCATGTTTTCCTGCCTTGGAAACACATACAAGTCAGATTCCATGAAGGGTTTCTACACAATCTATAACAAGCATGCCAGCCTATTTGTTACCTATACAAACAAAGCCGAGAGGCTATATCAATCATAAGCACGCCAGATAGCTCATCTAATCTTGGTATTATTCCAATCAATTACAAACCAAATAATATTTCCCACATTTCAATATATTCAGAAATTTCTGTCAGAAATATTATAAAATTTACTCCAGGGACCGACTTACAGTTGAGTAATAGGTCGGAGCTGTAAGGGCAGTGTTAAACATACACAAGTACCTAGTAACTAGTAAGTGACAATATGTCAGTCACTACTGATTGATAAAGGGTTCCTCCAAAATGAATTAAAACCCCTTTTAATTAAAGAATCCCACCAGTACATGTCATTTATTCTCCACATCAAGTATAGAACTTGACTTTTGAAAAGTCCAAGTGATACTCAGTGAACATAAACCACATTGTATCAGGGATTTTCAAGAGCCCAGAGAACCAATGACATTTCTAAATTTAATCAAAGACTACACACATGAAGCCAATACAAGAAAATAGCATACATTACAGGAATGATGATGATGATGACAACAACATATCACCTGCTGATAGTTTATTTAGTCATGTCCTTAAATTGACCAGGGTCAAAGAGAAGCTTGGCTTGATCTGTCAGAGGCTTGATGTTATCCAGCTGTGGGAGGGAGAGCTTAGTATTGACAGATACAGAGAACTAATTCATAGAACTAAGGCGAAAAAAATATCAGTCATGTTTAACATTACTTGCCTAATATCAAAGTACTGAAAGTCCTCATAAAAACAGAACTTACATAGACATGCAATGCAACACTGAGTGGGAACTAGTTTAACAATTGCATGGAGGATGTAGAAAAATGCAGTACTTAGGCCTGCATCAAAATTCATGAGCACCAAGTGAATGGCAGATTATGGAAAGCAGAACTATGGTTCAGTTTCCAAAAAGGAATGGAGGTAGGTTGGAATTTTTGTTCTCTCTATTTTCTAAAACCTCTAATAATTATAAGGTATGATTTGTCTCCATTTATTCTGAACCTCAAATTTTACTGTAAGTAACATTAGGGGCTCATGCCAAAACAGATGGTTGTCGGGTAACCATGGACACAAGTTTTTTTTATTCTGGCCTTATGTTCTGATTGTAGCTTGTTTAACTGTTGTTCAAATCATGTTCTAAGATATTTTCAAACTATTTAACTTACAGTTATCAATTTCCACATAAGAAAAAAATCTACTTAGGATTGTGTGTTAAAATAAGGAATGTAAACCATATCATGGCAGATGAAAGGACTTACCATCCAATAATTATTTAGTTAATATTGGTCATGTGAAGGGAATTTTATATCTTACATCAGATTCAGAACAAGGAACAATAAATTTATGTATCATCATATTTTAGATCTAAACTGATACTAACTGATCAATATCGACAGGATAAATGACATCATCTTCAAATGTTGCTGTAAGTGTCACAACCATTGAACAAGAAATGAATGAAATAAAGTAAAACAGTTTCCATAACTGAGAAGGTGAATTAATTATAATGTATCATTTGAGAGAGCAAGATCTGTGATTACCATCTAATGTCTAGTAATAGAAGTAATTAATTAAGTTATGTGATACGACCTCCAAACATGAGAGTTAATTGAACCTATGTCAGACAAGATATTTTCTGAAATGAAGGAATTAATTGCAAAACATTCTAATATTACTAGACAAACTGACAAATATTTTGCATAAAAAACAACATCACTTTAACCACACTGTAATAACTATGAAAATCCAATTATCTAAGAAATTGCTGCAAGGAAATCTAAGCTGTACATCATATCAGTGTTTCTCAGCTTAGGTTGAAACGAGAAATGCAATTATGAATATTTGGATCAAACTTGTCCATGTTGGTACAGAGAAGCCTTTGAGCTATCCTCGTTAATTGTACAGACAGGATACACACACAGGATGTTTAAATTCAAATTAAACAACAAACAAATGAACACCAGGTCACAGTCACACTGACTTTTAACAACATATATTTCAGTTAATAAGTTAAGACAAACACCTATCACCAGTATGTAATTATATAGACACAGATGACACTTACTTGAATGTAATTAAGACTTATGTTTACTTTCTTCAACTTTCAACAGGTTTAATATTTTGTATTCATAGGCGGTTAGCCAATGTAGAAGACAATTATTTGCAGGAATTGTATCAGGAAGAATGTCACAGACAGCAAAAGGTGATAAAATTAATTAACAGCTGAAGCTTAAAGGGAAATAAAATGCCATAGTCTTAATTAACAGATGGGTGATCTAAAAACTTGGGATGTTATAAAATATTTAGGATGATCTCATAAAAGCTACAATTAATAATTTAAACCAGTATACTCATATAAGACACACTTCATGTAAACTAGAATCAGTGTAATTCTCAGGTCTTATCGTTCATCTTCGAGATTTCTATGGAAATGTCAGATAAATCTAAGAGAGGCATTTTTGCACTGGACAAAAATAACAGTAACCCCCTCCCTGACTTGGTTTAGTGTTATACAAGATGTTGTGTTTATGATAGAGCTAGTCTTCCATAGCATTGTATATGGTTTTAAGTGTTTCATACCCAACATAAACTTACAAAGGAGGATTTTCTAACCAAGTTCAAACAATGCGAGCACAATATTTAGAATATAGCACTGTATATAATGAATTCATTGTCTGCCAAGCTAGTGAATCAATTGATTAAACAAAAGTTAACTTCGACCCAGACAGAATACTTAACAAACGTAATCCTCTTATGATAATTATGCAGCATTAGTTGAGTTCTAGAAACCTTTATAATAAATACATTATAACAACGGTTCCCTTAACACCTAGAACAATCCTATGCACACCAAGAACAAGCCGGGCTACATCCTTGTAAAAACATAAGCGACACACTGTGGTGCCAGGGAACCAGTACCCAACCAATACTCGGAACACCCAGAACAAGCCGGGCTACATCCTTGTAAAAACATAAGCGACACACTATGTGGTGCCAGGGAACCAATACAGAAGCAATACTCACCTTTCATAGATAAATCTGCAGGCTTGCAATAATTCCACAAGTTCATTGTATTCCCACTATTATAGTTCAGACTGGCATTAAAACCTGCAAATACAACAGACATATTTCAGAAATAATTCACACAGACAATCAATAAAATAGAAATATAAAACAGTGGTGTGAGGCATAGCAAAAGAATTAAATAAATTAAACCGCTATTTCATTAATGTTTCACCAATAAAGCTTAATTAAAACATCAGACTGTGTCTGTATGAACAGTAACCAGTCCATCAATCTTACAGACAATATCAAACACTGTAACAATAAGCAACAGTAAATATTCTTATACAGGAGTCTGTGATGCAGTGCTTAGCAGGTCGGACCACAATACTAGAGCAGCCCAGGTACGAGACCAGGAAGTGACAGATATTTGGATTGGAGTTTGCTGTGCGGGTTGATTAATTAAAGTAGAATCATTTCTGGCCTCTGATTAAATACTGAGGAAGTATTAATAGGACAAGTTTATAGGCTTTGTTGGGAAAACAAACATACGCAATATTCAATCATTTTAACAGGATTTCTTTTATTGACTACCTGTATCAAATAAGAAACATCTCGACATGCATCCATTTGAAATAATCTGTAAGATATATTCAGGATAGTTTAAAAGGCAATTCATCATTTGAATTCAAACTGACACTTTAAACCCGAGTTAGAAACAACATGAATGTACCTCTCTCTGTGTATTAGAATACAATTTTCAGAAATGAGAAAATTAATTAAACTGCACATAGGGATTTTGACACAGTATGTCATGCAATTTGCATGTTCTTCGTTGAAAGTTTAAAAGATAACCAATGAAAATAATATTGAAGAAAAGGCAATATGGAATAATGAAACAGAGGAATATATAATAATGTATATTTTAGAAACTTTTTAATTAAATAACAATTAAATATATAAGAACTTAATCTCAACCATGGTTCACCACAGCTGAACGTGCCATCATGTAGCAATTATAACCATAATGCTATTATTACTTCATGCATGCTGACACCTGTTATAAATGAAATATCTAATTGCTTCAATGTTAAAGCATAAACAGTCTATTTTGTTGAGTCTCTTTCTCGAAAATTTTGAAATTTTAAAACCAAGTATGGTTACATTTACAGGCAAGGCAAGAAATATTTCAATTGAAACCCATTCCATGCAGAACTTCACATAAATCACCATATACTGAGAAAGTTGTGATCAAATAAAATCTTTATTTTAACAAATTAGGACATATAAGTAAGAAGACACTTCTATATATCATTGCATTAAATGGTTAGAAAAAATAAAGATAGATTTTCAATGAAAATGCTACGATTTTACTTAAACCATAAACCTAATGAACTTGACAGTTTTCCTCAGAGAAATATACAGACTGATTTCGAAATACAGTAACGAAGATTTATATTCTATTTCAGGCATTGTTTATCCAATCAATTGTATTCAGTGAATCAGGTCTATCTACAATGATAGAAGGATTTCTGTTGTCAAATATTTCAAAGAAATTTAAACATTTCTTCACCCCCCCCCCCCCCCTCTCCCAAAAAACAGTTGCTGAAATGCAGACAACTTCACAAAAGTTGAGATTTAAACATTAGATAACTTCAGTTTAAGAAAGAAGAATTCTTGTTAAATGGTAGAAAGTATTCAGATAAAGGCAGCGATCAGATTGATGAGGTGGGGCTATCACAGGACCCTATCAGAAATTCATCACCATGGAAACAATCAGTGTTGACAGGCCCACCAGAGATGGACAAGATAAAACGTAACTTTGAAAAGACAAACAGAAATCAGACAAGAAGAGGCCAAAAAAGGATGAAAAAGGAGACAAAATTGCGGAAGCATCAAAAATAAATCAGCCGTAGTGTATTGATAAAGCCTGCAATGATATCAACACTCAGCTATAAATGATGAACAAAACACCATCATATTTTTTTTTGTGGTTTTAAGACATAAAGAATTCTCTTATCAATGAATTTTACAAGTCTCTCACATATCTGAAATAACATTGGAATTGTTTGATTATTTCTGCTGAATTCTTCAAGTGTTCAGTTTAGTACATCATCATTAGTACATGACAGGAATAAGCTGCACTTTGCACCATAACAAATTAGAAATTCTGACCAAAGCGAAGAATAAGGATACCAAGACAGCATACAGTACAACCTCTCCAGACTGGCCCTCTCTTGAACAACAACCTCCCTTCAACAACTGCATGATTTTTTTCCACTGCATGATTTAACTATTTATTTAACCTCTCTAAAGCAACAACCTCTCAACAACAACACAATATTGCTGCTCCCAAAGGGTGTTCCTTTGAAGAGGTTGTGCTGCAGTTGTAGCCAAAACTTAAGACAATACCGTTTATTGCTCTTAACTGTCACAACAGGAAACACAAACAAAGAGTTAGAGAAACATATAAAATATGAAGTTAAAGTTTCCATGATAATTCCCCCTCTAGGATTATATATGCAAAAAAAAGCAGAACAATTATTCAGAGACTTGAGTGAATATGTGCAATGCTATATAACATCAGACCAATTATCTCCAAGTTGCACATGCAATCAATTACAACAATTTATTGCTGAAACAATCAGAATAGTTCCTGAAACAATACAGTAACCATGACCTTAGTATGCATCAAGGTCATAACAAATATATACATTAACATCATGGCTGATTTAAAATCAAAGACTACAAATAGTTTCCATTCTGGACTATTTCAGCAACAACTTTTAGTTTATGTAAGCACACACTTGCACATGGCCATTGCGTAACAAAGCATCAGTAAGTAATTGACAATAACAAGAAACATACAATAAATGTTAATAGCTAAAATCTTCCTGCTGGCGTCACTTAGACACAAGCATTATGAGCCTTACAATATACAAAATACTGAAGTACTGACATTCAATAAAAGTACAAGAATTACAGAAATTGTATTCAAAACATTCTCACTTCTCAGAATAGTGAGAACGTCTTCTCCATCAATCCATTTTAACTTACGTCAATTTTCCACCAACATAATACCAAGAACAGAATATTCTAGACAAGAGTGAAATAGGTAAACTTATCACCAATTAGAATACCAGACATCAACTGTCATAAATTTCAGCAAATCATCACAGAAATGGTTTTATTGCAAAACAGCATAAGCAACAGCAACAAAGAACAACAGGCTATTTAAAACAACAACAGTGACATTTGAAAACAACAACAGTGACATTTGAAAACAGCAACAGTGATATTTTAAAACAACAATGGTGATATTTTAAAACAACAACAGTGCTATTTTAAAACAACAATAGTGATATTTTAAAACAACAATAGTGATATTTTAAAACAACAATAGTGATATTTTAAAACAACAACAGTGCTATTTTAAAACAACAACAGTGATATTTTAAAACAACAACAGTGATATTTTAAAACAACAATAGTGATATTTTAAAACAACAACAGTGATATTCTAAGACAGAGGACAGACTTCCATAAACAGATAATGATGATTTACTGATTCTATAAGGTCATTACTGTGACATTAATTTAGTATAGTGGACCATACTATCAAATAACTAACAAAAGACATTTCTATAACATTAAAATACAATAAAGCCAACATCATTGACATGCTTGCTGAAAGCAACAAAGAAAGAGAAATAACCAATGGGAAAGAATAAATAAGAATTTCTAGAAAAATGAGGAAGTTTACAGGAACAAGAGATGATATACATACAGGAATTGTAATTTATGACTCTTGAGTTCAATATAAACATTGTTTGATGGTTAGTATAGGAAAATAATGGTTATAAAAGAGAATGTTCTTCACCAGAAAAAAAATGTCTGTAAATTAAGTAAATAATAATAGATAAGTCTGGGATTTCTTTGTTTTTTTTGGATGAGCTTTTATACAATATTTTGACAAATTAACTTTTGTCTAGTGTTAGAGTGTTGGTTACTTAGCTGATTGAATTTTTTTCTGTTGTTTAAGATGAAACCATTCTCAAACATCACAAGTATATCCAGATATCAAATCATAGTGGGCACACATTAAGTCAGAGAGCATCAGTCTTTACAACTGTATTTAATATTCCTTTGGTAACAGGATAAATGTATGTGATGGACTTCTTGCATGCCATAACAAGTACCTGTTACACAATAATTGAGCTCATAATTGACATTAATCTAACAACCTATTTGGAAAACATAAAATGGTTAATCTATTAATAATGAGAGTGCTGTATGTGCAACACAAACAGTACATGTAATAATGTATGCACTAACAAGATTTAACTCCTATAAATACATAGATACAGTGATCTGATTCAGTTTCACATTTGGTCAACAAAAAAGCCAATTCTCTTATTACAAGGTTGCGGTGACACAGAAAATCTGGAATTATAAAGTTGAAAAAAAACACCCCATAACATTAGACAGACTCATAAATCATAGACCGTCTGCTAAACCCATTACAACAAAACTACGAACATTACACTGGGCATGAGAAAGTGATCCTCTGCCAGCCAAAATGCGTCATTATCATATTCTTTTCACATTCTTATGAATGTTTTTGTCTCTTCAAAAACAAAAATCCCTAAAAAAATTCCTAAAAGATAAAAACAAAAAGTAACTGGAGGAACTTTTCAAAATGTCAGAAATTATCCAACAAAAGTCACTGTTATTTGCAGACTGAATTCTTCCTGTAATATTTTACCTGACAAGATTCACAATCTATGGGTATCAATTTTCACCAATAGATGCTAAAATGTGATACAAAATGTCTAAAAACAACATTGTACACATAATATAAGAAACAAAGAACATATTGTTGACATGATTCTACATAAAAGGAAACATTAATATCTTTGTTGCTTTTTGTTCACCATTAAAAGTTTCCAGTGAAAACCACACCATTTTATTTTTCTTTAGTAACAAAAACCATGAGAGTAACAGGGACTAGCTGAATCAAACAACAATCTATCAAGCAATCACAAATTACAGTCAAACCTGTGAACAAAGGTCAGCCTTAGGAAAAACCAAATGTGGCCTTTATTGACAGGTGGTCTTTATTCAGAGGTCATTTTGTTCTACATAATCACTGATTGATTTTAATTGAATTGTCAAAAACAATATTCAGAGGTTGTCACTAACACAGGTTTAACAGTATTTATCAACTGAATATAAGATTATGAATATAATGAATTCAAAGTCAAAAGTGTTGTTAAACAAATATTTTCACTAATTAATAATAATGATAATAATGACTATGTTTTCTAAGGCTGACATTTCAAATATTTTAGGTCACAGGATCATAAAACAACTTTATAAAGTTTTAGGTCACAGGATCATAAAACAATTTTATAAAGTTATCTTTTAGGTCACAGGATCATAAAACAACTTTATAAAGTTATCCATTCCAACATAGCCAGATGTTTTATGGACAAAAAAATAAATTTCTGAATAACAATTTTGTGTAAGATAAACTTCCACATTTGTATCAGATAGATCAATGATAAATTAATTATAGTGAATATTTAGAATTACTTCATGATATGGATATATTATCTGAATCATACCGGGGAAAAACATTTCCTACAATGAAATTATGCAAGTATAAAAAAATATGAACACCCACAATGATAACACAGGGCAACCAATACATTGGAGCAGTCATTCTTTATGGTCAAAGCTTGGTTTCATGGTTAGTGTGTAGGACTTGAACCCAGCAATCTGAGTTCCAATCCTGGTTGAAGGGAAGTTAGTACTGGTTAGAACAGAGTCTAGGAAAACTGGATAAGTGGACTGGCTGCTGTGTAGATAAACTCACTGAAACTGAGAGGCACAGAAAACCTGTGACGACTACTAAACACCACAGGGTGGTGCCCAATCACTTAAGTAAATACATGGTCTGGGATTCTAAACATCAAAACAATAGTTTAACAGGTGATTGGTAAACTATCCCAGGAGATACATACATTCTCTATATTCCAGCTGTGTAAGTACATACCCTGGTCACTATAGAAATCTGTTATATCCATGTACATCATGTACTTGTTGACATACAACACTAATACACACCACATGATTCTAGGATAAACTTTCTTCACAACATTATCAGTTTGCTAGACAAGAACTCCACCAACTCACCCTTACACTGGTCAACTGAGCACAAATATAAACTATTCCATAATAAAGGCCCTAGGCCCAGGGACATCAATTTTATGCCCCTCCCCCCCCCCCCCTGTATCGATAGATTGGAGGGGAATATTGTTTTTGGCCTGTCTGCCTATAAAATCAAAACGCTTCCACCTGCAATCATCAATATGCATTTACAGGTCAGTAGGTCAAGGTAACCCTAGGGTGCATTGTGTGCATTGTGTATTCCAAGAATAGTCATAGACTAACTGGTTATATAGGAATATTATTGATGGATGATGACTGATGGGGAGACACCATTTTCTGTTCTCAGAACAGGTGGGGGGGTCAATAACTTGGAGGGGTGTGTTTATTGGGGTATATTCAAACCTGAATTGAATGCACCAAGTGCAACAGAATTATAAATACATATATAAAGGAGGATGGAGTAGAATATGAGAAGGATGAGACAGTGGAAATGATGTAGAACTGACTACTAGACAATCTATGTGTTATAAACTCATCCAAAATACATTAGACTGTAAACGTATACCATTGTGGAAACAGAGATGTCTGGTACTGTATATCAAAGGACAATAATCAAACAAAACTTGGAAACAATCCTGAGATGCTTGACCAGAAACTGGAAAAAAATATCAGGAACAATATATAACTATGCAAGATATGGTTGGTCCTCTCTTGGAAATAAACCAATGATACATTCGCTAGCATGCCAAGTATTGAAACGTCTGACAAATCTGTAGGGTATAAAATCTAACCATAATAGGCGGAAAAAGAGAACAGTAACTTGGAACTATTAAACAGTAAAACACAGACTTGTAGATGATAAATCAGGGAAGCCATTAATCACTGACTAGGTAGAACAGGACATAAATACAACCACATGGTCCTTTTTAATGTTTTCAATTTACGCCTCAAAGCTATTGTACACGAAAAACATGATACCCTAAGAATTAATGTTAAATGAACTGAAACAGCAACACCTACATCAAGATAGAACTCTAAACAATCCTCAGTGCACAGGAATCTTATATACCGAGTCAAGCACTGACATAAGCAATCCTGCTGAATCACCCAAATTATTGACAAGATAATCACCAATCCTAGCCGAGGCCATTGTTGTGTCTGAGTATTGAATTAAGATTCTAAAATCACTACAATATTGTTCAATTAAGAACAATAATAATATTGAGGAAAGAAAAAAACTGATATATGTCTCTTTAGGTTCAGGCTAGATCACATCTTGAGAACAATAATAACTGAGTTATGTAATTGTGTCTACAATAACTATGGTAATTGATTTTTTCAGTAAAGATCTGACCTATTTAGTGAATATATTCAGGTCAATCACGCTGGATGAACGAAAAACAGGAAGACTTCAAGATGCTTTCTCTGAATTAATTATGGATCTCATTTGACCCTAAAAATGGCATTTTGACTCTCGTAATTGGCAAAATAAAGCTACTGGCTCTTGATAATTCGAACCAAAGGGTCAAATTTGGTTGACTCTTCAAATTATCAGCCAAGGGTCATTTTTTTACTTCAACTTTTGATATCTAGTGAGCACTCTGAATAACAAGACTGGCATGATGTTATCTAGGAACAAAACTATCATTCTAAGATAGTTTTTAGAAAACCAGGTAAAGTTTCAGTACCTAAAAAGGTTTAAATGTTTTTATGCCATCTCTTTAATGTTCCCTCAAGATTAAAATAATCATTGTACAGTGCAGCCTCTACAAAGCAACACCCTTTAGGAGAATCAAAATTGTGTTGTTGTTGAGAGGTTGTTGTTCTAAAGAGGTTCAATTGATAGTTAAATGGTATAGTTGAGAAAAGCAATCTGTTGCTGAAGGAAGATTGTTGCTCAAGAGAGGTTTGGTCTGGATAGGTTGACCTGTTTATTGTCACAGAGTAAAGATGAAATGCGGGTTTTTGGATATGTGGTAGAAGGATGTTAAGGAGTACACAAGCAAGGTATCTGGAAGAAAATTATTAGACATTAACAATCAAATGTTGTAAACATAACATCAGATCAGGGAGTGCAAACTGTGGCATATGGTGGCATGTTGAAGACTCATCTGTTCGTATGATCTACTGTGTATAGGATATTTTTTGTATGTCATTTACTGTTAAGAACTAAATACAGCTGAAAGATATCATCACATCATAAAATAATAAATATGACTATTATTATACCAATAAGTATAAGTGGCACAGATTTCTTGCTCAATGTGACAGACTGTGTATTTCTTTAATATAAACCAAATTACAATTTTATGGTTTTAATTTCCACATTGTACATATGGATATTTACTAATACCAAGTGTTTCATCTCCAAAATTACAGAAGACACAGTAAAAATGCAATAAAAGTAATCTGGTTGCATAACACAAGAACACTCCACCTGGGTGGCATGATAAACTTTCCTCAAATTGTTAACATGCTTTCCTTTACTTATCCATTCTTTGAGTTCTTTTCAGAAACTGAGATACAGTCTGTCTCAGGCTGCACAGAATTTGATACCAAATATTCGAAAAATTTAGTCTTACACAAACCTATAAATGGAAGTCAAAATAATGTTACATGATATTAACTGCTAAATCAATTGAATTATTTTTTTACAACATAATATTATATCCACAGAGTAGTTATTTCAATCATGCTGTTATAAAACTGGTAAGAACTTATTCATAAACTGGGTACAAATGGTAATTTATGCTCACTGTTAGAATTAGGTGACCCAATCTCACTTCATTGGTACTATGTGTACATCACCATGTCTGGTGCCAAAGCACTTAAAATCTACTTAAATCCTAAAGTACAATCATATCTACAGAAATCAGAATCCAATGGAGGATGCCCTATAACAGCAGGCACACAGCCAGGACTGTCAGAAAATGGTAATTAACCACAGAAAAAATCTGATTTCTTGAATTTCAAAATTCCCATGAAAAATTCAAGACGTTTTTACACGTCAATGACTGGGTTACAGGTTTCTGCTTTCAAAAAAATGAATCACAGATACAGTCTGGATGACTATTGACCAATAAGAATCCAGCACACAATGGTGCTGAAAATTTTGACCAATCAGATTGTGTCTTTACTACAACAGTCGCACTTACAGCTGCTACATCTACATTATGATTTTATGATATTAATTCTTTTATTAGGCAGTAAATGTTTAATTTTTTATGAGATGATTTGATGCTGAAATGACAAGTATAGATAACATTTTTTGACTCAGTCACACAGTGGTTTTTATAATACAAAGATTTGTATCTCACATTGATAATATTGTAGCAGGCTATTATTATACACTAATAAGTACCTTACACCTAAGGGGACAGATCTTATCAGACAGAAACAAAACATTTACTAGAGAAAATAGTCATATTGAGGGCAGACTTAAAACAAGAGGGCCTTAAAATAAGACTGTGACTACTTTCATATTAATCTTTGATTTGGAGACTATACCACTGCCATAGTGCTTTGGTCTGCATCAAAAACCATGCGTGCCAAGCAAATGACAGCTACTATCATTCATTTTCCAAAAAGAGAAGGTTAAAAATTCATTTTTTTCTTAACATTTTTTCTTTGAGGATGTGGGGTGCGAGTCATTCATTAGCAGGTATTCTAAGAAATAATACTGTTATGTCTACTGTAACATACCATACCTTGTTTTGATTCAGTCATTATATCCAGTATCAACCACAAAACAACAGTTCTAATGTTCTACCATTCAGTAAAACCAACATCAAATACAACCACAAGAAGTAACTTACCGGGTATAGAGTCCAAGGTTTTGTGACATAATCAATTTCATATTGATGCAGATCATAAAATAATGTAATCCAGCTATTGTCTATATTTTACAACAACAATGGAGTATTTCAATCAGAAAGCCTTTTAAAAGATTACAGTAAAAGCATGATAACTTTATCAGTAAAAGCAACATGAGACATTTCAATCTCCTTGAGAGTTATTAATTTCAACAAACACATATCTGTAAAGATGTAAAATAACCATCCGGTCATATTTAATTAAAATAGTCAGGATACAAGGTCAACTTAGATGCAACTTTTGACTTGTGTTTGAAGTCAGACCAGTATTATCTTCACCATCTCCATCCAGAGTTGGGCTTATCAGACCTTTGTTAATTGAGGGTTGTGATAATCCAGCACTGTGATACATACAATGATTCATTTAGCAAACTAAATAGTCCATGAACAATTAATGGCAGTAAGGTACCTGACACACAAAAAGATAGATGTCTCAGCAAAGACTATCAAATTTCAATTTTCATTCTTCATTGCCAGAAAACCAAGAAAGCAGGGTGTATGATATTTCACATATAACTGTCAATTAAGATTCAATTATGACATTTTTTACATGTTTTTTATTCCTCAGTCAAGTTTGACATGCAGTTATCCCTTAAGCCATAAAATACCAAGAAATTAATGGAGGAAAACAGAACGAAATTGTCATTTGAAGAGTAACAAAAACATGGCAGTTTAATGTAATGATTCGTGTAATTTCTGAACTACACTACATGTAGCAGATAACTCCATATGGACTAGGGTAACATATTGGCTTATGGGGATTTTACAGTACAAGATGGTATTCTACTTTGTGAACTGTATTCTGATTATAAAGATCAAAAGGATATTTAAAACTCAAGAAGAAAGCAGAATGTCTTGCATGTAGAATAGATCCATCATTAGTTCTGTCAAACAAACCAGTAATCCTGGAGGTAATGGGGCGCTTAATGTCAGCCACTAGGGAGGTAACTGGTATTACTTTCACAGGGGAGTTAACTAATGTAACTTTTTAACAGGCAAGGTAACTGGAGTAATTTTAAAGGGGAAATAACTGGTGTAACTTTTACAAGGGAGGTAACTGATGTCACTTTTACAGGGGAGGTAAATAACATTGCTTCAAGAGGGGAGGTAACTAAAAACAATATAAAAATAGGTATGAAACATAAAATATAAGCACAGAAAGAATATCACGTATTACAATGGACTGCAAATTAATAAACCAAACACACATTCAGGAAGCTTAATACATCACATTTATTTGCATAGTCTTAATCTGACTTCATATTGAGATTGGATATATTAACAAACATTGATACATTCCAAATTAGGGCAAAATGCAAAAAGAAACAAATGCAATTAACTTGAGAACCCACTAAATTGAAAACAAATATGACACAACTTTAAATTTAAATAACACAGTAGCAGATATGATTTATTTTAGAACACATACTTTTATTTTGATCTTCAGAAATAAAATTTATACTAAGAAATACATAATCAAGTAACACTACAATACTGGTATTGTTTGTCTCTTCCATGATTTAACCTCAATATGGGCAAATGTTAATTCAATTTTATACAAATTCAAATATAATTTCAAAAGAGAATTTTTGTAAAATGTATTATGACTGTAGGGATACAAGAAAAAATTACCATTAAAGATTCCAATGAAATATTCAGAAGTTTATGTTCTGTTAATGCAATGCCCCAGGTTTTCAAGCCTTTAAGTGAATTATAATGGGGGAAAAAAGCAATATCAAAGTCATAAATTGAAAATTATTTCTACTTAAGGTTTCAGCCATAAGGACCATGAACAGTGTCACAGACACAATCTTCCTGATATCATATCAGTGAGACTATTACAGTATTTAAGTTACAGTATATATTTATCACCAGTGCAGGTGGGTACCTACCTTATGATGTACCACAATCACCATGGTTACCAAACAGTGACCTTCAATCATTACCGGAATCCAACTGTCTTTCAATCACTTTGAACACCAAACAATGTCCTTCAATGACCAAACAAATGGGAACCAAACAGTGTCAGTCAATAACCATAGGAACCAAACAAGAGAATAAAATTAACACAAGAACAAAACAAAATCCCTCAAATACCATAGTGACCAAACAGTATTCCTTCAATGACCATAGGAACAAAGTAGTGTTCTTCAATCACCATGGGTACCAAACTTAGTCCTTCAATGACCAAGAGAATCAACTGAGTCCTTCAATCACCGTAGGTACCCAACAGTATTCCACAATAAACCATGGGAACCTGAGCAATAAATATTCTTCAATCACTGGGATTCAGAAAACCTTCACCAGTCAATTTAACAGGACACACATCCCATTGGATGTAAAATAACAAAATTATACAAGGATAAATTGGCAAAAAAATCTAAAATCAAGTCTATAATGGGAAACACAGACAAGTGTTAACCATAAATAGCATTAAAATGATATTCATCTTCTATTGGATGGTTGCATAAATGACAAATTGCAGGAGTGCTCTTAAAAAGAGGAATCAGTTGAATAAGACTGAATTATGAGGTGAAACAATAAATCGTACTGAGTAATTTCCAAGATAATATCCCTACAAATGATCAGCTCTCTTTTTTATACTGAAAAAACTAGCTAGTGGCAGACAGCCTGACTAAAACATGCAGAAATTGAAATAAATGATGTTAGTGTTAAATAGAAAACAAGATAGACAGAAAGAAACGTTTGGCAGTGGGATATTTGTGAGAGCAAATATGCCAACTTTTGCACATAAAAATTTATATCAACACCAGAGAAATTGTAAGTAGAACACTTAACATCATAGAATGTTTGAGTCTGGTATTTTACAGACAGGATACAAGCTGACATACTTCAAAGTCATTGAACGTCTTTAAGATCCTAGTTTTAACATATTTGATCACAGTATACACTAGTAACATTAACTCTTAATTGGACACATTTTGTATTCAGACAATCAAAATGCTGTCAAGTCTTAATGAAAAAAAAATCATAAAAAAATCAAAATATAATTCAAAAAGCTTCAAAATAAATAAATAGCATTTTAAATGAAAATAATCAAAGGAACGAAAAAGTTTTTTTTTCATGAGCCAACAAGAATACCAGTATAGCTATGGCGTTCATTAGACTATTGCATGACATAATGTAGTTAAGCAGTGACTACATAAGAAACTGATCCGAACAAGTGTAATGAGCCTCTAATTATATTCATTAATTTGTAATAACACACTAATAATATACATCCATTATACCAGAGGCCAGTGTCAGGAGGTAAAATTAACCACGTCTAGTAATTACTTTCATTCTTTTACAGGTAATGTTTAATTTATGAGCGAATCACAACAAGAGACATTCATTCATAAAGTGACAAACATTTGATATAACTTTAAAATTTAGATTATTTATTTCACATATTCACTGAGCGATGAGAATGTTATGACCTTTTTCGTACCCAAGTTGTTGCAGCATGCAAAAATGTAATAAGAAAGTGTAAATGCATCATGGTAATTAGTACTCATTTAAAACTAATTAACTTCGGTAGAAGCCACCCATACATGTACTTGGAATTACAAATTAATTACACCCATGATTCCCACAGCATCATACAACAGTTACTGTATCATGTTAAATAGTTTGACTTTCTTGTCCCACCCACAAATGAAGAAAAATATATCACTTTAGATACTCCAACAGTTCTTCAATTTGAAGACAATGAAGTACAACATTTCTTGTAATGAAAGACGAAACGCACCATTTTAATTTCGGAGCCATTCTAGAGTTCCATCAATTAAGAAAACAGCCCACAGCAATACAGTTTTAATTCTGGAAATGTATTTACACTAAAATCAATTAGAAGTTTCTTTTAGATGGTGAAGATAATAAATATTATATTTTTTATGACTAGAAATTGTTAGGAACTTACATAAAGGTAAATATGATACTGACATTTACAACTAAGTATATATTACTTTTATATTGTACTGAAGGACTTGAGCCCTGCTGTGCTTCTTGGGGTACCAAAAATGAAACAATAATAGAGCTTTAAGTGGATGTGAGATTATTTCAAGTACTTTTTCTAGATTTTTATGAAACTTTTTCTTAGATATGTCATTTAGATATGATTAATTCACAGTGTCGAATTTTCAGACAGCTCAACAAGTTTCTTATATATAATTCTGTCAGGACCAATCATCAAAGGTTTACAAGAGGAGGAGGAGGGGGAGGGGGGGATTAAATCGCAGCATCCAAAAATCGGATTAAAAATTGAATTAGCAGCTACACCAACTCCCTATGTTAAGAGGGTAGATTTGTTGATATTAAGTCATTAACAAACTGGCACCTCCCTCATACCTGGAAATCTAGGATAAGTTTTATGTATAATTCTTGTTTACATAAGTTTTATCTCAGAGTTTAAGGAACCTAATTGACAGATCTGGTTTTCAGGCTCTTAAGAACAAAGCAAAGAATTACCAGGCAATTGCTACCACAACATAAACAATATGGAAGCTGACTGAATCTTATGTTGGGTATCATCACAACAAATGTATGAATTTGGTGCAGTACTGGTTTATAACAGGCAAGATGTCCACTGTGGGTACTTGACACTATTATTATGATCTTGATTGACATTCAATACATACAAAATAAATATAAATAAGTAACAGATCAAAATATAAGCATGATACATTTAACTGAACACTCATACAAATCAATCGAAAAAAGTTAACATATAAATTCCACCTAAACTACAGTACATGGTTAACCAATTATCTGTGACTTCCAGAAATCAAACAGCAGATTCAGTCAACATCCATTATAATTCATAAACATTCTCTTCCATTTTTCATATCCGCTAATAAACACCATTATCCTTCTCCATAAAAATATTCTCTCCAGACACCATTAAAAAAAAAAACATGTTACAATATGCAAAACACACGTGTGAAACAGCCCTAAAAATGTGGCAATAAAAAAACACTGCATGAAAGATGAGGAAAAATCTAATTCTAGCATGTAAGATGATTGTAGCAATTAGAAACCCATCTTCAGATACAGGATTCTGGGAACTACTGCACAATGTATTCAACCTGATTCGGCAACCATGAGTAAAGAAATGATGCATTATTAGCACCTGGCAAGTAAAAGATCTGCTAGTGAAAAAAAAACTTGTCATAGAATGAATGGGTGGTTCTGTGTTGAAGATAAAAGGCGAAACTTTCAAGTCTGGAGGTATCAGAACATGTAAATGATATACTTTAACCATCGAGAGATGTGATTATCGAACATGCATACCGTCACTGATAACTGTGATACAGTAAAGATACACTGAAGCCTGCAATATTAACACTGACGTAAAAACCCAGTCCTGCCATATTTTAAGAGTCAACTGTCAGAGAGTATATGGCATACAACAACATATCATGAAAACAAGTGCTACTATTTCTAGAGGAGGTAATTAGCTAACTACAAGAAGCTTTCATGCAGGGGTTTCTGTAAACAGTGTTTAAGCTGGGATTTTATTCCCTACTAAATGCAGCTGCTTTTGTCATGTTGCCAATCATGATGACTTTAAGCACCTATTACTGATGCATTCTATACAGCTATTTTTCTTAAAAACAAATAATAATATATATTTCAATACCGACATACATAAAACACAAATAGAATTATAAAAGTACACATCTCAGTCCTGAAAAGCTGCAATTACAGGTGAATCAGGATGAGATTGGGAGGAAAATAATGTTTATCTAACAGAAAATCAGGAGCAATAAAATATAATCATAATTTGCAGCACAAGCTAGGTTAAACTGAGCAGATCTGTAAGTTGTTTTAGAGTTTATTTATTTATGTGTTTTTGACAGCACATTCACCAGCTATGGTCATTTCAAAGGTACCCCAGAAAGAAGGGAGATAACATACAAGAGAACCAGGAATTTATACCCATACTCTTTTCAAATAGTTTTTTACTGGTTCTTCATTCTGCCCTGTCTGGTGTAGATACACACCTCACCTGGTCACCCTTTTACCTGTGATTTTCTTGACACAGTACTTGGCTCGGTGGTTAAGATGGGGACACTGAAAATACGTCCCTGAGAAATTCGAAAAGCGGAGCCGAGTATCGAATCCACAACCTTCTGTTCAGTAATCCAGCATGTTACCACTCAACCACAGATCATCCCTAAAACTGTATTATAGATATTTTATATCAATGAAATGCTAGGAAAGTTTTACAAGGTTTAAGTAGATCATTACCACAACTTCAGTAATAACAACCAAAGTTAACTTGTATCTGAAGGCCTATGACAGATACTGTTCAGGAGTGTGCTCCAGTTTTTGGTGTATAATACAAGTGTACAGCGGTCTGTGTCAAATTGAGGAATTTACAGTAATTATGTTGATAATTATCGAGTAAAATAATGCAACAGTTACCGCATTCTTGTGTCAAAAATATTTCATAGTAACTAATGAATGTGAGTATTTTGTGCAATTACCATCTGTTGATAGCAAAACAACATAATTTGAATAGCAATAAAAACTTGGATATATATATATATAAAAGATATACTAGAAAAACATTTCAGATAAAAGGGAGGTAATCATTGAAACTATTGTATTTTAGTAATGCTCCATTTTAAGATGCTTATAGCTACCATTCCTTAGTATAAAATATTGTCATAAAACAGAAAAGGAAAGTTATTCAACAACATAAAACTCCCATAATCACACAGCAACAATAGAACAACAGGGTATAACATTGGAGGATAAACTTAAAACAAACATTATACATAGCTCATTAAGAAACACAACATTACTTGAGAGCAGAATTCAGATAAATTAACACTTAAGCAATACTAAATACCTATATAAAATGTCAATGTAAGTATTATAGTAAGTACTTCTTAGAACAATTTTTATATGTTTCTTAGCAACAAATGTAACCCCATTTAAATGAGTCTGAATTTAATGCCTCATTATACAATAAACAAACAAATTAAGAAGAATTCAGAAAGCATTCAAATGAACACTGCAATAAATAAACAAAAATAACAACACATGTCATCAGGTTCCTGACATTTGATTGATAATAAAAAAAACAACGCAACAGAAGCAGATTTATTAGAAAAAAGTGTCAAGAGTGAGCTGCAAATTTCAGCACATTTTCTTCTTATAGTTAAATGAGCATAAAAGTTTGTAATCATTTCTTGCTTGCAGGCAATACATCAGACCAGGATGTCATATAAATCTCCCCATTATCAACTCATGCAATTCTGCAGACTGGATGCTTGCTGAATTATACCAGGCTTTGTTTTTGTATTATTTTGCTGCATTCTCATGAGAGTTTTCTGTAAAATCTTTCCTAAATCTGGATTTCTAAAAAAACCTGTTGGAACAACTTACTCATCAGTTAGAAGAAACAAATGAAAAACATACAAATACATACATACCTGTCATATATATAGGACAGGAATATAAAGTAGCAATGATACAATAATAGCTATAAATTTAGACAATGATATAACACATGTTCACCAGCTTCATCATTACCAACAAGACTAATACAGGCTTGGATATGTACACATCAATAAGAAAACACACAAGTGATTCAGCTATTAAACGTATTGCAATGAAGAAAAGCCAAACTAAAATAAAGGTACATGCCACACAATGAATGATGATCCAATGAAGAGCTAAGGCACATTTTAAGGTATTTTAAATACTAACTAAATCAGCCATTCAGTCACATGACATTATACATCAGATGCGTTCTACATTCATAAACATCAAGTTCTACATTCATAAACATCAAGTTCTACATTCATAAACATCATGGTATTATAACAAGGTCCAGGTAACAATGATTTGTGAGACCTACAACAACCATGATAGTTTATCAGACAAAATCAGATGGAATCATGCATAAAACACCTTCAGTACTTTGATTTTATGATAGAGCATATTTCAGATGCAATTATCTATCAGAAATTGCTCAGAATACCATACACACATACCTAAATTAATGAACATCACATCAATAAGCTTGATAACAAAGCCATATAAGATTATAAATGAGTGATTTCTTTTTCTGATAAGTTCTATGATGAAAAGAATGCTTTTCAAGCATCTAGTTGATCAAGATCTTCAGAATCTGTGAAAGTTTGCACCTGCAAGCATTCTGGATACAAATATTTTGGCAAAATCGAGTACAGTGATATGCAACAAATGTGCGGTATATCGGTATATCGGGAGATTTACACCAATGAGAATTATAAGAATGTAAACAAATACCATCTTGATAAAATGCAATAACATAAGTAACTTGACTATCCTAACAAGTGAAATGCTAAACAAAGAGGTAACAGTATGCAAAATAAATAAAAATTACAGATATCTGATTCAAATGGAAAAATGTCAATCTTCAGGAATCAACATCAAGTTGATAAACTGAAACATAAGACATAATGTGAGATAAAGTTCCAGACAGAAGCAACAATGTAATAAACAGTCATGCTTAAATAAGTTCTAGGATAGAAATTAGAGAAATTTAATGCATAATGGTGTTATTGTAAACATTGCTCATTATTATAGCAGAATCATATAGGAGCCGGTTACCCAAGCAAAGAAAACAAGAAGAAAGACACATACTGTGTAAATATAGAACATTAATTTCCTGTAAATCCACCTAGCTAGCAACAATTCTACACACCAACTAAACGTTGACAGGTAATATTCTGGTAAATATAACAGTAAATATGATTGTCTGCAACCATCTAGGAGTACAACGTCTCCAGTGTACTCAAGTTAGGATGGAACATTTTAGCATTTAAAACACATATCATAACACCAGTAAATAGACAACATCATCTGGAACATTACATGTCTACAGCATGTCTGCCACAGATCTCATCAAACCACAAAGGGATTTAAGATTTTGCAAAATTTAATATGTAATAGCATCTATCATGTTATTGATTTAGTAAATGTGACAAGTGACACATGGTAAAATAAGGTGAATGCACTGATGTCTGTTTGGTCAAGTATTGCGCTTCACTGAGAATCAATCAATGATTATATATAATGCAGTTGAGTAACATACACAAGAGACCATTACTAGTATTATATATACCTTGAGGAAAATACAGTAAATATTCTAGATTATTCTAGATTGGCAATCACTGGTTAAACTTTGACCACTTGTTGCATTGGAACAAGTTGAAAATTTCAATATAAGATGATGAGCCCACTACAAGAGCAGCAACTCAAGAGTTAATGGTGTTTGAATGCTTTGTACAAAGCAAAGGTACATTGCTTGTCCATAACAAAAACTATGAAACAACACAGCAGCGCAATAATGTAGATCAGAACTCCTGATTTGATTCAACTAAAGCTTATTGGATGTGTCAAGGTATGTGAAAAATGTAACAAAGACCTTACATCAAAGTATGGTAGAACTATATTTCCAACAAGAGGACACCATATGTCTGAAACATTGTTTGTAGGGGGACAAAGATGTAACAAAACCTACATACAGTCTCAATTTTAGCTAGCCATGTTACAGGAACAGTTACAAGAAGATTCAATTATAAACTATGTAGAAAAAGGCAAAGATCAAAGAAAGCAGAACAAACACTTGACAGAGAAGTAGATCCAGATGCTTGCTTGCCAGAATTAAACTCATCCACTTAATGCCAGCACCTGGTCTTACAACATCAAATACCACATAGGCCAACAATCAAAGATTAGATATGAAAGTCATACTAAGTTAGTTTTCACCTAACAAGCCACTGATGTTTAGTTAATATCCGGCACACTTGGTTAATCAAACCGGCACACTTGGTTTATCAAACACTGAAGCAAGTGCCAATTAATAAAGAGATGTACATAAGTAATTGTTTCCAGTGGTGCATGCATCCAAATGAACACAACATTTTCTAAGCATTAAGTCCATATACTGCGGACACATTTTCAACACATAAATAATGGTAACCAAACAGTAAGAAGAGCCTTGAGGCAGCAAAGATAAGCAAATGCTCAGTAGAGAAGCCTAGCAAATTCTGTCACAGCAAAATATGTCATTCTTTAATCAAATGGAGATTACTTGATTATCTAAACCATTCACTGAAATCCATATAATGATATATCATCAATTGTAGAAGTTGTACAATTAACCCGGAAATGTCAACAGACCATGTTTTGTTTAGATGTAGAAATGTAAGCGCTGACATTCATTGTGTAAAAAATGCTCCCCTCACCATTAGCTGATTACCAATTTAGAGACACAAGGAACCAGATACTAAGATAAATACTGAATATGTATATGATTAGAAACTTTGTCTTTATATGATATGAAACATTTATATGTCCATTTAAGTAAAAATAATACATTGTCACATGGGAGGCATGTCTTCCATTGTTTCTACAGTAACACTGTTTTGACGATTGTCATATTTCAAATTTACCATTTTAATGACAATTATATTGATTCTGATTACTTAGTCAAGAAGTTTCACAAACAAAGAACTTGTGATAACTGAATGTAATTGTAATGTCTTCATTAAAACTGTCTGTAGGTACACTATTACATAAAAAATTATTTGAGGTTCTAACTCACCATCAGCAGTTTATAAATCAAGTAGCCAATGAGTATGACATAAGCTGTTAGGACAAGCACACACATTATTTGCTGGATTTAACATATATTATGGTAATATAATACTGTTGATTGAAACTAATAGCCTTCAGTTATATATACCTATATTTATAATAAATCAAACAGCAAGATGACGAGATTGTTAGAAATGTTATCAAACACATCAGTGACAAGTGCAATGCTATCACAAATAGTTTCCTCAAATAAACTCAATACATGAAAGAGAATTCCCCTGGACTATAAACTATAAATCCAACACCAATAAAATATGATGGACATACCAAGGACCATAAAATATATTTTCTGAGAAAGGTACCTGATAAAGCATGCATTAGATATTAGTGTTCAACTAGTAATTATAGATAATATCAGAAATATACACCCTCGTTCCACATTGCCTCTATTTATCTTAGCAAAATAAACAACTGGTAACTTCAGAAACATATAAGATCAGACCTGTAGCAATTCGGAGGGGGGGATTTGGTCTTGACAATGGGGGGGGGGGAGTCAGTTATAGCCCCTTTCAATAACCATAACAGCCCTGTAGATATTCACATACAGACAGTAATACATTGATAAAACATATGTCTTGAGAACACTTTGAGAAGCTTTTTTTTGGGGGGGGGGGGGGAAATCACAACTCACATTAAAGTTTATATAATTCTTCCAACTCTAACCAATCTGACCAAAAATAATGCAACAATCATCATTATGTAACACACTTAAGTAGATCTTTTCAACTTTGGGATATTTAGTGGCAGACAGAACCCTATAATGTCTATATACAGCTCTGACAGTAGGGCGACCACTCAACAAGAAGCTTTCAATCTTAGTAAAAGACTCAGACAAGAGTAAGTTGTCTCTTTATGAACAATTTGCATTTCCTGTAACAAACTGTATGCGCTGATCTAAATCAAAGTACAGAAAGTACTCATGGAAACTGATCTGACATAGACTTGCACTGCAACATGGAACTGGAATTTCAGTTTATCAATTGCATTGTAGAAAATGCAGTACTTTGGTTGGCACCAAAGTTCAATGAGAAAGCTGAATTTCAATAAAGTACAAACTGACCCATATACTCATACAAACATAATAAAGTACACCATTGAGAACCGTAACAAGTGGTCGCTAGATAAAACAATGATCAGAGTCATCACGTTACAAGAGAACTTACTATAAATACACACAATGCATGATACTTCATCACATGTTTCATTCATACATCATGTAGCAGTTATTGTGTTTAATATTTATTTTCAGAAACTGAGTAATATCTGTAGAATACACTTAAACATACTTAAGATACATCATTCTATTAAATCATGATTGTTCGCAACAACTGTACGATTTAAAACAAACATAATATGAACTACATAAATATTTAGAGAGCTTTTAAAATTATATAATACAGTCATACCTGTATAAGTGGCCACCTTTTAATAAATGCCACCTTATGAATAAAGGTTATTCTTGTAAAAACCTACATTTATTATTACGGAATAAAGACCCCTGAATAAAGGTCACCTGTCAATTAAGGCCACATTTCTTTCCAAAGATAGCTTGTATTCACAGTTTTGAATGTATATAAAATTGATGTATTTTCTTGACAAAGGATGCACTGATTGTAGAAACTGACTGATACTATATAATAATCATAAGGCTTTCTTTTGTCTTGGTCGAATTTTTTCTAGCTGATTATTTTATTTTTAAGTTTACCTCTGAACTTAAACAAATATGTTTTATTATTAATTACCAACCCTTTAATTTTTGGGGATGTCAGTGGAAATACTGTGTTCATCTTTATTTTGCCTAATGACGGAACCAGATTGCAGGAACAAGAAGACAGTGATTTCTCTTTTAACAAGATGCCAATTTAGGGGAACTGCTGGCCATAAAAATACTGACAGTAGAACCAGTCCATTAACAATGAGCTTCCAACATGCAGGGATACAGTCAATAAAATAACTTTAGTGACACAGTCTATAAAATAACTTCATTGGACTTTACCAGCAGGAACACTACCTTTTATAGATCAGGAGAAAGTAGTTTTCCCCTTCATATAGCTAAAGAGAGCAACCTCTGCAGAAATCTATCAGCCTGACATGATTACTGAGGCAGTTCTAAACAAGTCTCAACAATCACTGTAATTATAGACAGGAGATCAGAGATTGACAGACAAGCAGGTTAACATAAATGCATGTTACAGATCCTGCATACCATGTAGTCTGTAATGGGTAACATGTCTTAACTCAAGAAACTTGTCAGCAAGAAATAGTAACATGCAAAAATGAAGAAAATTTCTCTGATTCCTGAAATCAACTTCAAGACTTAGTGATGCATGTAGCAGAATGATAGTTTAGTCTCTAGCAATCAACAACTGTAATATTAAATCTATTAGATACCTCTTCCTTTCTAGGCTGTGGTATAATTCTTGTAATATCTATCCAATTAGCACAGAGTAAATATCCAATTAACACATTGTAACATTCAGTTTATGAAATAAGCTTAATCAAATCATATTTTAATTACTGTCTTGTTCACTTATCTAAAATAAATCAAATCACATATTAAATTCCAATACAACAAAATAATAACACTATGATCACGTTACACAGTGAGCCAATCTTCAAGATACGATCAAATTCTTTGTGACAATCATAGACTTAAGTTTACAAGTTTAAGTACGACACAGCTGTCCGACAGATATATTTCAAAAGGCAGAATTTCAAAATTCAAGTTGTTGACATAACATGAACTGACCATTATAACAAACGTTGAAGTAGTATTGTAGACTAAATAAAACTCTTTTCTATAACAAAACAAACACTGACTGGATACAAAGAATAGAAAATGAAACCACTCAAGTTTTAATAGTTTAATAAATATCGTTTAAAGAAATTTGTTGTTCATATTTACAGTATTACAAATTACACAGAAATGTCCAATTATTTCAGTCTGAGAATGGGTGACAAACACAAAACACAGGACGCAAGGATTACTTCACAGTTAAATTAATATTTGAATAATTTATGATTCTGTTCCAGGAGTGAAACAACAATGCATAAAAAATCAATAATAAAATTTGATTTTAATTAATTTGAATCCAGTAGAATTTTATTAGTGAAATCATTAGTTGTGATTTTGAAATTAATTAATGATTTCAAAAAATACTTAAAAGAAAATGTTGCCAACAATCAAACACAAATCTGAAACAACACTAATATTAAACAACTTAAATTGAGCTACAATACTGTAATTCCAAACTGTTGCTAGGTTACCATAATGTAGTACAAATTAAAAAACAACAATGCCTAACATCCATGTAACAGCTTTGGTAAATGGTAAAATAATCTCCTTATTTCTATTGCATTAAGCCTGACCATCATGCTAACACTTTTAAAACATATTTATCGGACACCTAATGAGTACCACAGGACAACAGAACATATAAACAGCACCATTCTACCAGTGAAACCAATTAATAAATGTTCCCAAATCTCTACTCCAGCACCTTATCAACAACAATAAAACTTTCATATGGGAGCCAATTATCTCCCTTTATGACCATTTAATCTCTAAACAATGTTTGTCCAGACCTAGCATGCCATGATAGTCTACAGTTTCCATGTAAATGATGAGTTTTATATATACACATCTTCAAGTTTTACAACCTTGTAGTCAACACTAGGAGATAAAATGTCAGGGAGGCTGCGACTTTAGATTGAATGATAAGACACGGTCAAGATGTCAAGAATAGCAAACATCTGTGTACAGCTCTTGACTCTTCAATTAAAATTATCAAAACATCAATTACTGTATGAGCAGGGGTGCCTCATTCTGTAACAGTTGAATAATTTGTCAGATTATTTTAGACAAATCATCCTTTTAAATAGACAAGATTGTAAGTTGATAAAGAGGAAGTTAAGACAAGTATTGAGGTTGTCTTGGAAGCCTGCTGTGTTTCTTCTGTTGTAACGCCACCTAGCGGCACCAGCTACTGTGAAAGAATCATTGTACTTTTCTCCTTGTAAGAACAGTAACATTTTTTTGTAGCTTACCGAAGGCCGAAAGTTCCACGATACTCAGGTGTATCCCCGGGTCTGCCTCCACCCTTAAAGCTAGAAAATTCATCAAATGACCTTGTTTATTGGTATGACATTAAAACTCCAGTGAAAAATAACACACATTCACCCATAAACATTAAATGTGAAACAATTCACTGCTTGTGTCACTGGCATTGCAACAGTATCTATAAATTGTTGATTTAAGATCATGTTTACATTATTCAGGGAGCGGGGAGAGCAACATTATTCACAATGCATCAAATAGCTAATCAATACACAGCCATTATCCTTTTGTTTATCATCCACCCTAAACTCATTAAAAATCAGCAATGCATTATGGGGTAAATAGTCTGACTTCCTGTCCGTAAATACCAGGTCCATTATAAACCAGAAAACATGGCCAAAAGAAATATTTATTCTGTCAAAATCATTGGAAAACGTGAGTAAATACAAGCTTGAAAAATCTCGGAAAATCAAGCGAAATAAAAACAATGGTGTTCTTTCATAAATAAGCATTCATTGCAAGGAATCCATTAATACAGATTTCAATGAATAGCAAGAGACAGATTTTATGACATTTATTAATATCGCAGAACGTGAGGGCACTAAAGTTTGTCTGTAAGTCTTCATAGCAAACTTATGTTTATTATCAGTTTACTGCATTGCAAAAATAAACAGTCCGGAAACAGCCAATATATAATCTACCGTCAAGGGAGGCTGTGTCTACACACACACAATAGGTATTAGCTTTTATGTGCATTTGGGAAACAAAAGACAGTTCTGCCCATCAGACATAAAACATTAACTAACGGAACATCGACCTGTCATATTCAACCAATCAGTGGCCTGATATAATTCTATAGATATAGCCAATGATGCCGAGTGATTTCGGGTATTTGTTTAAAACATTAACATTTTGAGTTCAAAACATTAGTATTTTTGAGCTTTAAGTTGAAAACATTAGCATTTAAATCTTTTTCACCAGCTATCATCAATCAATCATTAAGATATACCATGATTTTCAAGGCTGTGATAATCTCATTCTAATATATTAAATTTTTTATTTCATATATTTATTCAAAATTCTTCAAAATTCTTAGATAAGAATATTTCTTATCTAATCCTATCAGAATCTTTGAAAAGCAGTCTCTAATTACCCATCAAAGTTCATAAAAACTATTCACAAAGTTTTGACAGATTTCTCTGGCTGTCAAAGCCTGCACCTGTTGCAGTCAGTTTTTACGGCTGTTTGTGAGACAAGCGTGTAAGATCAACTTTCACTCAAACTTGACTTTGTTCATTAAATCTATCCACAATCATAGAGAAACTTTGATAGACATTTCACATCTGGGTTGCCAACAGAAGCAGAAAACAATGCATACCAAACATATAATCCTGATTAAGAAGACTGGTGTTTTGTCCTCCAGTTTTTTGTATGATTGATCTGTTGGTTGGGTTTTTGGAGGAGGGTAATATTTTGGGGAAGGTTAAATGTTTTGTATGTGAGTTTTTATCTAGGAATCCTTATCTATAACCAATAAAACTGGATCAGAGACAGAACTGAACTGTAAAATAAACAAGTATGACAGAGTGAAACTTTCTTATATTCATATTGTGTGGAATCTTAGCAAACAACATACAGTACACAAATAACAATCAAAGTACTGGAAGAACATAGACGTACACTGCAACATGGAACAGGAACTAGTTTAACAATTGCATGGCGGATGTAGAAAAATGTAGTGTTTTCTTCCACATAAAAGTAAATGTGCACCGAGCGAGTGACTGTTCTGGATAGCTGAACAATTGTCCAGTTTCCAAGAATGGCATATAAATACTACTAGCAACCTTTAGAATTACATTACAAGAGAATTGATTCAATCTGTCATGATTTGCAGGATTTGATAGAACTGTTTAGTAGTACAGCAATTATATAACCTATGAATGGTCATATCATAATAACTCAAAAAGGATTTAGATGATAGAGTTATCTGTGCTTACTTAACAAGGTCAAGAACATGTTCAAGCAATGCTTGATGTTTATCGAAGGCTAGTTTCAAAATCAAAGACCAGAAAGTATCTAAGGAAACTGAACTTTACATAAACTTGCATAATATTATGTGTCGAGCATTAGTGACGGCTAATTGGACAGTTGTTTTAATCAGTTATTTTCATTTCATTACATACAACTATATTCAAAATAGTTTAGAAAGATTAATGTGGCCAGTACAATGTAAAGTATGGTACTGATGGTTCTGATTAAACAACATTGTTGCCTCTATCATGAACGCTGGCTTTCATACTGAAGCACCATCATAGATAGCAGAAAAAGGAAAATGGTGAATGTATTTATATTACATATCTTTAGACATCAAAGAACATTCAATACAAACAGGGGACAAATACTTAAGTAGATTAAGGTAAACATACCTGTATAATCTAAGAATTATCACCTGTTATCTTCGCACAAATCTTTGATCTTGTATAATCTTAAATCCACATACAAGTTCTGGAAAGACAAAAACAAGAAGCTTGTAAACAATATAGAAAGCTATCACCATAGTAACCTCCAGTGTAACAAACTAACAGGTACTAATTGGATGATCTAATTAGTGAATAGTTATATAACTTACTCAAATCATATGTAATAACAAAATCTATGAACTCTAATAAAAAAGGCAAAATTAAATCCATTGATTTTAATAAGGATTTTACTAATTCTAGCAGTTTTGTTCACCATTTGAAATGGCCCCAAGGACTGATTTGTGGCCCCATGAGGACTGATTTGTGGCCCCATCTGGACTGATGTGTGGCAGCACAATTGCAAAGATGGAAGTTGTGCCCACTAAACATTTTAGATTAACAATTGATCATACATGATTGCTAAGGCTACAGTAAGATGCAAGTATTCTAAAATCATCAATACAGACATCATTCTGAGAGCAGTATTCAAGTCCAAGTTTTACAATTATTATCACAACATTTATGTTGCAGAAGTATAATTATATCTGATATCATCTGAATCCAGAATACTAATCATAAACCTGAAATAAAACCCACATCATTATTAACAGAACAATTTCAATATCAAAGAGAAACAACATGGTTTAATAATTTGGCATGCAGAAAAAGGCACAAGATTGTATAATAAGATACTGGAATCCATTTAGTTAATAAGAAATTCTTACCACAACTCTGAATTCAAATATTAATCAAATTCTACCAATTTATGCCTCAGAATTCCATGACATTAACTTGATTTTATTCCAATACAATATGCAGACAAGTACACAATTATAATTCCATTATAGATAATGTCGTTCACACTGTAAGTAGTAAAATTAATTAAAGAAAATATTAACACGTAATAGAGCACTGATAACTAGTCAGATATTATTATGACAAATGAAAATAATAATCTGGAAAACTAATTATATTTGTCCAAACACTTCAGCAGCATCCATTAAAATTACTTATAAGTTTCCGTGTAACATCACACATGCACACAGATACAATCATTACACTGAACATTCAGGAAGTTTGTTCCTGGGCTAGATTTTGGCAATCTGAGACTAAACAATACTCCACAGTGAAGAGCTTTTGTAATTGGACCAATCAGTGACAAGTAATATAATGTGTAGGCAGGAAATCCTGACCTCCAGTAACCTTAATGTCACCTGCAGGAAGGAATATAAAACATTACAATAAATTTCCAATTAAGCAATTACCTAATTGTAATGGTATGATCAGATTTTGTTGAACCAATGGTTATAAAATGCCAAGGCAAATAGCCAGCATGCTGCTTATGTAAAACTATTTTATCATAATGATAAACTGCTGCAATAAAATAGTTCACTCCCAATTAAGTTTTATGGCAAGCCAATAAAACTGCTCTAAGCACCCAGCAATAACATTGTGGAACTATCTTTCATCCTGAAGCTTGTCAGATCTACCAGTTATCTTTTATTTATATACAAGTAGAAACCATCAGGTCAAAGTATTTCTAGTCAAGTTGTTTTTGATTACACTAAGATTTTCATTAACAACTTAATGCGCATGAATGTTATGATAATTTGTAAAATATATTAAAGCAAATACAGATGAAAGGCAAAGTTCTCAGTGAATGATGTACTCTCTGATGAGCCATAAATAAAAGATCTCTATTTTCTATGTATTAGTAGGCAATATTGCAAGTTAGTTAGCTTTAACGAATACAATGAATATTTTGTAAAAATGAAACATTCAAGAATTACATAAGCTTAAAGATGAAAAAAGTTACTTTAGAGAAAACAGGTTACAGGAGCATCATAAAAGAGAATAAACTGGTCTTTTATTTACAGCACTTGTTAGTAGTCTTCATATGAGTCTGATTGTGACGTATCTAAGAAACACAGGAAACATACAGCCCCATTTCATAAATAGTCAGCAAATCATTCAAAATAATGTTCATCAAGTTTTTACATTAGTATAAAAATGAAGACAAATTCTGAGCAAATATAAGAATTAAAACTATCACACTCATTCTACATTCTTCAAGAATAGAACTTGTTAGTACCCAAGTGGTTTTGTTTCAATTCACATAAAACATTCCACAGAACATGAATAGTCTCCATCAGTATCAAGTATCCAATAGCAACAGTCACCTAATGTTAAAGAAGACAGTCATGATGACTCATTTAGATTTAATATACATCAAATTCAATTAATTTGCATGAACTTAATCAAGCATGTGGCTGAAAATGTCAAAATTATTCCACAAAAAACATCTGACAAAAATAATTGACAAATTTGAATTTTGGAGTCACTTCTTGGAGAGAAAGATGGTCCCATGTTTGACAAGAATGAACTGTTTATTGTCATATTATGTTAATTATTCATAATATTACATTGATCTAAAAGTTATCATCAACTAATTAAAAACAAATAAAGATCATGGACAGCTCAAACATTGTTTTAAAACCAAATGAAATGTAATAAAAAAGATATCTCAGCATTCCTCCACTAATTGCCAATCAAGCCTGTGGCAGGTGTCACATAAAGCACTGCAGCAACATGAACTACTGGAAATGAAACCATTTGAAATAATCATCAAGTAGGAAACATGAGCTAAAGAATTAGTCTCAGAAATTTTCCATTCAGCACCACCAAAGTTGTTGGAAACAGAATAATAGTTCAGCTTTCGCTTGGTGCGCATGAATTTTAGTGTGGACCAAAGTACTACATTTTTCTGCATCCGCCATGCAATTGTTGAAAACTAGTTCCCATTCCATGTTGCAGTGCAAGTCCATGTAGGTTCAGATTCCATGAGTACCTTCAGTACTTTGATTATATCGCTGAGGCTTAGGTCTGAGATGGTCTGGACAGAAAGGTGGAATTATTTGAATTTGACTTTGCCTGTGAATTGTTCTCACTTTTTATCTTCTAACACATTAAATTTTGTCATGGAACAAACTTTGTACCAGTGATAGAGATTTTCAATCATTCTTGTTAACTTTCCAATACAACCCGCATTAGATACAAAATTAAATGTAATTATACTCAATGTAAGGAGATTTTCAACAAGGATGCAGTAGATCAAAGGTGCCGAGGAAGATACATTTTACAATTATTGATCTTAAAACTTATGGCTTGAGGGACAGCTCAGAATAATATTCGTTTGACAGGTTCACCGAACATTTCCAGAGCAGCTAACATTTTCTGAAAATTATATATTTTTTTTTGCTTTCTGACATTTTATTTACTATCATGTCAAAAATCAAGAAATTAACACCCTGATGAAACATATAGCAAGAATCTCTCAACATTTTCCAAGAAATTTACAACAAATTACATCAATTTGATAAAAACCAGATGCCAAGAAATTTCAACAAATTTAAATGAAAACAATAAATCCTCTCTCCATAGTTTATACAGCACCGACACCCGAGCCTCTACTCTCCTAGATTTCTGTTGATAAAATGAACATTAAGTCACAATTGTTTATAGAACAATTTCAACAAATATTTGTCTGTGGTCTATGAAAATCTTAAACAGGGACATATAATAATGATAAGTCTAAACAATGTCTTTATTCAAATTTAACAGAACAACAACTGTCATGGCATCCAATTAATAACCCTACAAATCTGGGTGGGGTGAGTTTTTTTAGTTCTTTTGTCCAATAGGCCTTTCCAGTTTATCATTGTACCATAGACGAATAATAAAACAATTTTCCTGCATGATTGTCGGGCATTGCATCTGAACATTTTTATTACGCATTAGTTGATACTTAAATCTATAGAATAGTACTTAAAGGCAATATGATGCAGTTTTTGTACCCTTGGCATATCGCCTGTTTGGCATATTTATGTATTGAATTCTTCTAGAGGATTATAAAACTGTTCTTAAACTATAACTCTGTATTTCTGGTCTTAGACTTGCAGGATTTTATGCTGATAAAGCGACTAAAATAGAGTAGAGTTAGTAACATGACTCTTTAAGTTAAAAAACTCTTACGTGAACAAAGCAGGTCATGAAAATATTCAGCAAATACTTGTACTATAAGATCTTAACATAAATTCTACTCATCATGCAACTTGACTACATAAGGCCCGGCATATACAATATGGTTGAAAAATCAAAGAACCGAAAGAATTCTGGATACTGAACTTGCACTGCAACATGGAATGGTAACTAGTTTAACAATTGCATGGCTGATGAAGAAACACATAGTACTTTGGTCCACATCAAAAGTCATGTGTGCCAAGCAGGTGACTGCTATTGAAAGCTGAACTATATTTCAGTTTCCAAAAACTATGTGATATTTTTCATTTATAATTTAATCATGTTAGTGGAGTTGCATTGAGCACCTACTGTGTCATATATGTTTTTTTTTCAGCACAGAAGTTCTTACACCTCACATACCAAACTTGTATAATGTCATATAACATGTTCATTTTTTTATTTATTTTAGCATTCTCGGCAAGATAGTATAACATATTATTGAAGGCACACCGATGTCAACTTTGATTTACCCACTGAGAATATGAACCAATCAAATCATATTACAGAATTTCTGTCAATTTCAGCCTCAATTTTACCCAGATATGTTCTTACCACTGTTTGTCAATGAGTCAAAGTCATTATGAGCCAGTCTTATACAATTTGTGTCCTTCAAGCTTGAGGAGATTTTATGTGAGCTAACAGTAAACATGTCAAACAAAAAAGGAGAAAAAAATCTACAAAATGAGAAAAAACTGAGATGGAGAGTTGTTGCTCTTCAAAAATGGAGGAAGGAAAGTAATTAATCTACGCATCACAGATTTAATTAAGGAGTTCTATCTGATGGTAAGCAGAAATGTTGCAGTTCATGGAATGATCAAATATAAGAAGAAAGGTCAAGGTCAAAGTGTTATTTATTTATTATATTGTACAGATATGGTATTTAATGTCGAGATGATTCATTATTATCTGGGAGATCTCATTAATCATGTAGAATGGGAAATATAACATCAGACATGCTTTTTATGAATTAATCTTCATGTATATTTATACCATATATGGCATCATGAGCAGACTTATACCCAGGCTATCAGGTTATAACACTACTGGTTTCCAATCCCTGCAGTTCCAAACAAAGTATCAGTGTTATAAATATATTTTCCATTAATTGATCTATTAACATTACTTAAGACCAGAAAACAATCATAAATGTATCAGGTTAATAGATACTTACACTTATATGCATGCCTGTATAGAAAGCATGTTTAGTAGGTAATTGCCAATTAGTACAATACTTATTGATCATCACCTTTTTTTAACAACTTCCTGTACAGAGCAACCAAGGTATAGTTTTAAACCAGAAAATCTAAGAACAAAATTTATATTTTAACCATCATGCCGTCACAGACTAACAATTGTTTCCGTGATACATAGTGCCATACTTACAACTTTGTAAGAACCTTATGTTTGATTATAGGCACTGTGTCTATATTTAAGTTACATAATTATAGTCTAGGTACCAGGTTGTACTATCTGGTGACTAGTGAACAAATTTGTAATGTAAGGTTTAATTGATAAATAATTGGAAAGAAATGAAGCCATATCTTGTACACTAAGATCAACTTATCTAAGTACAGGAAGTAACACTTCTTAGAAATGCTAGTATGTCTCTGATTTTAGTACAAGTGAAAATAATGTATAAATGTTTATCGTTTTCATTGATTAGAAACATAGTAGAAGTAAAGAACTCACACAAACTCTCACTTGGGCAGCCATCAACCTCGATGTAACAATTAGCATTGACATGATACTTGAGAATTCCTATAAACCAGTTACCTCAAGTCTCAACAATTACTTTAAAGTACTTTACCATAAGGACTTTCAATGATTTTTTACAGAAACACAATGAGTAATACATGTTTTAAATTCATGAGACCATCTTAAATAATCATCACTTTTTACAGGGAAAATTTCTATTAGATTAAGTTCCAAATATCACAGACAATGACTGGGATCCAAGGATGGGAAGTTCACTCTGAGATATAATGTTGTTTAAAGTAAGTGATATAAACTATAATGTCTATATAAAACTGTACCTCTACAATAGGCAAATGTTGTACATAAAATAAGTGTCATTATTTTGTTATAAAATACATAATGCAGCAACTTAAGAACATTAAAAACACAAAAATTATCTATTCTTGAAATAAAAACAAATTCAACCATATTCAATGAATTTTTTGTCATTTCATATCAATATGGATCAAATTACTGTGAAATAAGAGAGAAGAAATTAGCTGGAAACAACACACACACATCATCTATCGTCATCATCATCAGTAGCAGCAGCAGCAGCAGCAGCAGCAGCCAACATCAGCATATTTTGCATGTTTTAAGCATGATCATTATCTTTAAAGATTAACTCAGCCTAAGACACCAATCATATAACATTCATGTCTGCTTGTTTTTGTTGGTTGCAACACCTGTACATGTATATCAGATGTTCCAATCGTGGATCTGACCAGTTCTCCTGGGTTCGAATCCAGTACTGATCTATTTCTTCCACAACAACTGCCAGAGAAGAAGAAATCTGAGCATAAAATATTACAGTAAAACAAAGTACTGAAAGTACTCATGGAAACTGAACTTTCATTGACTTCCACTGCAATATGGAACGCAAACTATTTAATACAATTGCATGGCAGATGTACAAAAACAAATTACTTTGGTCCGCATAAAAATTCATACACGCCAAGCGAGTGACGACTATGAAAAGCTGAACTATCATTCAGTTTCAAATAAAATCAGTGAGGAATTTTTGGCTTATGTTGAGTTAACTTACAGACCATGATATAAGACAGTGTAAGGACACAACTAAGACAGTTAATCAGGATATATCAGTATCCTCAACCATGGAGAAATGATTACAAAAATAATGTCCCTCACACACACATAACAATCCTTAATGTCTTATATAGTAACAATCTTGTCTGCAATAATACCAGCGTTCAATTTCTCATCAATGTTACATTTCACAAGGCCAAAACAATCACAGAAGGCCACACAATGATCAATTGGAAACAAATACAATAATGAAGTACATAGTCTGAAGATCTTTTTGAATTTTCAAATCATTCCAGTCAGCTGAGTAGATAATTACATGAGGCTACTACAGTTGAGTAGTTATGGTATCTGACTAGCTCCTCACCGCTAGAGTTCAGACAGCACCGAAGATCTATATTCTCTTGCTAGGAAGCTGTCTAGCTTACGTACAGAAGGCCGTTGGTTGTACACATATGTATGCTTTTGTCTTCCTCCACCGATAAGGCAGGAAGAGTCACCTAACAAACCTAGCTGTTGGTACAACATTAAACCCCAGAGAAAAAATATATAATAAACTTAAAACATATAAATTGTCTGAAATTTGTCGGTTAACTGATAGAAAACAAATTTACAATGTCATTGACAAATTCAAACTTACAAAATGCTGTAAAATCCTTTTAATTTCACAGAATATATTTTCTACCACTTCATGTCTCTGGATAAACAAAATCCACATATGATTCAAAGCATGATTCTAACACCTGCACATCTCTAATTATGCAATAGCATATATGCCTGATGACTTCACTGACCCTAAATTAAGTCCCCTAATCCCCTATTTGACAACACAGAGACAAGATTAAGATATCCTCACCCCCCAATTCTAGATTATCATTATTTATCTCCCTTTATCAATCTTCACACTAACTGAAGAAGATAAGTGTCTGGTAAGTGCATCATAAATGCTCCAGTAAGGGCAGACAAATTACGGATCTGAAAATTTTTAAAATGCACAAACAAAGGAAATACAAAGGATTCATGAAATTTTTGTAGTAAAAATAATTTTCTAATATTTTGTTCCCGAGCCAGAGACATGTTCTAAGACATCTTGACATAAATGGTGAGCTTTGGTTTGGTTTGCTATTGCGCAGTCATTACATAAAACATGAACCAGATACCCAACACAATTATGTTTATCTTTATTATAAACACCAAGAACATAAAAGTCTCCACAAACCAAACACATTAAGGTTAAGAAACAAATCTTGATAAACATTTGTGACCACAATAATGCATTATTAATTGTAATTTAATTGTTTTATCAATATCTGCACAAAGTGCAGCGATGGCCTTATTCACAGTTCTATTCTTTCTCATTTTGGCCATTAAATCATCACCAACACTAATTATTATATTATACAGTGCTTTATACAGAATGATTATGTAATGTTTATGGAACATACTAACATAGATTGATACTGTAAATCATACTGAACCATGTTTTTGTCTTATATTTACTACGCAATATGTTTTACACAATGTAATATTTTATAATAGCTATATTTATAATATAAATATAAAATTTGGATAAATATCCATGAAACTATATATAGCATAATTTGGCACACTACTTTGGAAATGTTACAAAGATAAAGTTTTATGTATATTGATAACAATAAAAGTCAGAAATAATCAATGATTATAAATAAGAATAATTATGGTTCAGTCATTATACTGTATTATATGATCTGAGAGGTAGCAACATCTGTACAAGTGATGACGTATCATAAATACCTTTTTTCAAAATTTTCACATGATTTGGAGAATTTTAAGATTAGTAAAGAAACAATCTCCTCTGTGTATTGTAGACACCATTAACCAACCATTAGAGCAATAATAGACGCTTGTCATTTTTCGTGCTTATTTGTCACCATTTCAAATGAAGTTGAAATCTATCATTCAATATTGCAAACATTTGACAGACACAAACAGGCATTCTATATTAAATGCCCTGAATAGGAACTAAGCTTTATTTTTACACAGACATTTAAACCAATAAAAAGCATCATTTGATTGGAAAGAGTAACTCAAGAGTTTTTCCAAATTGAACACCCACTTAATGATATCATTGTTTTAACACAAAGTAATCAAGAGGTTTATTTTGCAATCAGAGCATCGATGAATCGAGGCTCCTGAAATTCCCTTACTGTGCATTCAATAACTAGATACTGGTAGTTCTATTATTCTAATCAGGGAATAAGGAAATAACAGTGCAAAAAAAATTAAGGGTTTACAGACAAATGTTGGAAAGTCATGAAATGCATGACTAATGCATGATTATGCATGGGAACCATAGTAAACCGTAGCTATTTCCCACGCACATTTACACTAGAAATACATAATACCCCAGCAAAACAGCTACACATCTGCCCATTAGCTGGACATGCAGTCTAATTTCATTACCGTTTTTATCCACAATACTGATACACAATGGCTCAAGTGACCAATTTAGGAGTATTTCATTCCACAAGGGAGAAGTTAGTAGCTAAAAAACATCAAACATATTACAAGCTGATCCCTTCTGATCAGATATTCATTCCATGGTACAAGAACTAGTCCCCAGCTCATCTATCACGAGATGTGAAAAAATACATTTTCTTAACAAATACAGATGGTTGGCTAATGCCATGATTCATTGAGGCTTCGAAACCATACACAACAAGTCCAAATATCATTACAAGTTCAAATTAGCTTCTTGTTGAAGAAGGGTTAAAAATTTCCTTAAAATAATTTTGTTGAAAACAGTCAATGTAAAGATGATTCAAAAGATTTCTTTATGTTTTGGTTCAGAGTTCAAATTTTTATTTCGAAAGGAAATTAAGTACATTTGTACACATAGTGTAACCAATTTCAAATTTGACCTGGTTAATGCAAAGGCTGAGAAAACCTGATAATCGATTACTTGAAATTTGCCAAACATCACAAATTATAATATCAAGTTGTCAATTAGTCTTCAAGTTTGAAAACTTTTAAAATCTGTTTAGGTTAAGTCTGTACAACTGTATAGATACAATTAAGTAATAAACTTGTCAGTATGTCTGGTATAGCGTTACTCACGAAGTACTCAATTATAATAAATGTTTCAAGACACAGAACTACAGAACTGAATGAGAGATTCTGAGATCTTCCTACGTCATTGTACTAAAATAAAGCTTAGAGACGATGCTTGAGATTGTCTTAAAGAGCCATTGTCCCTTATTGCACATGAATCGTTGATAATGGACGAAATACAAAAATCAAGGTACTGAAATGATACAATATCTTTATATTCTATACTCTTGCAATGGAACATGGAATGGGAACTAGTTTCATAATTGCATGGTGTATGTAGAAAACTGTAGTACTTAAGTTGGCATAAAATTTCATGCGAGTGAATGACGGCTACGGAAAGCTGAACTACCGTCCTGTAATTCCAACCAGCTTTTGAGCGAACCCTTCAGCATTTTGGTTGAAATCCAGTCAGAAATTTATCAGAAAAGATATCTTAACAAAGTTTGAGGTCGACACTAAGAAAACACAAACAAAATAATCGCATGACATTGTTTGAATGAATACAGAAATCTTAAAGTTATCTTAATGGAAAGAAGAAGCATTAATAGCAAGTTACATTTATCAATATCTCTCCCCATCACTGATCAGATCTTGATTTTAAAATACCAATATGATATTCCAAATCTTATAAAGCAGATGTGTACCGATTATTAAATTCACCCAGTCTCAATAAAGATTTCCCAATGATGAAAGGGATATTCTTTATGCATTTACAATTCTATTATCACTGATGTCCAATTCCATGTCTGCTTGCATCAGGCACATCATCTTGCACATTAAAGCAGCATTATTTGTCATAGAATATAATGACTAAAACACTGTGAGTATTAGACTGGTAAATATGCATATCCTATAAATATAGTAAATAAATATCTACATAGTAGGTCTAACTCACAGAACAGAGCTGAGTTATTTATGATACAAGGTATTCAAAATGTATGTGTTCCAAGTTCTAGTTACCGGAAATGCTTTGAATAATTCATGCAGGTTTTCAATAGAAGCCACTTTAATGAGTGAATTATTTTTCTCGCTGTATAAATATGGGGATATATATCACATGAAAAACAATACAGAATGCCATTTGTTGAATCCATCCTGGTTGATGGACGATATTTACGGCCGTTTTGTATGTTACTTGTCCATTACTGGCTTCCGGCACTTCAATAATGCTTTAATCAACAAACAAACTGTTTCTATTGTAGATTCCAATTCTTGATTTATTACCATGACAAGATTGTCAGATGATAAGGTTCTGTGACCAATCAAAAACAGAGAAACATAAAAGTTCAGGGTGTACGTCCATATATGGTCATGATAAAAAATGTAAAAACTCTTTGTACAAAATATATCATTCTGGGGTGACCTCATGTTTTGTGTCTTTAATTCATATATTTCATTATATTGAATTGTGCAACAACATGAAATATCTGATGTTTTTAAGTACAGATCATTAATTTTAATGGCAGAAATGCAGTTAAAAGGAGATAATTCATCTTAGACTTAAAACAAGACAGACAACTCTTACTGGGTAATTTTCTACACATCTATAGACAATTTGTTAAATGATAAATAGGATATTAAGTAAAACTAAATTGATCAGAGCGTTAAACACATGTATTGATTTGTTGGCCTGGTTCATATTTTCATGATTCAACCCTTAAGGAAGACAAATTGTTAGCATTTATTCTGACAGCATAAAAAATTGAAATGACACGTTTTTTAAAGACAAATTGGAACAAATATTGTCAAGGAGTGAAAACAAGCATCTTTGACATTACTTGCTTGTCATTGTTTCACAAACCAAATATCCCCGAAAGAAGCCACAAGTTTCCACAAGGGATTTGAAATAACGAGACACTACTCACTAATCAATCTCCTCATTGAAGAGTGGAGAAATAAAAGCTGTTACAACTATCCACTAAAGTTTGTTACACAAAGATGGATCTTTTCATTAGCATAAAAACACGACTTCAGCGACAAGAAGCTATTTGTATCCTTATATTAAAACAATGAGTCAGTGACGGTTTTAATCAAGTCTAACATTATTGCTTACAGGACAATCAATTATATTGCTGTTTTCTTACAAGAATTGGAATCGGCTAAATGTCAACTTGATTTCATTTAAGGCTTGGTGTGTTAATGTAGCATTCCAATACATGTTGTAGCTCTAGGATAATTCCACTATCAAGTGTTGATATTGTTATCAGATTCTGAAGATTTCATGTACTGCTGTGATTAAACAATGGTGTCAAAACCAGTAAACTCTGTTTTATGAATTCAATTTTTTTACCATTCTAAGGATTAGTGTTATGCTAGTCATATGGCAATTTCCAAGTCAATAAAACATCTAAATGAGAAAGAGAGATATTAGAAAACATGGAGCAGGTCAATAGTTATAAGGGATTGGGACATAAGGCCTGATTATCAGATTTGTCAATAGATGGAAAAAAGTAAACATTTCCAAGGAATGTCCAATGCAAAGAACAACACCTCAGAAATACAGACCATCACTTTACAGCAAATTTGGTAGTCTGCGAGGTTCCACTGAACTGATTGTAAGAAGCAAATACAGAGAATCCTGAGAAAATTCACAACACCCTGTCCAAATCACCAAACAATAGAGCCCACAGAGAAAACTTCCAACACCCTGTCCAACAGAGCCTACAGAGAAAACTTCCAACACCCTGTCCAACAGAGCCCACAGTGAAAACTTCCAACACCCTGTCCAACAGAGCCTACAGAGAAAACTCCCCACATCCTGTCCAACAGAGCCCACAGAGAAAACTGCCAACATCCTGTCCATCAGAGCCCACAGAGAAAACTGCCAACATCCTGTCCAACAGAACCCACAGAGAAAACTCCCAACAGAGCCCACAGAGAAAACTCCCAACACCCTGTCCAACAGAACCCACAGAGAAATCTCCCAACATCCTGTCCAACAGAGCCCATGAAGAAATAAGCAGATCAGTAGACATCATAATGCCAATCAACCATAATAGACTATTTGTAAAATTTATTACACAACAGATTTTGCAGCATAGCATCTACAAAGAACATTAAAACATCAAGCTTTATGCAAAACAAGCTTTGGTTTTGCAGTAATCATTATCAATCATACACAGTCAAGGTGCTTGTGAAATAAAGAACTAAACAGTCCAACACTTGAAACTCAGAGTGCATCAAAAGCTGTCGATAATTAAACCTTCCATGATACAAAACAGTGACTTGTGCAATGAATATAAAGTGCAAATATATTAATGTGAAGGTATACTTGCAAGAAGCATTAACAAGAAAATATAACCTGAAACAGTAGATGGCAACATAGATACAAGAGCAAGAAACATAAATCTAGTAAAGCCGGGATTCTAGTAAGCAGCAGGTTTTTCATAGACCTTCAAGTTTCTACCATAGAACAAAACAAGACTGTCAAACCATGACCTAAAAAAACGTTGATCCAAATCACAGGAGAATTTCTCAACACATAAAACATGCAAAAACATAAGTAGCAAAAAATCCCAATAGCGGAATGATGTAATTTGCAGATATCTATGCTGAACTTAATCAAATTACCTGCCCACAGTATAGATGTTTTACATACATTCTCTTCTTTCTCACATAAAACTATTATAAATGAGAACTCTTAAAGCACCACCTTAAAGATGAGCCACAATCTTGCACATTTATTCTGTGTTAAAGATTTTTTTCAATTCGGCTATTGTATCCAAAATACGTTTGACAAAAATTTGTTTCAGATGGTTATTAGCAAAGCATAACTATAGATGTGTAACCAGGGAAACGAATTGTCTGCCAAGTAAATAAAGTTACACCATCAACATTGGAAACAGTCAGATAGTTCAAGGAAAGCACCTGAACATGTGTTTGATCTTTTAAAACCAGAAACAAGTTGTGTATCAGCACAGAGAATTAAACAAAATTAAATTTCCATTGTAGTCTTGCACCTAATTTTGGATAAGGTGAGGTACGACCTTCTCTGATCAATATATGCACTAATTTTGGATAAGGTGAGGTATGACAATCACTGATCAATTTATACACTAATTTCGGGCTGCAGTTGCATGTCAAAGCTGCACCTCTTGAGGCATTTTCTACATTTTCTGAGTAAAAGTTTGCCAGTATGATCTTAGATTGGTTAGGTTGTGAATATTGTAATCCTCTAGGTTACACTGAATTGATTGCAAGTGGCATTTTCTATTCAATATTCAATCATTTCTTGAATAAGGATAATGACAAAGTATTTATTGATTGGGGCATGACATTTAAATTTGCCTGACTACCGCACACGCCGCAAGTGCTCTGCATATAGTGTCAAAATAGTATACCTTTAAATCAATAGACAACAAATATCCCTATTTTCACCTCATAACAGACTTGAACAAAAGCAAGATGTCTGTTATTGAAAAATTAAAGAAACCTGGGCACAAAAGCTACATAATGATGTGTTTTCCCATGCAGATGAACAATCCATATTTAGAGATTTACATTCTACCAGGGTGATGGCTTCCTATGACGGTGAGTCCCCTATTTCAACTCTCTCCCAGACATAAAATACCTTAGCAAAACTAAATAATGACTACACATGAGAAAGATAAATACTTATCTTACAAATGTTAAGTCAGTTATAAGACACTAAACACTTACCACGTAATCTTTAGGGGATGCAGACACAGAATAAATAAGAAATAAACTTCATAAATCTTGCATTAATTTTATGTTCTACAATTTGTCTAGATAAAATATTATATAAGTATTTGGTCCAAAAATGATGTATGGTGTCTCAGACCCAACAACATGGCATTTAGATCTATTCTATGCATGCATGGTTACAGACGACAGGCAGCAGATAGTTCTCCAAGCAAACATACCCTTTGTTGATTTAATAATCTAGTCTCCAGTAACCTTATAACACCATTTTACATATTACTTTTCTCACAAAATGATACACATTGTCTCCAATTTATGTAGATTCCTGGCCAACAGACACAAAAAAGGCATTAATTTAATTCGTAATTTGTCAGTTTCCAGAGAAGATACAAATTTCCTGAGATATTCATTTTATATAAACGAAAGATAATTTGAAAAATTGGACCAAAGAGGCGAAATCAGCATCGATGGTAATAAATGTTATACTATCATACTTAGACAATATGTCTTATGGTTTTAACGTTTCCTTTGAATGTCTGCATGATATGACTGACCTAAGTAAATGATATAACAAGTAAAATATACATAATTAATATAGTCGTCCTATTGATTGAGACTTAATTAAAACAAGTGAAGGAAGATGGAACTAACAGACACATTAAGACAATTGAAGTACAGCAATTATCAAGACATTGTCGACATGGTGATTAAGAACTCACTAACATTGTACCAAACGCTCCTGGAGAAGCTGAGAGCTGTTGACTTCAGAATTAGAATTCTCAGTATTCTGTTTTTATTTTCTATTTAAGAGAGAATTAAAGCAATATTTCATTTTTTTTGTTTTCTTACTTCATTGCTGATTACTGCATGATTTTGGTATAAACATTCCAGCCTTGTTGAGTACAATATGAGGAGGCCCAGTTTAATAATTTATAACCTTACCATTTAAGATCATTTCTGTTCCTTAATAATTAAAGCTATATTGTTAACAATGATGATATTCATTTATGCCAATTTTAACTGAAGCACACATTAGAACCCAATTAATATTCTATTTTCATAAAAACAAAGGGACACAACTCAGTTTAAATATGATGAACAAAAAAAAAAAAATCAAAATATGCACAGATTGACTTAATAATAAGAATACATTCTTTCATTTTTCAACCTGTTTGGTTGATAAACATGTAGTCAAGATGAAGGAAAAACATGCCTCCACCCCCACCCACTCCGTACTATGCACAACTTCCTGTGAGTATGCAGATATTGACAACATTGAATAAAATATAGTTTAATAGGCAAATGTTGGAATTGATTGAGTACATGATGCCTATAGTATGTCTGAATTTATTTTATAAATTCGACTTCTAAAAAAAATCTGAAAAAAAACCCACTGATAACAATAATATGATATTTTACTGCATTCAAATATTTCCTTGAATATTAATTTGAGTAACAAACAAAAGCAAGAAAAACATGCTAAAACTTCAGTAAAGCTTAATAGAGGTTTGTAGAAATGAAATCAATGATACAAATAATCACTGAAACAATTACAACAGGTGTGAACACTCTATATGGTTACATACACTACAGAAATAGAACAACAGAAATATCTATCAAATACATCTGACATATTCAGGACAACAGTTGCCCCACACAACAGAATCAATGAAGCAGAGTCCTATATTAAGAGTTCCATATAAAGGTCAGCATTTCCCTTAAATCGTCTGGCAACTTCTGACAGTCTCTCCGGAGAATTATAAACTTAGTGTCTTCAACTACAATCAGTAGCATGAATAATTCACCTTTTTAGGAGAATTTATAAATAATACCATAAAGCATCATACAGATATAACACCAAAGATGACTTAGGATATAAAGGATCTGTCAAGGGTTATATTGCCATGGTAACCAACATGTCAATCAAAGTAAATTTTGATCAATTTCACCTTCACAACAACTAAACTAGTATCTCTATATTTTATTGTTTTAAAAGAGAATGTAATAACAAATGCAGATATATGACTTTGATTGACATGTTTGTTACCATGGTAATATAACCCCCCACAGACTTTACTTTTATACAGTTTGAATAGCAAATGTTTGACAACAAAAAAACCCAAGTACCTGTGAGTATTAACACATAACACATGACATCTCTGCAGAATTAATTAATATCAACCTTGACTAAGCATTGTGTTTGTATACCCAACAAATGAAATACCTATAGCAGAATTCATTTATCTGTCTGCAGAATTTATAGATTCTATATATTATTTCAGTTTTTAGCATCAGAACATCAGCATTAAACAATGGTGTGGGTGATCATGATTTTATAGTAAAAGTTTCTGTAATAGGAGGAGGAAAATAATGCGGGGCTCGAACCCGCGATCACCTGCTTGCAAGTCAGATGCTCTACCAACTGAGCTAACCAGGCTGGTGAATTTATAAATGCAATATACTACACCGCTACAGTTTCTATATACAGGGCTGCCAACAGCAGAATTCAAAATCAGCTGAAAATTCACCCAGGTTCAAGAGGTACGCAATCGTAAACAATGATAACATGTTATAAGGATAAAATCTGAAGCTTACCAAATACCATGTACAGTCTAAATCAACACGAATTCGTACCGATCCTACGGGTCAATCGTCTTGCATCAGCCATAGTGGTACACTCTCCTCCCCCAGAAAATATCTCCAGGAATTTACATCCATCTTAAAATTTGCGGAATTCTGTGGAAACTTGGTAGCCCTGTTTAATTATTATAGTTCAATTTTTGTAGGTTCAAAGTAGGACCAGACGTACATCCTGTTATATGTTGGATTTTATTTTCAGACTGGGTCTTGCAAGCATCAGAGACGCATATACAGCTAGTAACCAAATTAATCCAATCTTTACCTAACACCCACATCTTCTAGGAAAACAAGTAATGCAATTTATGTTTTGTATAGTAATTATCTTATGACATCAACTGTGTCAATTTAATTGTTTTCATGATTTTAGAATTACCGGTATCAACTTATCATGCAGGCAAATACCCAGATTGGTGCAATTATGGATGTTTCCCTAATAATGCATTAAATTCTGCTGCGTGTTTCTCCCTATGTTCTAGTTCAATTTAACACCTTGAGTCATGTACTTTCAGTTTAAATGTTAACTGTAGCCCACTCTAGTAACCTTAATTATAGACTTGGTAAACAATTTGAAAAACAAAATAAGGACAAGCAAGTATTATGTTTTGTTCAAGATCTGTTACAACATCAAAACATTACTATCAATTTCTACAGTCAGAGTCATATGAGGCGATAATTCACCTAACCATCATTCCTGGTAGAACAAGTACTAGACTTCCATCCTCCGTTAGCAACTGTCTACTTTCTGACATCAAGAGACATGGTTTGTAGTTGGGCTGGAACCCACGACCCTCTATTAGTGAGAGGTTACGGTAATTTGAAATCAGCGACCTGACAACCACTCAACCACGGAGGCGGGTCTCCAGGATCAGAAATCAAGAATAGGATAATACGGCATATTATAAAAGTATGGCATATTAGTAAATACCCAATCCCCTACTAAACACACAACCTTATTAGAAATATTGGTATTCACCATCAATGCCAGAATAATCCATCAAATTCTATCCAAAGCATCTGAAAATCATTCAAATTTAACAAAATGAAAATGTCTGTAAAATACAATGTCCCAGGGGCAATTGATAAGGGATATTCTATATATCTGAGGAATAATAATGATTCCATCTCACAGAAATAACAGTAGTCTTTGCCAACTTAATAACACATTTTAAGAGTTTCTATTAAAACTAATATCTTGGTAAGTAATTAGAAAGATCAATTCTCTTCAATACCACAGTACCAGTCTTGTAAGTATAAGGTTGAAATATAAGTAATTTGTTTCAGGTTTTCAATAATAAATCACTGGTAGGCTTCATTAAGAGAGCACTGCCATTAACTATCAGGCAACATGTGTTTAAGCCACAGTGAAATTATAAGCCCATGACAGTGTTATTATAAGCCCAATAGTTATATCATTTGCATAAAATCTAACAAATCTTGTGATTAAGGAAAGAAGGGGCAAATCCATGGATCTTCAGTACACCAATACAAGCATGTCTCACAGACATACAACCACAGACCTTTAGATGCAGCTCCTTGATTAAAACCCATCATTAATAACCCCTTTAAGAAGTAGCTATTTTTATACAAGTCATACTTTTAAACTTTGTTCAGATGACTGTGATACTAGAAATTGCAAAGGTTATCTAATATTTGAAAGACATTGGAGGTACATAGTTTCCATAAACCAGAACATACTACAAGAGTCACCTCCATATTAATACAACACAGTGTTTATCCCTTAATCCATTCTGGCTCCTACCTTGTGAACAATTTTAATTGCAAAACAATATTTCTCATCAGCCCTGAGCATAGATGTAATCATTCAGGTGAACAGACAATTATTGTATCAACAAGTAAACAAAAATAACAGAGATCAATTGTATAAACATTGAGAATTCTGTAACAAGAAGAATGATTTGCATGAATTTACACAGTGTTGTAACAAAGGTCTCCTGCTTCATGAGCGATGCACTTTTCTCATGCAAAATCCTATGTGTAATTTATTCATTTGCCACAATTTACAAGTTGTCAATAAAACACAAGATCTATTCATGTCTGTTACAGAGAACTGTAAAAGATATAGAAGCACATTTTTCTGGCAATTCAAAAACATGAATTTATCACAAATCTTAATGATCAAAACAGGTATTTTTAGGGATCCACAGCTCTGTAATTGTAGCACAGTGGAATGACAAGACATGTCAAATGTCAGGACTGGGAGGAAATGTCTGGACCAGGTAGACATGTCAGGATGAGATAGACATGTCAGGACCAGGTAGACATGTTAGGATGAGGTAGACATGTTAGGACCAGATAGACGTGTTAGGATGAGGTAGACATGTCAGGACCAGGTAGACATGCCACTTTTAAAAGTCATGGATATAAATTTGGAAAGCTACAAAAGAACAGGTGCAAAAAAACTTGTCTTATTCTACAGTACAAATCTTGTCTAATGTTTTAAAAATTCATTAATGTTCACAGTGTGTTGATACATACCATTTTGATTGTGTCAATACAGGTATAAGAGATTCTAAAAAGAATTTGATTTCACTGAGATTCATGCCTTTTCTTTTTCTTGGTACGACAAGTGGTAAGAAAATTTTGACAAAATAATTACAAAAGCAGAATCTCATGGGAACTAATTTCTTCCTTACCGAAATGTTAGATCGGAACCAGTTGTATATTCTTGTAGCTGAAACATTTAAAGATTCTGAGACCAGAAGTGAACCTCCAATCACTGAACAGTCAATGTTGGAATATCCTGACTACATGTCATTATAGTCTCAAACAATGAAAATTGTATTGATTTAATAATAGTATAAAACATTTTATAGGATATGAAATAAAGTAATCAAATTATCTAAGGAATAAAAAACTAAAATCATAGTCTGAGGGTCCATAAATCATAATGATTAGTCAAGGATGAATAAAAATCAATGGAATTTGAAGAAATCAGTAACAATGGAAACTGAACTTACATAGACTTGCACTGCAACACGGAACAGGAACTAATTTGCCAATTACATGGCAGATGTAGAAAAACATAGTACTTTGGTCTGCATCAAATTCATGGTACAGAAAAATGAAACATAGAATTATCCAAGAAGTCAAAGAGATCCATTCTTAATCAATATGGAAATCTTCAACAGATATATCACAGACATTTACATTAATCATTACAGGAAAAAACACCATTCGGAAACATCGAAACAACTGTTATCAAAATTGTTATATGGTTTGACTAATCTCTAATTCATATAATTGCCTCATAATTACATAGAGAACATTATATATTTTCAAACTAGTCTCCAATAATGGAACACAAATCTCTCATAAGTCAAACATAAACATAAAATGATGTGGCATTTTCCTACAGCCATTTTTTCTTGGCACACCAATTAAATTCTACCATAATGATAAATTCTCCACTGTACTATAACTAAGAAAATGGAAAATATTGACTTGATATAAAACGCAAGGACACAGCCTTGTCAAATTTATTGACATGCTGTAATCATGAGCGCTCAGTGTTTCTAAATTTTCAAAAGTACAATAAACTGTAGAATTGAGAATAACTTGGACAAAATCTTTTCAGCCATAATAGCAAGATTGTTCTTTAAGGAATCAATTTATTGATACAAGAAATAAATAATTCACACCCTCCCATAGATTCTATGATTTAAAGACTGGAAATTCAATAAATTTGTTAAAACATGAACAGTTTGGTTTGTCATTTCTCAGAAGAACAAATACCTTACAAGTCATCATTATAAAGTCACAAGTTGGCCACAAATTTGAAGTTAAGGTCATGAACAGAATTCAGATTCTGATTTGAACAACCAGTATGCCACAAGTACGAGAGAGGACTTCATGATTACAATGGATAAATCAGTTGTAAGTTGTCAATGAGCTATTGTCAAAATGTGTCCAATGGTTTAAAAAACCATAACAATGAAAGCCATGCATCATACAGCCATGTTCCAAATGGCCACAAGTAACTATATTCAAAGAAACATGTTTTGTGAAGCCATGTTCCATAAATGGCCACAGGTAACTAAATTCAAAGAAACATGATATTGCACAAGAATATTCCAAAAGGCTAATTTTATAACAATAGTTCTAGTGTAGCTACATTCAGGCCCATATTTTAACACAAAAGAGTACAAATACAGACTTGAGCAATATTTGAACAATGTTCAGTATAAAGCGTCCCAAATATGAGCAATGAAACATTATCAAGGTTAATTAAAGGTAAACTCAAGGCAACAGCTTGCAACATCTTATGCAACAATAAACTTAAACCAAAGCAACAAAGTAGTCACTTCTTGTTACAATGTTAGAACATTTTTGCCCCAATGGAAACACCAAGTTTTAGAATGATTAATACTAGAAAACAAATATCCATTTAACAAGATAAAAAAACAGAGTAGAAATTAGCTGTAAGAAAATAAGAAACAACTGTTGTAATTAAATCAATCAACAGCTAAGTCCTTATCAGGGCTTTAATTATAACAAGCACAATATTATCAGAATGCAGCTTGTTTTCAAGGAGCTCATAAATTACTTTCCACGTTATGTTCTTAAATATGTCATTAACAACAATTAGTTAGAGATATACTGTGGGTTGAATTTTGGATAATTGAGGAAAAAATGCTTAATGAATGAACAAGTATAAACACAATGTTGTCATACTATGATAAAACCAGGCAGTACAATACATCAATCTGATAGTACTGGATATTTGTAATTTATTATTTTATCTTTCCATTCAATAAAGTAGACATGAATGTATTATAACACACACGGCTTGTCTGTGAGCGACTCACACCATTGTGGTCAAAAGTTCAAAGAATGATAAGACAGGTAAAGGGTTAATTAATAATGGATTAAATGAAGCAGTAATTATGATCCATGAACAAACAAGATAAGAACATTAAATATGGTCACACCTGGAGAATAGATCAGGTGTTACCTCTACTGATATTATAGAGGGATTGAAGACATGGCAACAAGCGAAGAACTTTATGGATATTAATTGACCATGGAATTATTCCTAACATTTTACATGGAATTAAAATATCCATTTAGAACTATTCAGATTGAATGCAGCTCTTCTTATAAGACGGTGAGGCCCTGAGTCAGCCTGACAGAATAATTATGGTTTTATATTTATAATAAACAATCAATTGTTTAATGTCAAATACAGTAAAGAAATTAAAAAAAACAATGAGAGAAACTTGTTGGAATCTTGATATGATTTAATAAAATAAGACGATTTTGTGTGGACAGAGTTTCATATTAACTTACAATCAGACTTGTTTCTAAACACTGACAGCGCTATTCTGCTTCTGGTCTATGTAATGAAATTTGTGTCCCAAATGACACGGCAGCTGTCATACATAGATAGAAAAGAAATCCATTATCTACCATGAAGAATCTTCAGAAACTATGAGACATGTCACATAGGCAGCATCTACGATTATAGGAAAGGAATATACATGCTCATGAGATAAACTATAAATGATAGATGAATATTTATGGATTCATGATCGCCATATTTGAAGACAATTACATAAAGCCCATACCTGGGAACACCTGTAAGGTAACATTGGGAAATATCCTGTCAATGAGATTTCAGATAGTTTTTACTTTGCGTTGGCAAGTACAAGTACTTTATATGTCATAATTCTGTAAATATATCTTCACCTTGGTGAACTTTCCACTAACAAACTCGTGGCTTATGGCTGGTTGAGATTGCTCTCTTTCTTTATAGTCATACAAAAAGTTCTTACAAAATTTACCTTTATTTTACAAAACACAAAAATAAGATAATTTTATTACATAAACAAAACCTAAAGAATGACTTTAAGCAGATGACTACCGGTAGTACTTGGGTTATAAACTTTAAACAAGATCAAAGATTTATCCCAGGTGGTTTACAGCCATCCTAATTGCTCATTAAATGCTTAACTTTGTAAACTCCCCATAAATATAATAGAACCGCTAATTATCATTAATGTGAAACAATAAAACAAACTTATCAGATTTAATAAACAACATAAAAAACTAAAGGCAGTATGTCGAGCCCACTGTTAGAACTCAGGCCCCCAGGTTTTTGACATTGTTAATACACTGGATGCAGAATCAACCAAAATTGATTGACAGCTAATTGACTTGCAAGGTTTATTTCACATAGAAAACAATATAAACAATCTGAACTCATTTTTTTTATCAATAATCTTATTTTACATTTTATTCAAATAAACATTTTTGTTAATAACGATGACCCCCCAAAAAAGTACAAAGGAGCTTTTATAGAGAATCATACAAGGTTATTATCGACCATTATCGAACATTTCAAGTTGTGGAATGTAATTAATAAAGATTAACTATGACAAGTCATATGATGAAACCAGTAACTAATGCAACTATCTGTTGTCGATGACAACTATTTTCGATTAAATTAATGTCCTAAGATCATGTTCGCACAATCTGCAACAATCTAATAAGTCTGCCATAATGTTGTGTCTCTGTGGATCAACCATGATAGAAAATATATCATAGTTGGGGAAAATGATTGTATAATGTATACAACATAGATTAGGATACTATGTATATACTGCAGGCTGGATCAGTATAATCTTTGTTATGATTTTCAAACACTGCATCATTCTATAAAGCTTTTGCACCCAGAGGACTTACCGTGATATAACTATAAAGAATCCATTTTCACAGGATTATTTAAGGATATGAAATAAATTTATTCTTGTTAGCAAAATAATAAATTTTCTGATTCTCCTTTAGAGGAGTCAATGTCTTGAATATTAGTATTTATCTTCAGGAAGACATCATAAACACAGCAAGATAAAACTTCAATAAGAATGGAGATGATTACACTTAAACTAGAGGAAGTATTTTCATGAGATGAAGCCATTCTGAACAATATCCACTAATTGCTATATCAATGCTACAAAAATATTCACTATAGAATAACAATGAATGAAATAAACACTGTTTACCAATCCACCCATATTGTATACAGAAAATAGACAATTCCTCAATATTTTTGCACACAATAACTCTCAAATAAATGGCCTTTATCATTCTGACCTCAGAAACTAATCATTTTCTTTCACTAGCTATAAAATATATCATTAAAGAGATTGATCCGTCTCATTTCATTCGTAGAAAGAAAAAAATAAATTCACAATAGCTAATGGACAGACGATGGTCAAATGATAACGATTCCATTAAGTAAAAGCCAGTTAACTACCCCAAGTTTCCTATAAACAGCCAAAAGTATCAATTATCTAGAAAAAGAATGTGTGTGTAATAACCTTGTTATACGAAACACATCAATTTAACTGGAATGATATGACAATGTTAATCGTGGAGCTGGGGTGTGATTAAACAGCCACCATGACAATTACGTGAAGCAATATGACTCCCTATATATCTCATTCTCATAGATTATCAATCATTAGATCCACTTCATTCTTATCAAAAACACAAATAACAATAAAAGCTTTTGAATGTGACTGTTTTTCAAAGAATTATCAAATGTTAGAAATCAAGAAGGGCCGATAAATAAACACGTAAAATCGATGCCTCACAGAAGAATTCATACGAAGATATAATAATATGGTCACTCAAGTCGTTCAGTTATCAATAACTGGCAACAAAGGTATATCAAAGTGCTGAAAGTACTCATAGATACTGAACTTATATAGACTTGCATTGCATCATGGAACGAGAACTTTAGTTGAACAATTACGTAGCGGATGTAGAGAAACATAGTACTAAGGTCTGCATCAAAATTCATGTGTCTGAGCAAGTGACAGCTATGGAAAGCTGAATCATCGTTCAGTTTCCAAAACCACTGACATAGTAATGGACTAGTGTAGGAATAAAGTAGAAGAAGATATTACAAGCCAACAATGAAGCCAATCTTAGACTAAGACAACAGCAAACTTAGGGGATTTACAATGGTCAGTGACTTTAATCAATCAATACATTACAAACTTACAAACACTGACAGTTATTGGGATAAGGTATACTCTATTCAGCAAAAGAATTGTCCTAAATAATCCTATCAAAAAATGTTCATGGCTGATTTGATTTTTCATCAAGAAGAAAGTGCTGTTATTTCTAACACATGCCTTCAAGGTATGCATGTCCTTCTTCTTCAATGAATCTGCTCTCATACTTATTTTCTCACTAGCCATCATCACCAAATCATATAATAGTAAAAGAAGTGAGTTTACCATATAGGACTAATATTTACTGGAGAAAAATGGCCTTCGGTCATACAGAAAATTTCCCCACAGAATAGGTATCTTAAAAATGCAATCAAATTATTATGAATCTAGACAAGATATACAGAATTGTCACAAGACTGTCAGTGAATGTGATGCAGCTCAACTCTCAGATATAAATGGAAACATTCAGTGACTTCAGACTCATGATAACATTAACAATACCAGATAATGAAAGATACTTCTTGTGTCAAGGTCAAATCTCCATATATGGGAAGTTATAAACTTGTTACAATATGGTCATACTTAAACAATACCTGTTTGTGGTAACCCAACCCCAGAAAAATTTCCAGGAGGTAGGTAAACAGAAAATATTTTTTTACAATTTATTTTTTTATGTTTAACCCAAAGTACATGTTAGAATGCTACTTTGATATTGAAAAACATTACCTGAGAGACCAAATTCAGCTATTTGATGAGTAAGTAGCCTTACTCTCAAACACAATATTTTACAAGGATGGCCAAAGGAACATCATGATGATTGTATTATCTTAATATACAGATTTCATTCCAGAGTTATTGAGTTATTTCTTGCATGAAAGCTGTACATGAAGAAGAGGAAACTAAATGAAGAATAGTCCACATTTAATCCGTCAAGAAATGTTCTCTTGAAATTTCAAGAATCCCTTCAGAGGGAATAGACCAGGTATGAAAAGTTAGAATTCAAGACTAACGACTGTAACAAGGGGTATTGTGGATATTTTTACATGGCGATACCATAAGGCATGTTGGGATTTCCAAGAACAGCAACCAGTCTTATAATGTTGAAATACACTTCCTTCAATTGTGATTCAAAACTTCATCTTAAGAAACTAGTGGCAACTTAAAACAACCAATTCCTTACCTTAATTGAATTGTGTAACCTTCTTTGACTTCATCAAGAATGTACACAACTGAAAATAGACAAAATAATGAATGTACTTATGAGCAGCTGGTATCAAAAACATTAGAGACATTGACTGCAATATTAGAACATTTTCTACATCATTATATAAGTCAGTAGCCTTGCAAATAGGCCCCAGACTCTCAATTATACACAACTTGAATTTCATCACAGTAATTTTAGTATGTTTTTACTGGTTTTAATTTGTCGGTGAATTTCTTCAATTTCATTTTTTGCTTGCCTTTTATTACAGGAACGTGGTAAAATGGAGCTAACAAAACCATTGTGAATATTTTTTTGAAGTCAATCACATTATACCGTAATTAGCTAATGCCATGGCAACAAATGCATTATTCTAACCTTTCAAATTCCAATTTTTAATTAATTGGCAAAAAATAAGCCTTCCCAGAACTAACCAAGTGTCAGTATGAGAATTCCCAAGCAGCAACCAAGTAGAATATAGAAACTTGGAAAAAAGGAGTTTTTCATTTACATAAAGAAAAAGACAATGAGCTGATGCAATAACTCAATGGAAACGAGCTTTGCTCAGTAATTTCTGTATGAATGTCTTCACTTGTGACATCTGTTCAAGTGTCTGACTGGTTGTAACAAAGCCAACATTACACAAGTTGAAGCAGGAAAGAAAACTATGAATAAACCATATCAGACCACCATTAGAGTTGGTAATTATAATTTTCCATCAAGTAAAAGTCAACAAGTTTTATTACATTAACAAAAAAAAAAAAAATACAAGATTCTGGTCATTGACATTTGAGTATTGGCAACTGTTTTGTGATGAAATAGTTTTATAAAACAAAATCAAACAAGAGAAGTTTTTATTACACTGTTTTATAACAGTCATTTCTAAACTGTGTATGTAATGTTACTACACCCACCATCAACTGAGTTCATCCATCTATAGGTGAAGCATTAGATATTCATCAAAATCTTAATTTCAACCCAAAAGTCATTGCACATGCATGTAATGCAAAATGGAGATAGAATTTGTCTGCCAGAAAAGCATTATTTCTAAACCTTATTTGAACCTAGGTGCATTTTGTATTGAATAAATCCATGAAGTGTTTGTTAAGATAAATTGCACAAGGGGATTCTTTATAATAGATATCATGCTATATTACCTAACTGTATACAAACCATGCACAATTTATGAATTCATAAACTAGGTGGCACCTTATTTATATCCTTTGAACTGTATTTACAACAAACAGATCTTCATAGCCATGGTAGCTGGCTTGAAATTATTGAAAGAGTTGGTGAATCTAAGAGGAATATCGTTCCATAATTAATGAAACCTTTGGAATAAATCAAGTTGGCTCTAAGACAATATTATAAGAACATTGACATATGACACTCATAATATAAGATGTAAGTTTGTCGGACATCATGAAGGGTCTATATTTTCTCCCAAGACTACACAGGGCAGTGGACATTTAAGCCAAATAAGAATCAGAAAGCCAACTATATCATGTTTCATTAAGTCGTTTGACCATAAAATCAGCCATGTGCATCATTTGAATAATTGAATACTATAATTAAATTTCCATTAGACATGAAATATGGAAACATGTGTAGATATTTAAGCATGCTCAGCCATTAAAAACTCATTATAAGTATAGTTATCAGAACGTGGAATAATCAGGAAAACTAAGATAAAAACAATAATCAATTTTGTAGAAACTGAATTGCATTTGTTCAAAACCAATTAAGATAATGTTGAAGTGTTATGAATAATAGTAAATGTTTAGCTAATGGGCAGTTATTGTTTGACAATATCAATTTATTTCATTTTATAATGAATCTTTCTATCAATTAATCAATTAAATAACCAAAAAATTAGAAATTCACTTCAAATTTACAAATGATAAAATTTTCAGTGTGTCATAAATCTCACTGGAAATCTGACCTTCAACATCTTCCATTTTCTTTTGTTACCAAGCAACTACTTATAGACCTATTTGTACGAGAAACCCAAACAATTATTCCCCCTATATTTTGTCAAACAGCCAGAATTCCAATATTTCACAAAGTGTATAACAATCAATACAGGGTAGATCTAGATGCGATCATGATATAATGGGATGCATAACTCCAGTATATATTTTCTATAAATGATTACCATATCTTTTTACAATACTGTAATAGCAGAAGAGAAGTTCTAGGAATGCTGTCGCCACTTGAAGTGAAATATGTATGCACTTGGTAGCGATGAAAATCCCTAATCAGTTCTCAAATGTCTATTTCCTAGATTGTGTGTAATTATAGATCAATAACAACATTCTCGGAGATTCCATGTCTAATGACAATAAAGCCAGTGTCCCCATTAACTCAAATAGTAGATAAAACATTGTGTTTAGCCAATGACTAAAAGTGGATCCAATTGTTCAAGCATTAAGGAAATGTCCACCAAAGCAGACAACAGACTGCTAACAGGAATATATTGATGTTATCATAACACTTGATGATTCTTGCATATTAATTTGTCTGGTGTTTTACACATGGAAGAAAGATAAAAAAAATGATAGTGTCTACAGAATGGTGATTACATTTCAACTTGGCACCATGCTGTAAGTAAGAATAGTTTTAGTGCTTAAACTGACTGGGCTATATTTGGACATAAACATGTGTCAGACAGGTACAACAGTTATTGTTGTGTAATAGTTGTTGTTGTTTGTGTTAAACAGTCTGACAACATCCATGTTCAACCATACAAACTCTGTCTCTACATAGACAGCTTTGAACTAGAATTTTTCAAAATTGAAATGGTGATGTTTTGTACAATTACATCACAGAAGGACATACAAGATTCGCAAATTTTGATAATGACCCCTTTTCAACCTACAAGCAAGCTTCATCCTATTGCCACATTTCGGTTCCCAATGTTTGCTTTAAACTATTGCCATGTTTTAGTTGTCAATGTTTGCTCAGATTAATTGCCATGCTTCAGTTGCCAATGTTTGGTCTGAACTATTGCCTAGTTTCAGTGTTGTCAATGTTTGCTCTGAACTATTTCTAATGTTTGCACTGAATAATTGCCAATGTTTTGTCTGAACTATAGCCATGTTTCAGTTGCCAATGTTTGCTGTGAATAATTGCCAATGTTTGCTGTGAATAATTGCCAATGTTTGCTCTGAATAATTGCCAATGTCTGCTCTGAACTATTGCCTTGTCTCAGTTGCCAATGTTTGCTCTGAATAATTGCCAATGTTTGCTCTGAATAATGGCCAATGTCTGCTCTGAACTATTGCCTCATTTCAGTTGCCAATGTTTTCTCTAAACAGTTGCCATGTTTCAGTTGTCAATGATTATTCTAAACTATTACCATCTCTCAATTGAAGATCTGTGCACTGAACTAGAAAATGGAAACATTTCACAATGACATACTTGCATTGATTCAAAAATAAAAACAAGGATTCAAATGTTTTCTAAACAAGACAAAACCTACCGCTTCATGAACAAAGCAGGCACATGGAAAACTTCACAAATAAGTTTTATCAGAACTTTGATTTCATTTGAAGAAATTCTATCAGCATTTAAAATAGATTAAATTCAGACAATACTGGTGTCCTGCATAATACTGTATCAATGATGTGTAACCTCCCCATTAGTTGTGACAAAATTAACTAATTCCCAGGTCAAACCTTACTTACTAAGTGCATCAGTAGCAAAGTGTTTGTCTCGAGACTAGAGCTGGTATTCTTAGGTTAGAAATAGGTTTCCTTGACAGTGTACCCTAGGGACAAGTTACAGGTTTGTATAGATGGCGAAATTTGGGAACTAGGTGTTGAATCTGAAATATTTGCTCTTAGGGGCAACTCTGTTGTATTAAGCCTAGTCACATTATTTAATACTGCCATGCAACAGGTCAGACACTGGAAATAGTATTATCACATCCAGGTTCTTTCAGTACACATTTCTGAGAATCTTATAGAGAAATCCTAATGTATGACTTAATAAAAACACAATGAGATATAATCAGAAATTCATTGACAATAAAAAATCTGAGAAAAAATATACGAAAATAAACTTTCCAGATATATTGAATATTCTAGAAGTATAATCCTAGAATCTTATCAAATAAAGTATGAAATAATGACACTATCAGACAGTATAGAAAGTGACAGACAGACAAGTGACAGACAGCTCCCATATTTAACGCTCACCACCAGGGAATTCAATACTGCAGAATGCAGACAAATAAACCTATCAAGATTAATGTAAGTATAGAGATAGCATATTTCAGACAATAGATCAAGTATCTAAGTAGATTGGACAATGTTGGTTGTTCGTTGAACAGACTGCGTCTTTTTTTCTCAAAATTTCAGAACTCAGTACCAGACTGTATGTATTATGACTACACAGAAAGAATCCAGCAAAATCGCAATAATGTACAAAATAATTTTGTAAAAAGAATATATTTTGTTGTAAAACAAACTAAACGGGATTGCCAGAAAAAAGAATATCTGCAAGGGCTTAAAAATCAAATGGGAAATTACATCAACACGGATGAAAGAAAGTGAAAGAAGTGCAAACACCATTACAAATAAAGACCAGGGATATCCAAGATACAAATAATCGTATTTGTAGAAAAAAAAAAGATGGGAAAAAACACATGCATTGGAAAGAAACTCATTAAAACAGGCTCAGAGAAAACAGCTTTGCTCTAGCAAATGGGTTCCTTTACCCAGCTAAATCATAGGAATTAGAAAAAAACAGGTGTCCTTACATCCCTTTATTGATTGGTTTGTACTAGAAAAAGATCTTTTCATATTTTTTAATGGTATTTCATTACAGTATTTAATGTAGATTCCGACCTTTAACAATTTGTTTAAGTGTTTGTACAGCGGACATTTACTATTGTTACAGTATTATTGGATACTTAATGAGTTGATAGCAAAGTTTGTCTAGCACTTCATACAACACCTGTGGTTTTCTCTCATAATCTACAACACTACAAAACTGTTTTAGAACATTATACAATATCCATTATTAACAAACATGTATTGAAGGTCCACTTATGAACAGTGTGGTACATATTAACTAATACCAACAATTGTCTAGAATGTCCAGGAGACAACACTGAGTCAATACAAGGAGAAATTGAGACTTACAGTAATGATATACACACAGTGATAAATCCATACCAAGGTAATGAGATACATTTAAGAGTTGATGAATTAATTCATTTAAAATAAAAACACACTAAAGATGAATGTCTCAATAAAAACTCAACATTGTCCCTTGTTCCTATAGAAACAAAATAATTTGCCATGTAGCAGAACACCTAACTTAGGAGATTTGGAGATATTTAAAGAACACCAAGCTTAGTCACCAAACAAAGTATGGTACACAGAAGTACACAACAAGACAGTCACCATTCAAACTATGGTGTACAATTATTACGTACACAACAAAATAGTCACCAAACAAACTTTGGGTACACAGAAATACACAACTAGATAGTCAACATACAAACTTTGGGTATACAGAAATACACAACAAGATAGTCACCAAACGAGCTATGGGTACACAAAAGTACACAACAAGACAGTCACAAAAACAAACTATCGGTACACAAAAATATGCAACAAGATGGCCACCATGCAAACAAACTATGGTACACAAAAGTACACAATAAGACAGTCACCAAACACTTAGTAAAGATAAGACAGCATAAGCCTAATCACTGATGGAATTTTAGACAGAAAAAAACCAAGCAGACCGCAGTACTGAGTTTGGAATGTAATTGTGGCATACCCAGACACAGAGGAATTACGCCACATTTTAATAGTCATATATAACTAAGATTGGTCTAACAAGCCAAAGGTAGTATTTATCACTATCTGGTTCTAGTCTAGACTGTGAAATTATAGAAAAACATCATTAAGCACTTATGTAACTGGTGAATGGCTTGATTATCATTGATTTTAAATAATGTTGATAGCTTCAGCCTGTAACTGCCTTTAGCATGTTAGGTTAGAATGTGTTTGAAGCTGTACTGTAGATAATTACCGACATCAGTAATATATGTGTTGTTCTTCTCAGATTTGGTTTTGCAACTTTGCGTTTGGGCAGCAGATTCAACGGTCCTTTTTATTGAAGATGACCTTTCTGAAACATTCTTTTGTCCTTCCTGTATAATCATGACTAAAACTGCTTTAGTACAGTCATAAATGTGTTCCATTATTGGTCAGATTTATAGCATATTAACAGAAAATTGACGTAAAAGTCATTTGTTACACAATATTGTTAACATTTAATAATTCTCATCAAAATCTCATAAAATGAGCATCATGGACAAGCAAAACATGAATTTTTTAAAGGAAACAATCTACCGTATGTCCTAGTTTGTTTGAGCAAAAGACATGATAAAAATTATCAATGGTGTTTACAAGTATCTGAGTGTTTAGCTAGTCAATTTCCTCTACTACCAACAACTAAACATCTGAAGGAATGTATTTTGCTACTGAAGGTAGCGACACAAATACATGTCAATACCACCTGGTTGGACACCATTGACAACTTGTTGAAAGAGAATGTTTTTTCCTTTCATTTTGTGCATGAGCTGCTTATTCTAATCCTAGCCATAGGGACAACATATGGGTATGACAAGAGAGACAATAGAGCTGCATGCTGGGAGTCGTAATTACATGCATATGAAAAACAGAGAAATTGTTCCGAAATCACTTTGGCTTCGAAAAAAGATATCTGCGGTTGCGTGCGTGAAAACGGATTTCAACAAGTCATCAATACATGGTCATATTTAACAGAAAACAAGATTGTTTGCAATAAGATATCAACTGTTTTCATGAGAAGAACTGAACAGAGCATTGCATGCAGAAAGTACAGAAATCTGCATCATATAATCAGCTCAGAACAATCACATGTTTTTGTGATATTTACAATTTTCTATGACAAATTCTTTTCACAAAATGTTGACAACGCATTACAGAACATTTGGACAGCAGATTTTTTTGGTGTCCATTATCGAGAAAGCAAAGAAGCAACATCTTGAGGCATTCATCAAGTAATTCTAACGATTATAGTAATTATAGTGAAAGAAATTGTTCACTGAGTAAATGATAGCTTATTAAACAAATTCAGGAGAGTTATTATATAAAGTATGATTGAAATTTCACGGCATAACGATTTCTGTTAATTGACAGAATAAATGCATGTTCTACATACTAGGAATGGTGGGATAAAAGTAAATACTCTTACATTTAATGAAATGCTATTAATATTTACATTATTTCGGATCAAGAGATTTTATTTTCACTGCATAGGTGAAGTATTACTTTTCTAAGAATTTTTTATCACTTTTAATTAAGGATTGAGAAATGCAACTACTGGATATCTATATTTGAGTACACCAATGTTTTGTTCACATTTGATGTAATAGGAATGGTTAAATGTGTCAAGACAAATGCAAAAGTACTTAACTCAAGTGTTTTAAGTTAATGAGAATTCCATCAGATATTGTTTGATCAGAGCCAAGCATGAGTCAACAACAAGCTTAAGGTCCTTTAACTAACATCATTCCCCTGGAGGTTTCTCCAAAATTAACTTATTTTTTTTAGTCAAAACTAATTGAAAACACAATTTTTCCCAATCAGACCCTTTCGTTTAATGCTTTGTGAAGAAGGCTGAAGTCCCCAACTTGAGATTGGTTTCAAATCATGCAGGTTCGTTTTTTTACCATGATTTGTCTGAGAATTTCCCAAAGAAGTAAACGTATTTGGAAAATGCTCATTCCAAGAATTTCATGGTAAGTTTAACCATCACCAAACCTTTTAGATTATGAATTTAACCCTGACATGTTTTATAAAAGAAAATTTTAGAGGCTACACACTTTGCATAATTAAGAAAGAAAGAAACCAGGGACCTCAATTGGAACTCCTGAGCGTTTGTCTAAAGAAAGTGCCTCTGACAAAATAGGCAGTCTGCCATTTCGTTGTTGTTCACAGGCTACTTTCCATCACGGCTAACCCTGGAAATCCAACGATCAGGAAACAACCTGTTTCTCTATTATTGGGAACTGGAATCCAATTTTATCAAATGCGAACAATAAACACATTTGAAAGTCCATAATTCTGAGAATGATTCTTGTGAATGACTACCTAGTGTTGAAACAGTAGTGACGGAAACCGTACAACCAAAATTTGTAACCCTACACTTATGTACGAGGTGTATTTCTCAGTTACGAAAATGCCGGAGTTGCAATAATTTGTTTCCTGGACATACTTATAGCCGAGATAGCAGTTTTAAAACATAGTTTGTTTCATCAGGTTTTACACCCCTTTTTAACAGTAAGAGTCATATGAGGTGGATAGTTCACCAAACCACCGTTCCTGGGAAGAACCAGTACTAGACTACCATCATCCGTAAGCAACTGCCTACTTTCTCACATAAAGAGACATGGTCATTAGCTGGGCTTGAAACCAGTGAGAGGTTATTGTTATTTGAAGTTAGATAGAAATCTTGCTAATGGTATATATCACAGATATTTAACTTAAATCAATAGGCTTCTAAATCATAATAAACCTTTTCATAATATATACCACAAGCAGTACATAGCTTAAAATCGCAGCTCAGGTAAAGTCGCACATCTAAGATGAAACATTGTCAATGGGTATATAGAATATCTTTTGAGTAACAAACTCACTTCAACAACAGCATGATTTTTTGCCATTGCATGATTTAACTATTAATTTAACCTCTCTAGAGCAACAACCTCTCAATAACAACATAATTTTGCTACTCCCAAAGGATGTTACTTTGGAGAAGTTGCACTGTATTACATTTGTAAATACCAGACAAGACTAAGCATTTTGATCTTAATAAGAAAGTATCATTAATAATACATTATCTCCATGTCCTTAACAATAACAGTTCAAGAATGAGATGTTCTGTCAAGGAGATGCTATGGTGTATGCCAGTCATAAAAGTCAAGTGATCATATAACTTACTTATCTAATATTGTGTTAATACTAAGTTAATTATGCATGAACTGACCAGCTGCCAATTCACTGACCATGTATGGAAATGCCTGGTCAGCTAGGCTTATCAATAAGGTCTATCTAAGGTCAACTTAGTGTACTGTATATGACCTTATATGGGTATAGCTATTGATCTATATCATGCATGGTCATTGTCAGGTCTGCTGCTGCTGCTGTTATAAATAACGATGAGAAATAATTATAAATCTGAGAACTCTGACAGAACTAATTATAATTTTGATATAAGAGGAAAAACAGAATTAATTTTATTGATGTACAAACAAATATTAATATCTTTATGAATTTATATAACTGCTTCTTGCTCCCTCTACATTCGATGACAATGTAATTCACAGAAATTCAAGTAGTCTGGTAACATGCTGGGATAATAAAAGTACTAATTAATTATCACTTAAACAAATTACAGCAATCCAAGTCATAGAAAAAACAAGATTATATAAAAAGACAAGATACTAATGTGCAATATGATTTACTGCCAAATTACCCATTGTACTAAATAAACATAGCACTGCTTGGGTAATAAAACAAATAACTCATTGATCTTAGGAGAGAAAAAGATTTACACTCGCTTTTTCTATATCAAACCCTCCAGAGGCTATGGAAAATACAGGGAAAGTCAATGAATGATGAAGGCAAGATTTACATGAAATATTTGCAAGTGTTCAACTATCAAGGGTAAAATAAATGTTCCATCTTGATGACTGTTATATACATCAGTAAGTAGTGACACTGATGAAAAAGTCCTAGTTGGCTCACTGACTGTCATTTGTAGAATAATCAGAGCTATCTGGTTAATCCATGATGGATCTCTGCGGAAGAATCCCAGGAGGAAAATGGCAGCAAATATAAACACTAATTCAGATTATCTTACTGTGGATTGCATGGAAAGCTCACTGCCGGACAAACCAAAGCTATATGAAAATGATATAATCAATAGAACGCTTTCTCATGCAATTCACGACAGACTGGTTACTGTGCTAATACTACTAAACAAGACTGGTTTATCTGATGACAATAATTCTGTAAATCTATGGCAACCTTTTCTTCTCAAACCTAGCTTTTATAGCATTGAACATGTGTTTAACTGGGTGCAATCAGAGCAAATTCCAGTAATTTTGATTTACCGTAGGAGTGAAAATGCTGTTTTTGTCTTTTCATTCATGAACGGTGGATGTAAAAAAACATGGAAAGAATGGAAGTGCTTTGTAACATTTTGCTTAAGTGCATAGCTAATTAGAAATTGACAATAATTACACATTTGAGAGGCATATTTTATATTCAAGAAAGTCTATTTTTACGAAGCAAGATTTTTGGCCCGTAATTTCGTACTATTCGAGGATTTGATTATTAACAAAAAAAAAACCTAAATTAAACATACAAGAGCATTTGTGAGCTGCATTAAAATCGTTACATCACAGAGTCAAATTTATCAATACCCATGTCAATATGACAAAAAGGGTTGTTATTGAAAAAGAAAAGTTACAGTTTTAATAATGTCATGTAAAGTGTCTAAGAAAACAGTCCAGTAGGAAGTTAAACATAAGCTTTAATTGTACATATTTTTCAAACATAAAAAATTGTCTACCTTGTAATTAACTGGTAATTGAAACTACATTTTGATCATACTATCTTACATTGAGAAACAGATCTAACTGCTGTTATCACAAATAAGTCACATAAATTGAAATGAATTGGAAAGTTGCAAAAAATTAATTCCTTATGCAATATTTAACAACCCTGTTGTCTGCCACAACTTCCAAATTAAAGCAATAAACTTTCAGCTATCAAAGTATATCCTGACATTTTATTAGGAATCAATAAGAGAGAAACGCATGTTTTCTCAAACATGCATGTTGACATTGAATGAGAAATTCTCAGAATTTATCGACCCAATAATTTGCTTATGTTGCACAGAAGTTCATTATTAAAATCTATCAGAGCAATTAATCAGAGGATTTCTCCTTCATTTATCATCATTGCTGAAGTCATACAGACAAGGTCTTGAAATCATGAATGTTTCATTAGAGTTCTTCAAGGATCAGGCAAGCATGATGTTTCGGGCTTATTAGAGTTCTTCAAGGATCAGGCAAGTATGATGTTTCGGGCTTATTAGAGTTCTTCAAGGAGCAGGCAAGTATGATGTTTCGGGCTTATTAGAGTTCTTCAAGGATCAGGCAAGTATGATGTTTCGGGCTTATTAGAGTTCTTCAAGGAGCAGGCAAGTATGATGTTTCGGGCTTATTAGAGTTCTTCAAGGAGCAGGCAAGTATGATGTTTCGGGCTTATTAGAGTTCTTCAAGGAGCAGGCAAGTATGATGTTTCGGGCTTATTAGAGTTCTTCAAGGATCAGGCAAGTATGATGTTTCGGGCTTATTAGAGTTCTTCAAGGAGCAGGCAAGTATGATGTTTCGGGCTTATTAGAGTTCTTCAAGGAGCAGGCAAGTATGATGTTTCGGGCTTATTAGAGTTCTTCAAGGAGCAGGCAAGTATGATGTTTCGGGCTTATTAGAGTTCTTCAAGGATCAGGCAAGTATGATGTTTCGGGCTTATTAGAGTTCTTCAAGGATCAGGCAAGTATGATGTTTCGGGCTTATTAGAGTTCTTCAAGGAGCAGGCAAGTATGATGTTTCGGGCTTATTAGAGTTCTTCAAGGAGCAGGCAAGTATGATGTTTCGGGCTTATTAGAGTTCTTCAAGGATCAGGCAAGTATGATGTTTCGGGCTTATTAGAGTTCTTCAAGGAGCAGGCAAGTATGATGTTTCGGGCTTATTAGAGTTCTTCAAGGAGCAGGCAAGTATGATGTTTCGGGCTTATTAGAGTTCTTCAAGGAGCAGGCAAGTATGATGTTTCGGGCTTATTAGAGTTCTTCAAGGAGCAGGCAAGTATGATGTTTCGGGCTTATTAGAGTTCTTCAAGGATCAGGCAAGTATGATGTTTCGGGCTTATTAGAGTTCTTCAAGGAGCAGGCAAGTATGATGTTTCGGGCTTATTAGAGTTCTTCAAGGAGCAGGCAAGTATGATTCGGGCTTATTAGAGTTCTTCAAGGAGCAGGCAAGTATGATGTTTCGGGCTTATTAGAGTTCTTCAAGGAGCAGGCAAGTATGATGTTTCGGGCTTATTAGAGTTCCACAAGGAGCAGGCAAGTATGATGCTTCGGGCTTATTAGAGTTCTTCAAGGATCAGGCAAGTATGATGTTTCGGGCTTATTAGAGTTCTTCAAGGATCAGGTAAGTATGATGTTTCGGGCTTATTAGAGTTCTTCAAGGAGCAGGCAAGTATGATGTTTCGGGCTTATTAGAGTTCTTCAAGGAGCAGGCAAGTATGATGTTTCGGGCTTATTAGAGTTCTTCAAGGAGCAGGCAAGTATGATGTTTCGGGCTTATTAGAGTTCCACAAGGAGCAGGCAAGTATGATGCTTCGGGCTTATTAGAGTTCTTCAAGGATCAGGCAAGTATGATGTTTCGGGCTTATTAGAGTTCTTCAAGGATCAGGTAAGTATGATGTTTCGGGCTTATTAGAGTTCTTCAAGGATCAGGCAAGTATGATGTTTCGGGCTTATTAGAGTTCTTCAAGGAGCAGGCAAGTATGATGTTTCGGGCTTATTAGAGTTCTTCAAGGAGCAGGCAAGTATGATGTTTCGGGCTTATTAGAGTTCTTCAAGGATCAGGCAAGTATGATGTTTCGGGCTTATTAGAGTTCTTCAAGGATCAGGCAAGTATGATGTTTCGGGCTTATTAGAGTTCTTCAAGGAGCAGGCAAGTATGATGTTTCGGGCTTATTAGAGTTCTTCAAGGATCAGGCAAGTATGATGTTTCGGGCTTATTAGAGTTCTTCAAGGAGCAGGCAAGTATGATGTTTCGGGCTTATTAGAGTTCTTCAAGGAGCAGGCAAGTATGATGTTTCGGGCTTATTAGAGTTCTTCAAGGAGCAGGCAAGTATGATGTTTCGGGCTTATTAGAGTTCTTCAAGGAGCAGGTAAGTATGATGCTTCGGGCTTATTAGAGTTCTTCAAGGATCAGGTAAGTATGATGTTTCGGGCTTATTAGAGTTCTTCAAGGAGCAGGCAAGTATGATGTTTCGGGCTTATTAGAGTTCTTCAAGGAGCAGGCAAGTATGATGTTTCGGGCTTATTAGAGTTCTTCAAGGAGCAGGTAAGTATGATGTTTCGGGCTTATTAGAGTTCTTCAAGGAGCAGGTAAGTATGATGTTTCGGGCTTATTAGAGTTCTTCAAGGAGCAGGTAAGTATGATGTTTCGGGCTTATTAGAGTTCTTCAAGGATCAGGCAAGCATGATGCTTCGGCTTAGCGTGCCACAGTTTCTTTTTTTTGGCAGTGATTTAATCATTTAATATGACAATAAATGTGTTTCTTTACCTCATGTGCCCAAAGTAAAATAGCCCCTATTGCCACACTAAGCAAAAATCTATTGTAAACAAACCAAGCATATTTTAGCCATATAGTCATATCTTATAACAAAGCAAGTCACATGATGGTTACACATTAAGGTTAACAACCATACCTGCATTCCATCATAGCAAAGGGCTGACCCATGTCCCTTTTTTATAATGTATTACTTTGTCCAACAAAACTTCTGTACTCTATACAGCTTTGTCAGAGAGAAAAAGACAAACTTATAAAATTAAAGGGTGAAAATTATAGCAACATATAATACAATATTGATAGATGTTTGTCTGTCTGAAACAGTTGGCAACAATTTGAGTTGGACACGGACCTTGCACACAAACCTAGACATCATGCTTCCAAAATTGTCCTCTGGGGTTAATAAAAGAAATTTGTTCTTTTTCCAATGGTTAATCAATGCATGGATTGATTCCTGGGTGTTTCATTCAGTCTTGGACAGTCGATACACAAGTTTTATATATAGAAAACAGTTACTGTTGTTTACATGTATTCCTCGCCAACCTTCCAAACTTACGATAGATATGCCTTTAAACTTCAGATGGATAGTAATGAATTGACTATCTGTTAAACCAATGACAATAATATTCAACTTACTAGATGTTTACAAAACCTACTACCTCTTTAATTTATTTCTTACTTTCAAAACCATAAGTAAAGAACAGATGATGCTAACAACAGCCTCTATTCACTTACATAGCAATTTGTGCTCTTCAGCACTTGAGATAACTTAAGACACTTACATTTGAATTTATTTACAGTGGATAATTCATTGTACTTTTAGATAAATCAATAAGTATGTTCCATTGAACATAAGGGCAAAGATTAGCACTGAAGCCAAAAAATCATCAAGTCAATGTTCTGGACATTTTCAACAGCATTGCCTTTAATGGCTCCAAGCCAGGTGACCAATGTTACTGTATGAGCATGGTCAGAACATTGTCTGAATATATCAAGGCTGTCTGAATATATCAAGGCTGTCTGATGATGTTGGGTTTGGCAACAAATGCTTCATATCAGAGTGTAGTGCAACTTTTCCAAAATCAATTTAAAGTGCAAAATGAAATATACTTTACTAGTCATAAACCCAGTGCTCCAAGACTGAGTTAGCATGCCAGTCATGAGACAAAAGGAACCCGAAACCAGTCACATTATACAATCATGTATCTGGTGAATCAGTCTATTCCACAGCTTGTATAGTGCCAAGTATGACAGAAATTTCTTTAACATAAGGTGATTTGGGAATGTACACTGTGAAATAGTTATTCATACATCATTAACTCTTTGTGAACTATTCATGAACTATACAAGAAAAGTTCAAGAAATATTCATGTTTTCATAAATTCTGTTCGAAGCAGCTAACTGTCAAAATATGTTATTATACATGTATTATTATTATAAAGTTATTATTTTCTACAAAAAGCTAAATTAAATATCCTCCTTTGGTCTTTCAGAGTTAAGACATTTAAAGCAACATTTCATTCACATTTCATGCTTGAAAATTTTGATTTAACTCACAATTTAAGCCTTCAAACAAAAGCAATAAGTTTAATTACAAAATGTTTTTAAATTCAGTGAAAGAAGTTCAGTAATCCTTGTCTTAATGACCCTAGAAAGGTTCTGAGAACTACATCAAAACAAACAGTTTTCAGTGACAGGTTTATTACAGCGCTATATGGAGTTATACATATTGCTCTTACACTATTTTAGAGAAAGGCGCTATTTTAGAGAAAGGCGATCAATAAAACGGTAACAATGTATGGGTGGTGGGGAACGGGGAAATAAGATTATGATTTCTGCTGATAGCTTCCTATCGAGATGTTCATTAATCATTGATAGTTTATGAATATTCATAGGAAGACTTATAGTAATTAACTACATTGGGGACATGGCAATCTTGACACATGATGCCATCGCTGGTCACAAATCTTCATAGTTAGTACTTAATGACAAAATATAACTATAAACGTTTTGACGTGAACACCTAAAACTAGGCAAATTATTATGAAACGATGCAAATGTGAATATGAATCATTTATCTAGCTTACAGAACAGACTGGACCGTTACTATGTTAGATGGTAGTACCGTCCTGGGACTTGGATTAAGTAGAAACTTGTAGAATATTCATGACTTTCACAATAAGCGGATCAAGTCTACGATTCCAGTGGGACAGAAAATGCAGGGACGGTACAGTAATATACAACACGACACTGATATCTCAAGACACCTTCAAGACAAACAGCAGATTTTTTCTTATTTATTTAGTCTGCAGTAGCATTCACAGACAGATTGTTATGTTCAATAAGAGGGAGAATTTCTAGGTGACTAGTTTATACTGACAGACTGAAGCTGTGAAGTAAGAGATGCATGTCATTACAAAATAAAAAACAAATTCAAGATAATATTAAAATGTTGCATTTTAGGTATTTTAGACATTATGTCTCTTATTCAATCAGTCTTAAAGACAGTTGACTGGTCTTCCAGAGGAAAACATATCAGTAACTTAAATTGAAATTCTGATGAAATTGCTCAAATTCTGTCATCCTTTAAAGGGGCATACCCTACAACTGACAAACATTCTGTAAGTGTAAAAATGTGCTAGACATATATGTAAAATAATATATAACGGATAATTGCAAGAAGAACTTGGGTCATAAAATGACTAGTTTAGGTACTAGCTGCAAAAAACATAGCTATGAATAATAAATCACTTCCACCCAAAAATTTCCATGACTAAATGTATGTGTCACAAATACATATTTTTTATGATTTTATTTTTAATTGGATGAATTTTTGGCTGAAACTTTCTTTGTCTGCTTTTTTCTTTGCAAACTTCTAATTTATCATCATTTTGCTTTAATTCTAAATGCACCAAGTTGTAGGGTATGCCCCTTTAATAGCCACATGTTAAATTATTGTTTTAAATATAAACTTGTTTCAAAATTAGAGTACCACCAACAGGAAATGTATACTAATATCCAGGTACAGGAATATAAGAAAACAACATCATGACAGCTCGTCAGACTAAATACTGGTAATAGAAAGTGGCCATAAGGCTAGCATTTCCAAATATAGGTGATGTCAGAGGCTCCACTCTCTTGGTACGTTGTCTCAGCCAATTTTCCAGAACCTTACAAGATTTACGAAGATTGAAAACAAACTATAGCAACAGTAATTTAAGGACTTGAAGTTAGGGCTGTGGCGAGTATCCGAGTACTCGGGAATTCACAAATCAAATTGAAAAATCGAGTATGAATAATCATCATTTCTAAGATTTGTGGTTCGCGATCTTGTTTTTTAACAATCAATTAACTGGAAGGGAGTACGTATGAATTTAAGCCATAGAACAATTTATATTGATTTACTTCATTCAACTTATTCCTAAAAAAAATTAGCTGTCGTCATGCAGGACTGCAATTTTGAAATTTTAGATTGGTTACTTAATAACGAAAGATTCGTGATTGGATTTGTGGATCGTAAGGGTAGAATTGGGGATTGGATCGGATCGCCACTTACCCAACGATTCACAGCCCTACTTGAAGTCAGTGTCTAAATAATGAGATACAACAGAATTTTGAAATTACAGGCAAAAAATTTTAATGCAGTCACATTAGGCAAACTTAGAAAATGCATTTTGGTGAACAAGGTTCGTCTTCAGGGAACCAAGGCAACAGACTCACAGCCAACATGTCGGCATTTTCGTCTTCGTCCACTTTATATTGAGTAATCATGCATAAATCTCTACACTTCAGACAAAATGTTGAAATATATGTGACATATAGTCGACAATTCCATAAAATAGTTCATAGTTAATTTAGCATTGTAACAAACTGATGTATTACATTGTCAGATTATACAATACTGCCTGACTCTGATAATTGTAAAATCAATGTAAATGATGTAACAAATTCATTCCCAAAAAGTAAGACAATCAAACATTGAACCTTAGGACCTCTTCTTTGCTGGTAATTCATTTATCAAGAGAGAGAATATTGTAAAAATATGTTGATGAGACTAAATTCTATCATTTTTTTTATAACACGAGTGACCAATACAAAATTCTAACCCCAAAATCATTCAGGATATCTCTTTAACTACATAAACTTACACCAATCCTCTCTTAGATATATCTTGTACAATAGCATAGTAAAAATATCTCAAAATATCAGTATCACCATTTATCAATTAAATACCGATTAACTAAGAGTGCTGGATTTCAAGTAATTTTTATTTATACATCCTCACTTCACATCTTATATTTCATGAAATCCCACAATTCACCCCAATTCACCCCTAAGGACTAAAAATGTAAACAAAGTGACCAATAAAAGCTTTGACAAGGATTCTTTTGGTCCATTAAACTCTTTTCAAACTCACACCCCACAGGCCTTTATCAAAATTCCCTCACCCGTGCTTTTCGAGACCTAATATAATTTGTCAATATTGTTTATGCAAATACAGTGTACTTGACATCTTAAAGAAACATAAATTTGAATATTTGTCAAGTACAGAGAATGGTATATGAGTATACAGAGGGCCCAACATTTATATACAGGTGACATATTAAGAAACAAGATAAGAACAAAAGATGAAATTAAAGTACTACAGTATTGCACATATATTAAGTCTATTTTGTCCATTTGGTGTGATATGGTAAAAAAAATGAACTAGTTATATCTATATTACCATGATTAAATCATAAAATTATGTGGTCTGGCCAGATGTCCACAATATACAAAGCAGGCATTTAAGACACATTAATTTGTTATTACAAAACACATTCAATACCAAATGTAAATAATAAGCAAGCTTCGTTCCTGAAATTGAGCAAAAATAATCAGAATCACTCCTCAGAACTGATAAATAGTTATGTATTAAAACTGACATGAAACTTACAGCTAAACATGAAAGAAAGGATCAACCTGAATGGAGGTCACCTGTGAAGAAAAGTCACCTGTGAAGTAAGGTCACCTGAGAAGAAAGACCACTTTACTCGACAGTTTTATTTCAAATTTTACCATGGACATTAATTTATACCTTACAATCAAAACCACTAATGGCTTTCTAAGTCTCTTGCAGAAGGCCTCACAGTACAGTCATTTTTGACAATATTAACTCCACGATACTTTAAAAAAACAATTTCTCATTCAATCTAAAAACAAGCACATTTTCATCTCATTTCAATTAACTTCTTCTGTCAAAGACTGTGAAAATGGGAAAAAACAGAATAAATGAAAATACTCACCAATTCTTTTTTATCAAAATTAAATCCAAGATTTTTTTAAACACTCCAAAACTAGTATTATCCTTTGTGATGAAATATTTAAAGTGTTTGCCTTGTTTCAGTTTTGATATAATTTTTAATCAGTGCATCTTTTAACGACCATGAATGTGAGCATAAAATCTGTCTCAAATGTACCATAACACATACTTGAAGTCACAATATTCTTCATTGAAATCTAATGATACTGCTTAAGCACAAACCATGCAATGATAAAAATCACGTCATCTCAATTTCTAAAGCATGTCATTTTCTCATAATATAGAAATGAGGTGACTTTATTAAATATATCAACAAAGTAGCGACTACAGTAATATCAGTACAACCTCCCATGCTCTATTAACACTTCCATTTTTTTTCATTCCAGTGAAACTTACATAATCAAGAACAACTAAAAACAAATGAATGAATATTGTTTTTCCGTATGACTTCTCAATTTGATACCAAAGTCTCAACTAATTTTGATACTTTTCAATATTTGTGCACTTGCCCAGAAATAAAAGTCAGCGTGAAACAGAGAAGAAACTGACGTCTCGCACAATAACTCTCTCTCTCTGTCCCGATAGTCCGATATATCTGTGAATGATTTATTTACATTTGTATGTCCAACAGTACAACTTGTAGCTGACTAGAGAACGCTCGTATAGGAGAGTGCTACCAAAGGCTATACTAGCGTCAAACTGAGAGAGGGAGAGTGAAAGCATCGGAGAGTCACAGAGAGTGATTCCAATCAATAAATAGACCTTTTTACTCCTAACAGAGTTCCAATAAAGCTTAAATAAAGCTCTTTCAATGGTCCTAAATGTAATCAATTATCACATTGTACAGATGGAAGTAAATACAGCTGAATGTAAGTAATTGTAACAATTAGGTATTTATAAATGACACAATAATGAAATACTGATAGTAACTAAATCAATTAAACCGTTCACAGACTTTCAGAGCAATTGTTTATTCACATTTAATGTGTTTACTGGTGCAATGAAATCTGAGAACAAATACGTATATAAAAAGAAGATACAATATTGACATGCACTTGTAATTCAATACTATAATTGTGAAATCATCAATTATAAATACAGCTTCCAATGTTTCAGTAAACATTACAGCATACTGCAGACACCCAACAGACAAAAACAAACATTCACAGAAGCACTTTACGTAACATCCACAATAACAAGAATGACAATCACATAATGCGAGCGTGAGCTGCCAAGAACACATTGAAAACGTGTCTTAACCTGTGTCACAGACTACCGCAGTAAAATTCAGACCTTACTGAAATAAGACACAATAATGCAACGCTATAACTCAATGATAGCATATGCTTCAACATCATGTTGCGTCAATATCATAAATACAAATATTATTGATTCCATTTTCTAAAATCATAATTCAGATCATTGAAAGATCAATAGTTAGAGCTGACTGAAATCTTAGAACAAAGAACTTCAAATAATAGTTAATCACAACTCGTACAGCAACGAATGAAAGATGAAATGTAATTACGTAAACATGTTACAGGGAACTTCGTACAAAATGATCATTATGAATAGAAACCTTATATATAACGAAACAATTTCCTCGACAAAACTATCTCAGCTGATGAGGTAAAATGGCAGATGTAAAATATTTTGTTCGAAATGAACGGAATAAATGAGTTTTACCATTTATTACAATAAATCTCTCAAATGAAGTTAAAGAGGCCACTTTTGTATTGCAGCCTTAATATTGTCAATAAAATGATAAGACATTGATTATCCAGTATTTTTGCAGCCTATACTGGTATATCAGTTAACTGACCATTGCTTAATTTATGAACCTGCATATACTCATAGTGTTATCAAAATTTGAAATACATGATAAAGGTCATTCAGCAAATTTACAGCAGAAAATTTCAGAATCTTGCTTTATTTGTAAAGATAATGCAAAGCAGTTCAAACAGTCCTTGAAATCCTTGAAAATCAATGACACAACTTGTATAATTCAATGTTACAAACATTGATTCCAAGAAGAAAGTTTATTTCCATGCATTAAGCAATGTCTTTGGTACTACATCCCAGAAGTATATTCATACAGTGATAAGGTGACAGTAGACAGACGGTGGAACTCATTGCATCAGTAACATGTGACAATTTGATGACCAAATCCAGTCAGATTATTATAATGTTCACAAGGTGTCAAACCTCACAATATACTCATACAATCAGCCATACTAGGAGAGGCTACAGTAATTCTTGTTTCAGTAACATTTTCCAAGTTACAAAGCTTTTCCTAGTGTTATGATATTTAAGCACTTCAAATCTATTTTGTCTTGGAAACTATTCTAATTGATCAGATAAAGTTTTAGTTCGCAAAACTTAACTATTTCAAATGCAATAGAGACCTTTTGAACAGAAAACATCTTGAATTTAGATTTCCTGATAAATGTCAAATATGGATCCAATACATTTGATGTGAGAACTCATCTAAATCCTGTACAAACAGGAAGCTATTCTGAGGAATACATTTTTTTCTAGTCGAGGCCAGAAACAAAAGTAAGACATTCTGTGGCTTTAAGCATTCCTGTGAATCAAGACTTTAATAAGAAACTTTACGAGAAGTGTATATTTTAAACTATTTAATATAGTCTAAATATAACAATAAAAGAGAATGTAACATGAATCGTAACATTGGTCAATATTCCTGCATTTTGATGGTTGAGAACAAACCATCAGTGTCAGTGTGTAAATCATTTAAATTCCAATTAAATATTGGTCATCTACTGAGTTAAAAATGAACAGTCACATTTGATTCCCTCATACGATGTTCTGACTTTATATTTAACTTTGATATTATCAGTTTTGTAGACTTCATTAGATAAATGACTTTGTTTAACAAAATATTACTCAATAATTTCATCATAGGATATATTTGGTACACTCATAAATATAATAAAATTCATAATGTTTTTTTTCAACATTTTTACAATGCTGTGACAATTTAAAGGAAATTTTCAAGGATGAGCCACAAGATAATAACGTAATTTTCAATTAGGTTTCTATAGTAACTGATTTGTGCACTGTTTATTCCTCCTTTTATGGTACTTCTGTGATCATGTGACAATGGTACCATGATATTATACCATGTTACCTACATGGTTATCATTGAGCCTCAATTGTGTGAGAACTACAAAGTTACGATCACTTAGCATGAAAAGTAACAATATATTCATCAAAGCCTTACCATAAGAGAAATTGGGTAGCAAGCTAATAATGACCAAATTACCATGTGGGATCCATTTTTCCATTTACAGGGTAACTCGCAAGCTATTAGATGTAACCAATTTTACAAGAACATATAATTATTCTATAAATACTACTATTCAACTTACTGTCCAAGACCTTTAAAAATAGACCTCAAAACAGCATTCTGAACATGAATTAGGTTTTTTTAGAGGCAAACTACATAAAACAATCAGATGGGATCACTTTTTAACATAGTTAAATTTAAATTAAGTTACTAGCATGTGGTTTTTGATGGACAAATCAGAATTTCTAGGTATAAGTAATTTAAATGCTCTCGATTAACTTGGTTTGATATAATTTTTGCCTTTTAAACCAAAAATAACTGGCTACAAAAACAATCAAATAAATCCATGAAAACGGCATCTGGATAGTAAATTGTCAATTTTAATATCGGCACAGTGTCACTAATTTCCCGAGTGATTTCCTTTAATTTGAATTACTCCATCTAAAATTGAATAAAACTGGACAATTTTACAATACAGCTGAACCATGGAACGTTATTGGATCCAGAATTAAGCTGGCTCCACCATTGTCCAGCAAGTTTCAAAATCTCAACAGGGTTTTTGTTAATTTAATTTGGCGAAACCAGTCTAAGTCACCCACTTGACAAGAACAGCTTTTATGTGTGTTTTAATTTTGGATACGAAATAGGGATTACAGAGCCTAGCTTTCGTTATTGTCCATTTATTACTCAAGTAGACTGGTGACATAAAAATTAACATACAGACTGGTATACTAATTACAGAGAAAGTGTGGCATTTCTATGATTTCAACAATAAAACATGATAAACTTTACATACATAACACCATAAAATGTTACAATGGTAATGAAATTCTTAATAAACCAAATATTTATTAAAGCTTAAAGCATTTATTTAGCTTCATCCAATGGCAGTGAAGACTATATCAGCAATTTACAGTTACCAATAAAGCTTTTCATACAAAATAAAGCAAAGTACTGCCAGGTAGATCAACAACGTTTTGAATCTATTTGAGAGGCATAACAAAAGTTCAACTTATTTAGCAATGTTCAAACAAGTGACATTAAATGAATAGAAACTCAGAATCTCACAGAATGACATTAAAATATGCGGCAGTGAGGCAAAAGACTAAGCAAAACTTGGGTTCACTTTTTTACAAACAAAGAAAATAATAAGTACCTGACTACACAACTGCTTGAGAGAAAAATACAATTGTAGGAGTTAAACAAAAATTGTTGTCATTGCAAAATAGTCAATAAATGTAACACCAAACAAATTGTATAAATCAAAGAAACAATTGATATAAAAAAATAATGTTTCAAAAAGCAATTGTGTTGAAAATTGTATCACTTTTGTTGGAAAAAAAAGTTATGAGATTGTCACAATTATCTCTCACCGTCAAAGTCAATAACCCACAATTCAACTGACTAGAATAGCCAATGGTATTAGATTTTCAATTGTGATACTAGTGACACGAGCGTCAGACAATGAAACTAGATCTCGATATAGTGTCAACTGTTACATGTATTCACAGACCTCATACAGGGAGGAAATTGACCAGCGCATCGTTCACTGACACTCTAATTAAACAATATGACTCATTAATTAATATTCAAGAAATGTATCTAGGCCTTAATAAAAATTATTTCCTGGATGGTAATTGTAGTACTAAAGATTTGATTACGAATCAATTCACACTGTTAACCATTAAAATAGTTTGATCACTTCATAAAAATACGAACAAAACCTTACAGTGTTCATACCAGTTGTATCTATAATAAACATCTCAAATTAAAACTTTACAGAAAGCACTGATGCACTATACACCAATATAAATGATGCCAAATTTTATCATATTTCTTTCAGTAAACATCTAGCTTAATTCCTATAAAACAAATTGTATGTAAAATATAAATTGCTGCAGTAAAGCAAAGTAACAACTGCAGCAGGAGAAGTTACCATCTAAGGGCCACAACTCTGTAACAAGTTTAGAAACCTCAAAACTGGACCCTTCTGGACTGGGCCAAAAGTCTGGTTTACTGAGAATTCTGGTTTCCACAGAGCTTTTGATAAACAATATGAAAAATGGGGCTTGGAAAACTGTTTGATTTTTAGGGAATTCCGGTTTTTTTTCTGTACTAAGATTTAAAGTGACTAAGTGATATGTCCTTCAATACACTACAAGCTGAGATGATCCTCAAATATTGCTGAAGAATCAGGGACAACTTGAAGACAGGACAGGAAACAAGATTTCTACTCACAGAAAATCAAGCATTTTACAACCAGTAACTAACCAGTACTTCACTGTATAGAAGCCATATGGTGATATTTATAATGTTGATATATCATCTCAATTGAGATAAGTAATTAATATGTGGGAGGTCATTGTTTTATATGAAAAACAATTCAATAAATGGAGTTTTTAATGGAAAGAAAACAATTCTAGATAGAAAACAAACATGAGAGAAGCAACAGACTGTATTAGCAAACCCTTGAGTACCAGCAGACAGCTGGAGAACTTGTTTATGAGAACACAGATGGAATTTTACAAGAGTACTTGTATAGGAAACAGTAAAATCCAGGGACAACTAGATGGGGACTTTTACTGGGATCTGAATGTAATATAATATGGCATGTTTGTTATCCTATTACTCATGTAAACAAAGGTTCGTGTCTGGATGGACGTTCATGAACTTGCGTTACCTTCGGGAGGACTCGGTTTACCATTAGTTCTATTTGTTCCTCCACTTGTGAAGAGCTCTAGAGAGCAGACAATCTGAAATGTCATCAATACTAAGGAGGAAAATGACTTGACTATGTTTGGAAAGTCCATCACTAACACACTGCACATTATGTACAACGTCCGTCCGTATAAGTGACCCAGTATGAAAACAATAGATCTAGCGGTAAAACATAGTAACTGTGACAATATGAGGCCTGCGACTTACAAACAGTCAGATACTGGTAGAGAAAACAATACAGTCAGTAAGTTAGGTTCAATAGTTATTCTGATATGCTTTATGTCAATTAAATTAATTCTAGTGAATACTTTAATTAAACTACAACATGTTTTTATTGACCACAAGATATGTCTTCATTTCGCAATAAAGTAAAATAAAAAAAACACCAATCAATTCTGGATAGCCTTTTTTGCAAATAGAAAAATGACCCACAAGAGGGTAGGTCTACAAAATATAGCAAGTGATTAATTAGTAAATTTATCCTGTATCTAAATGGAGAACATAAGCAATTAGTGTGCTGTCCTTTTGTTTACACTAAGCAAAATAAACAAAGTTATAATTCAATCCATTAATAGTTACAAAGTATTGAATATAGCTATTCTTCGACAATAATTTTTTATCTAAAATGTTGTGGTTTCCTTGTCATTCAATTTCCACTTGATATCTGGGCTTTGAGTTTAAAAAGTCAAGAATATTCTAATACAAGCTAGTTTGAATTCTTTAAGAGCGAACAAGTGTTAAATTTACTCAAAGATTCATTAATTGGATGTAAATATTTAATCATGCTGCTCTGTAATTACCATACAATCAGTCATGTGCTGGTTTCAAGAAAAAATATCTTAAAATACTTGAGTACACTGTACCAGAAGTACTTGAAGTCAATGTTGAACTCCTGTCCTGTCCACTGATATGTCATCAAATTATAAGGTTGTTGCCTGTTCTTAAGTACATTAATACTATGGGTTACATTTATATATCTGTTGTTTAAAGGCCCTATATTAAGACAGCTATGGTCATTTCAGGACAGTCCCAGATTGAGGGGATATAAGATACAGGAGAACCTGCAGGTATTAAATCTTGTATCCCTACTATTATTGTAAATAGTTTGTCCTCGTCTTAATTGTGTCCAATATAAAGCACCCATACATGCCTTGCTCCTTTTCCTGTAATTTTCTAGGTACATGTACTTGGCTCTGAAGTTGGGATGAGGGCACTGAAAAAGCATCCTGAGAAATTCCGAAAGCAGAAACCTTCGAAGAAACAAAGTGTTCTAATAAAAATCATTTGTCATAACAATGAAAGAATCTCCGTACAGCTATAAACGTTATTTGGGTCACTGACCATTAATATACTGAATATCCATAAATAAGTTCTAGATGACAAAGAGTGTTTTTGTTTGATTTACAGTTGTAGGTCATGTTTCTGTATGATCTGGTCAATATTATCATCTATTGTCTCATCTGTTTAATCAAATAATGGCTAAATGCCATACTAATGTAAATGACCATGTAAATTTATATGTCTTGTATGCTTGAGAATACAATGACAGAAGATGACAGACTTGTGAAATATGTTATGGGATTGCTAAGAATTACAGTTCCTACCTAAATCAGATAATATAATGTATATGACATACAGTACAACATCACCAGAACGGCCCTCTATAGAGCAACAACATCTCTATAACAACACCTCCAAAATTTCCCTAAGCTGATATTTACTATAGATTTAACCTCTGTAGAGTAACAACCTTTAAACAACAGCCAATATTTGCAGCTCCCACAAGGTGTTGTTCTTCAGAGGTTGTACTGTTTATGGAAACAATTTTATGCCCCTGTACAGATAGGTAGGGGGCATGTTGTTTTTGGCCTGTCGAGTCTGTTGGTTTGTACCAAACTTTAATCTTGCCTATAAAATCAAAATGCTTCCACCAACAAACTTCATATGTTGTTTCCTCATGACAACCGTTACAAGACCCTGTGCATTTTCTGGTCAGTAAGTCAAAGGGTTATTGTGTTTTAAAACACATCTTGTTTCAAAATGAACCTGATTTAAAGTCAGTTATGCAGTGATGACAGGGCAATCATTGAGTCTTGATATTAGTGAAATAAACTTGAGAATAAGTGCAGAAAAGCCAACTTTACTATAACAGTAGTAGGAAATTTTCTTGTTTCATCTCATTATTATCAGCAAAGGGTATTTTTTACCCCAACTTTGAAGGTCTAGAAGATATCCGGACAGGGAGCTATCTGTTTATTCTTTACAGTAAGTTAGTTGTAATTGATTTAATTTTAACATTATACACAAATAACAAGCAATAAATTATTACATATGGATTTAAAACAAAGAAGTCATTCGTGTTTACTACAACACTACAGGAGAATATTTTCATTAATAACTAATGACACTATCCACAATTTTCCTGACCATCAATGTTAGTACTCCAGGATCTGTAACTAAATCAATAAATCTTCCAATTTCTGATGAAGAATAATTTACATGGTAACTAACACTTGGAGTAGTAGAGTTCATTTTAGAAGTGCTCCACTATTTGGTATTGTATTTCAAAACAGGATGACAAATTAAGAGCTGTGACCCTAGACTCAAATAGTTTTGACCCCTGAACACCTTTATTAAAAAGCAGCTGAGATACTTCATAGTAAAAGGGTCTTATTCGGGGCTCCATGTAACAGGATATTTATGTTCAATCCATGTAAATAATTCATGAGATTTTCCAGTTTACATCTTAGATCTATTGTTGAGAACACAAACAGAGGAGTTAATGGTGATATCAGGTATCATTTGTTTCTAGTCATCAATGAACTTGTGGCCGATCATTCTGAAGTCTAAGTCATACATCCATGATCATAGAAATTAAAGGAAATTTGCACAATTTGTTTAAATGAGTTTTCTATACTATGTAAATTGGTTTTGGATCGTATTTCTAAAAGCATACTCAGAAATGGACTAATAGGTAAACAATTAAAAATAGCGCTGAAAATGATTTGTTTGTTGTCAAGGCAACAGCATGTTGCAAACATTCAAATTATTCATTTCCCCGAATACAGGCTCTGCATACGAAGTATATCAGTATATGACTAAGGGGTATCAGAAACAACAAGAATATCACATGTCATCCTATGTTCATAATGTAGAACTCATGTTAATAATAAATTACCAGAAAATTTACCATAAATTCAGGTAGAGGGACTGGTGACAAAATAATGACTGTTAATGCTTCATGCATAACACAAGGTTACTCAAATCACACTACATTTCTTGCAATTTCTCAATTATCAAGGGCTAATGATGACACAATTGTCCCTAATTTGAGTCCCTGAAGATCCTTTTCTGGACCCTAATTTTCCCTTCCAGCAAAAAAACAAAGAAAACATCCCGAGCTCATCAAAAGCAATTTTTTTCAATTTCCAATTAAGGAAATGAAATTGCGCATGCATGTGCTCCTTTTAAGAAATTAGAACAAAAAGGGCTGTGGTTCCGACCCCTTTATTTAATTTTGAACATTTTAAATTAGAGAGATCATGAGAAAGAGTAAAGACCTCAATCAAACCATTTCTGATTATCGTAAATAAAACTGCTTTCTCTCAGACTCTACAGACAAAAAAAACGGATTATTTCGAATCTCATAGAACTATTTTTCATCAATGTAAATAAGAAGTTGAGTATAGCACCATCAAATAAACATATCACTTAATCTTCCCAGTTCAAATATTTGTTAAATTCGCACTTGCTGCGTTTTAATCAAGTAAGGTTATTGCTAGATTTTCTAATCAATTACTTTCTAGAATAATAACTGTATCAGGAACACAGCTCAATAAAAGTGTTCTAGATTCTACGTTATTTATTGTATAACATGATAGTCTATTCTTCTATGTCTTGATAACAATCTAAATGCATTTAAAACATTATCCTAGAATTTCACTATTCTGTGATACTAATGTGCTGATTTACTAAAGCAGTAGATATTCAAGTTACATGTTTTTTGTTGTTGTTTTTTACATTAGATTTTAGACTAAGTACTAGCAGTAGAGAAATTTATGGCACCAGCATTTAATTTATAGGTCTGTAAATTACTTTAAAACCTGTGAATTATTCTGTGCTTGTTGCTTGTTACTTTTCATGAAAAATAAATGCAGTACTCCTCTCTGGAGCGGCCCTCTCTTGGGCAACAACCTTCCAATAACAGTATAATTTTCCCAACTGCATGACTTAACAATTAATTTAACCTCTCCAGAGCAACAACCTCTCAACAACAACCTAATTTTGCTACTCCCAAAGGGTGTTGCTTTGGAGAGGTTGCACTGTAGAATATATCTTTTACTCATGTATTCATCCTGTAAGGGAGGCAGGTAGTCAGGGGTTTACTATTGCAAGAACCCAAATCCAGGTTATTTAGAGGTTTCCCCAGGTTTAGTGGTGGAGAAATTCCTCAGGTGTACTCCTGAGGTGAACCACTGTCCTTGCATAGGCTAGCGGGACAGCTACCTCACAAGTGAAGTTTATCTGTGTGGTCCCAGGTGAGATTCAAACTCATAGCAGGGAAATTCTAATTAATGGTTTGAAGAGTAAGGTGAAGACTAAAACGGCACTATTTCCAATAGCATTAGGGTAGACAGAGTGGTGTGGAATCAACCATCATATTGCTAGAGAACTACCCTCCTACATGAATACCAGTTCAGACTAGTCCTGACAGTCCTTGTTATATTGAACATCCTTCCCTTTTACTTCTCTAGGTTTATTTCAAATTTTCTATGTCAGGCACTGATATGTAACATGTCTAAGTTCTGCAGCATGCCCACTCAAATTATGTCCAGACTGTTAAATTTACAATACCCTTGTGATCTGAAATGTCTGCATATAAATCCATTGTCTGCTTTAATATCTTAAAATTATAGGCGTTGCATTCTCACATGTGACATGTGTAACATTGTATATGAGAAACAGAGAGTATTAAACATGACACATAATGTCGGGATACAAAAATGTGACATTTAATGTCAGGATACTACATGAAACAAATAATGTCGGGATACTGATTTGTGTCACATCATGGCATGTCTTACCCTTTCAAGAAAACTTGACAACAATGTCGATTTTCTTCATATGTCATGTGGTTGCTAGCGGCAGGGTAAGTTAGTACTAGTTAAACTATCATCCAAGAAAACTGGTTAAGAGATCTGGTCGCCATAATATAGCTCAAAAACAACGTTAAACTCAAAATTAATAAATAAATAATTTTATGATTATTGTTCCAGGCACTAACTTCAATGAGACTGTCATATTTAATTGGCAGTTTCAAGCACTGTTCATATAATCTTTCAAATTACCTTATTGGAGTGCATTGAACTTTTTTCTTCAAGAAAAAATAACGAAACGATCCAGGATATAACATAAAAATAAAATAACGCACTTAAGAAAACCAAAAAACTCAGCATGGCTAAGTATGGTTCCTCTGGTGTCAGACATTTATGTAAGTGTTAGTAATTAATTACATTACAAGTAAGACATTTCAGTGCTTGTACCTGAGAACTTCTTTCCAGACATTTGATAGAAGTAAACAAACAATACAATTTGAAGTTATCATTGAGATCCTGAGTCGAAGGTTTTCAAACTGAGCTGGATGACCAGTCTCTGAAAGAAGCTTTCTCATTGGTTAATTTTCAAAAACAGATTGAAAACAACCAATCAACAGCTTGATTTAACTGTGCAACAATATCAGGTAACGAGTGAATTATACAGATGACACATAGTAAATAAAAGAAAAGAAAAAAAACTTATTCACAGGTCATTTTGTTATAAATAATCAAGTTTTTTTTTTAAAGAATGGCCTTTATTCACAGGTTGGCCTTTATTCAGAGGTGGCTGCTAACACAGGTTTGACTGTAGTGCACAAGGAAAAGGATAAGATTATCAGCATTACACATGAACAATAGTTCAATTAATTAAAATAACAACATAGTACTAGCATCTTCAAGCTTATAAACAACAAAGATAAAATCAAAGTATGCAGTGTTCAGAATAATAATTCTTAAAGCATCTATCAGACCGTTAAAGGGGGCTATTTTACCACTAGTCCAAATACACAATTTTGACGAAGTTTGCCAGCTAATACAGATTTTATTTTACTATCCCGGGCTTTGTATTTGAGTGAACACTCTGTATTATGAATTATTATTGATGCAATAATATACCCTTCCCCTAACAAGGAGAATTGAAAACAATATTTCGATCCAAACATAACTATATATACATAATCTATATCAGCTTTAAACTACTTAAGCAAGTTAATATCTGATTATTTATCCTTATTTTACAGCACTGGAATAAATAACAACATATCCTGACGTGTAAATCTAATACCAGTGGTGCTTTACAATATTGGTAAAGTACGCAGCTCTGAGTAGAATTCTACTACATGCCCTAAGGAGTAATCTCCCTTGATGTCCTGGACGACATATTGATGAGGTATCGTAATTTAGTCAACCATGGGAGGCAGACAGAAGTGATAGCCAGGAAATACCATATGCAATAAAATAAAAGGATTTCTGTTAATATTTGGCAATAAAATGTAAAGAATTTGGCCAATAAGTAACTTTTATGTCTCTGAATTGTGATAAATCATTATAAAGTGCAATTACAAGGAAACCAATGGTGCAAGGTATCTCTGGATGCTGACTGACTGGATACAAACATATTGTCGTCTAGGATATTTATTGATAAAAAATCACTTTTGTGATTCTCTACTTTGTAACAAATCTTGTCCCTGAAATTGTAATTACTAATTACGAAGAAATAAGCAATAGAATATGTAAGTCACGATATATATATACCGTATATATATATATATTACTGATATTAGCCAATAAAATGTCAGTCGGTGAATTCTGTGTTTAACATTATGATTTGTCTAGTACTGAAAGAAAACATACCATCAGTAAGTTATCTATTATAAAAACAAATAAGAGACTGATGTTTTGTTTATAAGTAACAAGGAAATTGCAGTGAAAATTAATTGGATTTATTGTGATTTGATTAAAATAAGGTGAAAACTTGTTCTAACATAACAAATGCCAATCAAGTCCTGTGTTTGCCAGTACATGTTGGTATGAGAGAGAAAATAAATATAAACAGGATGAGATTTATTTAATAGAGATAAAAGTAGACATTATAAGAAATGGTAAGGTGGGAAATATATAGGTTGATGTGATATCAAGGAAATAAGATGAGGGTAAGTGTTTGCTGCAAACTATAGTTTGTTTAATACTGAAAGAAGAAGAACATTATCAGGTAGAAATCCTTTCATCTTGTTTACATGACACCTGTTACATAAAACAGACTAATCTAGACATATTTAATAAATTAACACAATTTCAAGATAACTTAATTGTTTTAAACTCTGTCTGACCATTACATTAGGTGTAGTTTTCAGTTTTATCTTTTTAAAAAAGAATTTAAAGGAATTAGATATTTCAATTACATACCTGTTAGTTGTGAACCATAATTAATTAAATAATTAATAACTCAATAGATGGCATTCAGATTAATTTCTCTAGTGTTCAGTTACACTAATTGGCAATATAGGGATCTTAACAGATTTAGATAGAAACAAACAGATTTGAAAGCTGCAGGGTGCTAGCATGATTAAAAGTAATTATTAAGTTAGTGGTCGGGGTCGTAGCCTAACTACTCACTGTAATTCAAAATCTTCATTTTTTAATCTTCTACACAATTAAGATTTCACAAATGCACCCTAGCTATCAGCCAATGGCAATGCAGTATTTCTACTGTATATATGCCATATACAGTAAATTTCTTGAAATCCATGCAAAGTAGCTTTGGTGTATGGTCTAAGTCAGATAGAAATCTTTATCATTATGCTTGCTACACACGCATATACAATCACACTTGTTCTTTCCTATATGTATATTTACATTTAAGGGACTTAACTCAAAATTAACATCAGAAGATCATGGTATGATACACATATTAAAGGTTAAGTACCATTCATTGAAGCTATTTTTCTTGATGTTTTATGTAAATATTGAACAAAAAATTTTTAAATCTTATAGTAGCATATTTCCAATGTATGACTAACAGTTTATACATTTTAAGGCATGTGTTATAGAACATAATTACTAGCAGTAAATCCTGGATATATCATAATTTTACTTCGAATTGGTTTTTAAAAATACATACATGTTTTTTAAATAAATCTGGAATCAAGACCCCTTTAAAATCAAAGTGCTGAAAGTACTCATGGAAACTGAACTTGCACTGCAACAGTCATGGAACGGGAACTAGTTTAACAATCGCATGGGGATGTAGAAAAGCTCAGTACTTTGGTCCTAATCAAAAATCACAAGCAAGGGACAGCAAAAGCTGAACAACCATACAGTTTCCAAAAAGTGCCTCAGAATAAGCAGGTTCTTCCTACCCCACCCACTGTAATAATTTCAATTGTTGCACTCATGAAATCTCAGACCAAGTTTAATTTATAGAATTTAACTGACACAATATAATCCTGAAACACTGAATGTTTCATTCTCATAAATCGTGATGTACAAAAGATGAAAGTTTTCAGCTTAAAGTGGATCAAAGCTGTGCAAACATCGGGATCAAGAGAAGATTCACATTGTATTGTTAATATGTTCAATGTATCCTCAACAATATTTGATTAAAGACCACACATACACACTCAGTACTGTAGGTAGGAATTTTATGCTTAGTAGACAATTAAACATGCTTATAGTGACAGTATCATTGGCTATAATATCACAATGGTGTAAGAATATGTACACCACACTCCATACAACAGTCACCTGTAAACAATGGACCATTCTATACTTATGTCCTCATACCTGTTTGTTTTTCATTGTTTTCTTTCACCAACTTACTATTAAGTTAGAAGACCTAGTGTACATTAATATCTGACTCACTTGCATTTGAAGGTTAAAACTGTGAGTCTCCTGTGAACAATGAACCTGGCATTCTATAAGTCCCATAACTGGATGTTATCCATACTTTTCTTTCACCAACATATTACTAGGTTAGAAGATCTATTGTTTATTAATATCTGACTCACTAGCATTTCATGGATAAAACAGTACTAAGTCTCTAAGATAATAAGATATCCTTATTGTCCATCCAGTGTGGGGTTCAAACCCACATCATCTGGGTTTACAAGCTGACATCATACTCAGCAGTCTGACTATGTATAAGACAGCATGGCACATTTCTAAAGGTCAAGGTTAAATTTCATTAAAGTTACCCAAATAGACAGATTATTCTAACTTCTTCAAGACCATCTCACATAACAATAATGTATGTATCTCATACAGTTTGTCTCCAAGTTACTTCAGTATAGATAAAACAGCAACAAAGACATGCAGTAATAATAAAATAGCATTTTTTTGTCATTATGCAAATTCATCTTTTAGCTGATTTACATTTACAACAAAATTCACTTAAAGTAACATAAGATTAGACACGTCAGACTAATCACATGTGAACATGTACAATCCATTGTTTAATATAAATCAGACTTTATAAATTATATATGTACAGACACAGAGGATGTGAACTTATTAAATACCATCACTATACTTACGTAACTAATTAAAAATCAATTAGATTTGTCATTTCAAGATATTCAGTACAAAGTCTGATAATATTATTATCAAGTTATTTTACTTTATTGTTTTTCAAATATTTAGTATTAGACAACGTAAGAGGATTCATATACGATACACAATCTTTAAATTAGTTTTCATTTATTTTAATAAACATATTAAGTCAATATTTCATTCATTTTCAATGATTCAGATTTGAAGACAGCTAGTATGCTGCTAAACATGACAATATATATAATTATGTGTGTTAAAATTTTCTTGTATAGCACAATCAAATAACAAAACATGTACTACCCTAAATAATTTATTATTTAAAGCTACAATTGAATTCAGTCTATTTTATAAAACCAAAATTCTTTATTATTCTATTACATGCATATTAATTTGATTGAATTTAACTGATTAACTGAGCATGGCATGTTCAAAGTAGACGGCGCTGAGCATTACGGTAAACCATATCATCTGTACTGTGTTTGTGATCATTTTTAGAAGATCTAACATTTCATTTTTGTAATCCAAATTCCATGCAACAAAAAATACAATGCACTCATTTGCATCACTGGCTTTTATTTGTGAAATATTTTTGATAAATCCTGTCAAACAATTTCTTAATGTTTATATAAACTAGCTGTACGATTTTATCACATAATTTATCAATACTAAAAATAACCACACAGGGGTCAGACAAATATTGTGACAATGCTTCATTATACAAGACCAAGTTACAACAATATTTACAACATTATACTCCCCATACTGTCATACTATTTAGTCTAGGGATAAAATATACACTCTAGTACATGTAAGTTCAATCAAAATTCTCATTAGATTTAAAGCAAAATATTCAATATATTCTACTTACAAGCTCAAACTAGCAAACTTAATAAATAATTGCGCTCTGGATAAATTCAAGCTAATTTGTCCAAAAACATTTATGTCCCATCGTATTGTTTGTTCGTTTCATCGGGTTTTACGTTATTTTCAACATTATTTCAGTCATATTGTGGTGAGCAGTGATCCTAACCAGCTTTCCTGGACTTCATTTAGGCCTTAACCAGTACTAACCACATTCTATCCGTTGTATCTATGGAGATGATTGGAGACACCAGGACCACATATTGTACCCCAAATAGAAACATTCCACCACACAGGAACTTGCTAGTTCCCCCCTCTTAACAACCGGCACAAAGCTTTGAAGATAGGATATGTTTAACACAATAAAATTTGTCAATATATATGCACATATTACAAGATTTCAATTTCAACAGAACTCCCTACAGACAATTGTACAAGTTTTGTGTTACCATGGAAATGGTTTTCATCGAATGTTTTGATATAAAACACATCAAAATATGATATTTGATTTTCAGAATTACAATGATTTCATGTGATCTTTGAATCAAACAATGAGGAGAAAGCATAAGCAATTCAAACATGAACCGATTTCCTATCTCTGTCATTCCAACCATTATCCAGTCAGTGATATAACTGGATGATATAAATTGCCGTTTGAACTGGAAAGGCTTTTGAAATCTGTCTCCAATTATTTTCCATGTCAAATTTATTGCTTCAAATAACCCATAATCACAAGTTAGGCTGTAGTTTGACTACCACAGGGCATGTACGTTATTTATACATACTTAAATTGTACAGTAATGATGACCATATTGCAATCAAAGTAAATTTACGTTAAATTGATACAGTCAAAATGACCTTTGATTAAACAAACGAGTCAGCTGTTTAAATATTGTGATCAACACAAGAAACAAAGACTGGTCTTATATAATTGTTCTACATTTCCAAGATATCTTGGTATTGAATCGAACTTAAATTCAGTTTTACCCATAAGTTTTAGTTCAGTTTTAATGGTAAGTTTAGTACAGTTAATGTTACACAAAGAAAATATCTGAAAATTGTACAGAATTCCTCATTCTTTGCTTAGAAAAAGGGACCAATCGTACAAGGAGTATCTATTAAATGGACACTTTGAGCTACTTGATATTATAATCATGTTTGATTTTTTTAAATATTAAACATGATACAACTTGAAGTGCCCAAATGAAACTTGAAACTGTGCACAGTTAACATATTGTATTTCTTTTTACATCTTAAGACAACTTTAGATTTATAATACATTTATCAGAACATGTTTGCTGTAAACAAAAAACAAACTCTGTACACATTCTACATATGATATTATACCAACTGACATTTACATTAAATTATAGCGCACACATATATATAATTATATTCAACAACTATGTGTGTATGTTTCTTTCTCATAATGTTTCAGTAATAAGTGTATCAGTGTTTATTATATAATAAAAAATTATATGAATATACATAGCTATACATATCAATGGAAAATAATGTATATCATATTGAATTGAAAAGAAATTGACATTTAATTAAATACAAATATTATGACAACCAATTAATACATTTACTTGAGGGTAATTTGTCCAATTAAAAATCAATTGATTTATAAATATTTTTTGGATAGGGGAAACAAGAGGATAAGAAACATATACAGTAAAATAAGTACCTGCTGTTTTGTTTAATCCTTGTTCTTCAACAACAATCACAATTTAATTCATAAATCACAAAAACTCACATCAATAAAATCTGAAAAAGCAAAAAATAAATCCTCATATATTTTGTCAGTACACTGATGCCTCAATGCACACAATAGAGTTATCCTAGAATTCTAATTTTCACAGCACTTAACGCACACAATTTCAGGAAAAAACTTAAACACATGACAGAAGACTATTAAAACCACATTATAACAACCTGTTCACTCTTAAAATGTTCACAATAAGATATCACACAATCCTATATGAAGTTATTAAGAAGAACCGGAGGAAATTCAATGCTCACAATTTTGAAAATTATCGTCTAAATTGCACTTAAAGTCAATATTTATCCATTTAAAATACTTCACTGTACTTTTTCATGAAATTTTAGATGTAAATTTATAGCTGACCCTGGCTCGTAGGTCAACATTTAACTTAAGTGGGTTAGCATTCAAGCATGTACGATAATGGTCAGCTTGTTTTAACAAACTGCTTATTAACTGTCCAAGTGGTCTAACAACTTCATGACCAAACTAGATAGCCGTAACAATCAACTTGTGAAAACTCTCAACATTTTGTAGGAACAAAAACATCGGTATTATACAGTTTCTATAGAGATTCGATGATTAAATCTTTAAAATATCACAATAATGATATCAGCTAAACCATTCACTGTGATTTCTACAACTGAATGATAATACATGTACCTATTATCTTGATTTGTTGATATTTTTTCTCAAGATTATCAATATGTTCATGAATTCAAACATTTCACTAATTTTACACCAACTCACTGATTTTTGTAAGTATAAGCGGTTGTACAAAGTCATGTACTTGTAGAATGGGAACCTGAAATAATGGCTTTCACTGAAGTTGTATTTTTTAGCTAAAACCTTGACAAGCAAAGAGGAGAACAGAAGACTTCTGGTGGAACATCGTCCATCTTGCCGTAAAGAGACAAGACTGTATTACATGAATCTTCCTCTTTGGACCAGTGCATCAGCGGTCCTGCTCTCCTACTGTCTGGACTAACTAGGTTACAGGTATGATTTTATTGTCATTAAAAATGTTTCATAACAGTATCCCAAAACAAGATAAAGATCACAGACTATATAGCCATCGGCAACTTTAGAATATTTGATTTAACAAGTGGGTTCAATATGTAAATATTTTATTCAAACAATGTAGGAACAAACAGATATAAACCTTGTATAAACTCATAAGTCAACATAATAATAAATATGTAGGATTTCTTGCCTATCTGAGACACAGTAATGACAATAAAAACCCAGGCAGTTGATACAACGTGAATCCATTTGTGTGACAGAAATTTTCTATCATCATTATCATAAATTGTGTAAAAATAAGTGCAAAAATATTGTACCATTATAAATTATGTTTTATTTTAGTCAAAAGGCTAGTTCCACAATTTAAGAAAGGTCATTTATATTTTAAGGAAGCACCAGAATGAACCAGGTAATATAAAACAGACATAGAATGAATTATAACATTTCACATTTATTCCAAGGACTAATTCAACGTTCTTTCTTGTCCTTAAGATATATTCTTGGTAACATTCTCTTTAAGTTTGTTTGCCCGTAAATGTTTCATACAAGGTTTCAGGGTACATTTAAATTGACCTTTAAGAACAATATTTTCAAGGTCAGACAAACATACAACTCATACATTCTTTATACTGATAAACTATACTTTTCAAGTAGCATCAGAATACATCAAATATGCACCATTCCATTTCAATGATTCACAAAGTTTGTCAATATTTTAAAATGACACCAGTGATTTATGCAAGACCATATACCAAATTATAATATTGGGTAAACTTCAAATAAATTAAACACACGTCGGTCAAAGGTAACTAAAATATTTTCTTCTAGTGACTAATTACAATGACTGAGCGACTTTCCAGCAACAAGCTGAATCTATCAATGCATGAAGCCACTCATACTTTCTGGCAAGAGACTCAGACTTCAATGGTTAGACAAAAATGTTTGTCTGAACATTTCATAAAACATAAATCTACATAATATAAAGCAGCCATAAATACTCTCTATCTTCTATCTAACATTTCAGGAGCATGCTAAAGATGGAACGTTAAAATTTATAAGTTAGAATATCACCAAACATGGTATGAAGAATATTTTTTATATGACAGTTGTCACATTTCAGTGATTATAAACATGAACAGATGCATGCAGTAATTGTGTTTACTAATTGTCTGTAACCCATTACTGAAGTCACTTAGCAAAAAACTTTCAAAACTTTCATATTCGGAGCACAAAAAATGTACCATTTAAAAGCTGCGGCATGTGCACACAGACGAGATAACAGCTAATATAGTCCCATCTTGCAAAAGGAGTTATTGTAAAAAGGAGAGTTTCAAATCTAATTTATTTTAACAAGAAGAAATCCTGGGCTGATATTATTGTAGCAACTAGGAGATAGTGGACATGTAATGGATGAGATAACATTGATACCGTCTTGTAAAGTAATTTTTTACCTCACACAAAAGATGTTTTGTCCTCAAAGCTGCAAGCTCATCTAGAACCCTTGACCCGAACATGACATTACTCAACGAGACAGTCCCTTAATCCACCCCCAGCATAGAGATCCCTATTGTTATATAGACATTAAGTTATTTAAGGGACCAAGAACACTGGATTCATCATGATAAGAGGGAAAAGAATGTATAACTTATTTGTCTTTGGTTTATATTTCTCATTTTCTTTGGGTTCATTGAAATTCTTTCATTCTTTAGCAACTTCCTGTCTACGTTATACAAACAGTTGTCATACCATATTCATGTTTATGACCCTATCAAGTACTAATTAGGGTCTTTAGTCTTAATGGGACCAGCTAGTGATACTTTCTTTTAAATGAAAACAAAAAAATGCTCACCACAAAAAGAAATGTTTTGTAACATTTTCGAAAAGAAACAAGGCATCACACAGTTGTCTTAGAAATCATGTATTGACATTTACGTCAAATCATTCCATTATATTTACCTAAACATCTGTGCTAATTTGGCAGTTCAGTTTTTCAGGTAAACTAGTGAACTGAGACTAAAAGATGTTTTGCTGGTGGGTCTCAGACATGAACGAAACGATGGACCTCAGTTCCGTCCATTTAAAGTTGATCAAGTGCACAACTTAAGCAAATTTGATTTCATGGATGATAAAAAGTATTTACACCATATTTAATTGACCAGGTACAATATGATAACATCTTTTTTCATACCTAATTATACAAATATTACCAGCTAAATGGAGATTTCAGCCTTTTTTGTTGAAAACACAATGGAGAAAAAAACAGCTTGTGGTCGATTACTGGAGCCAAAAAATGTGAAATTGTAGAAAAAGATATATAATGACACGAAAGATATTTAATGACACAAAAGATATTGAATAATACAAAAGGAACTCAGCTCAGATATTATTATGTTAGACCACATGGCACTGATGATGTATTGTGCCCACATGTAAGAATATATGATGAAGCTGTATTGGATCAGGTAACCAACATCTTCTTGATTGATAAAAGTAAATAAAATCACCAGTGTGAAATTTTGTCTGATGGGAACATAGACTGTAAAATGATGGGGTGTCGAGAAGAGAGATCATTTTACCCAATGATCAATCAACATTCACAGATCAGAACAGAAGCTTATAGATCAATAAGGAGATATCTATTGTATTATAAAACATATAAGTACAGTCTATGGCATCATTTATTAGTACTTCAGATGGAAATGAATTCACATCACTTAATTTTAACGGCTGACATTCATCATTGTTTTAGGATTCTCGGATTTATTGCGCCAACAAACGATCAATGATGTAAGTTTATTCATAACAAGATAAATTCTAATGCAAAATCAAATTAGTAACTGCTGGTTTGTTAATGATTTAACAGATGCTTTGACGCAGAATTTCAGCAATGTACAGAGGCTGAGGTTAAACAAAAAAATCAATCTTTAGCATAGTAGGGAATCAATAAGTAGTTGACTGTCTTTTAAATAATTAAATTTACACTTTTTACACAATTTTTGCTCAATTTCACATTGCATGATATCAATTATACTTCATTGCATATTCATCTAAATCACATTCAATGACTACATTCAGTTTCATGAATATGAAGCCAGGACTCATTTACTTTGTATCAAGAGCTACTGGTACTCGATTCCTAAGTCATGATGTCTTTTGTACCTTTGAGACAAAAGAATTACAATCCTAATGTAATAGATCAATTTCCTTTTAAAAGATAACAATAATGATTTTAGAAAGGTGATACACTTTCATCATGATGCCATAAATTGGCGCAAACATTAATTTATATAAATCATCCCTAAAATGATTTGAAAAAATTTTTTTTATAGAAACTAGAATCTAATTAAGATACAGTGGGATTCTTTGATCTCAAATACATGATTTGTTTGTACTATGACCAACCAGCGAGAGTGCTTGACTAATTGGATAATAATTGTAAATCTGAAATGTCTACCCTATTATGGAATATCATCTTTATCAAACATAATGATATGAGATAGTTTCATGAAGTTATATGATAGATACTGAGTCATACTGAAATAATTTAACAGATAACTTTTAAACCTGTTATCTCATAATTTAGAGAAAAAAAATCATTTCTTTTTTACATAATACATAAACAAACATAACGTAATCTCCAGGAATGCATAACATTGATTCCTTCGTATCAACAATGATTTTAAATTTATCATATAAAGTGCAGGTCATTAATTATATTCAGAGTGTGACTTTGTCATATTTTCAAACAATGCGGCTATTAGATGACAAATTGTTGATAAATCATGATCTGCCTTAACAAAAAAACCTTTCAATTCACAGAAAAGCATTGAATACCATATTTGGTGCCTTCATGCAATTTTTTGTTTTAAATACAGGGTGATGCAGACTTGTTGCATTTACCACAAGTTCATTATGATTTATTTCATCATTCTATAACATAATGTTCCTCAAACATTTTCAAATTTCAGGAAATCTGTCAATGGTCAAAGCAAGCTCATGGTCTTATTTCTGTTAATTTAAAAATATTTAAACATCATAAAACAAGAGATTACAGGGCATACATTAAGTACTATCAATTTGTATTTTGATTTATTCATTTCATCAGATTTGATGCCATTTTCAACATTATTTCAGTCATTTTGTGGTGGACAGTTATCCTAACCAGCTTCACAGAAATAACCACATTATGTCTGCAAGCTACTTACATTTTAATATAAATTTCATGAAATATTAAAAAGGAGAAAATAATAAGAAATAAAAAGATGCAAAGTTTAGTAAAAAAACAACATTTTCATTACTCCGGTTTGCAAAAAAAAATTTTTTCTTTCAAGTTAGGACTTAGAAGCTTAAAACCTTATGAAAAAATACAAAACATCTGATTAATTTTCTGTTGAAGATTATTTCAATAATGTCTAAATTGCATGTAGAGGAAAATATAGCAAACCTTATTATTTTAGATGCCAGAACATGAAAGAAATCCATGAATTATCAGCTAGTTTCCTACCCAGTGAAAAATACAACATGCTAACAGTCACTTAATCACCTTATATGGCATGGAAAGACAATTTGTGTGGTTGACCTATAAACATACATGACAGAAATACTGATTTGAAATAAATAGATCTTACATAAAATTTCGCAACAATTTTTACACACTTAAAGATAATTAGCTTGTCCTTGGACAAACCGAGGGCTCACACATTAACTACATTATTTCAACATTTTTTCTGTCGTTTACAAGCATTAAATTGTTAACATACCTCTGTACTCAACCAAAGAACATTTTTCTTATATTTAAACAAAAATAGAAAATCAACAGTTCAGTCTGTGTTACTAAACAGAAAAGTATATAGTAATAGTGTTAGGCTTCGACATTTTTGTTTCTGGTTCCCGACCTATCCTTATTCCCCCCCCCCTGTGACCTTAGATCCTTTTACTCACTTTTTTACCTTTCTACATACTTTCAAGAGCAAAAAAAAACACCTAAACTTACTACCATATTTTAATGAGCATGCAACCAGAAGCAGAAAATATTTTTAGACCTTAATAGGTAAACATTACATAATTTTCATAAAGGAATCATTTTTTTAGGATTTTTTTCCAAGAAGCTTTATCCTCTTTCCAAAATCACACTTAAAATGGCCATTTAACTTACTGTATACATGATTTCTTCAAATTAACAAAATTTCATTACTGACCAGGAAGAAATCTACAGGACGAACCATGTCCTTTAACAAAGCATTCCAGCCTCAAGTAAGAGGTATGATGACATTACAAAACAGTTTTGTCTCTCTTCCCCCGCCCCTCTCTAAAATGGTCAACAAATAAAGGACATATTGTATAAAACATTAAGTTTTTAATTAGAATTCCATGGAGTACAAACACAGTATGCAGGCAATCAAACATCAGTCCATTAAACTATTATATTTCACTTAAAAACTCATCAGCAATTCTGACAAAATATCACATTATCTAAATGTTATGGTTATTAATATCAGATACCTATCTCACTGATTTCCAATTACCATTAAGGTAAATATGTAGTGAAATGAAAACAAATCATGACAAAAAAAAAATTTTTTTTACCTTCAACAATTTTTAGATATTTGTCTATTTATTTATATAAATAGAACTGTGTTCAAAATTTACTCATTCTGTGTAAATAAACCTGAACATACATAAAAACTTGCAAAGGTACAAAAGGCATTAAAAATAACGTAGGCAGGCTTAGGCTTTTTATTTTTGGGCTCTTGAAAGCCTGTGGAAAGATTAAATAAGGGGGAATGTGGGTGTTGCTTGGAAATTGCTTGGGCTTAATAAAAAGTCTGGTGTTTCAGGTAAAAGTTAGTGTAGGATTGATACCAGAAACATACATAATTTTACACTTAGTCATGAAACTACTTGGTTCATTGTTGAAGCTCAGTAATTCCTAGTATTACATCATATCATTATATACACGTTTTTATCAATTAATATATCTAATATAATAAATATCTTTTATATTAAACAATTATATAACGATGTACAGACAAATTTATATACTTGATATATTAGTTTTTATCTCAAATATTAACAGATCCACAAAAAACATTTATATTTCATGTCTCAGGATGTAGACAGAAGTGTTATAGCATTGACAAAACATAAAGAAAAAAATATTATTTTATGTTTTCATCTCAAATAATATTAGAAAGCAACTTTTAGATAAAACTAAATTGAGAGTAAAAAATCTGATTTATGATACAATAAACCATAAAATTTATATATTACTTTGTATTCACAATGTTCGTAAGGAAAGGTATGAAATATACACATTTAGTTATCAAGAGGGGAATATATTAGCTAAGCTTGTATAAATCATGAAGTTACACTAAAGCTAATTATGTGTCATAAATTCAAACAAATATTTATTTCAAGTATATTGTGTAAATTTGGCCTCGACTTAACCTATATCATTCTCAAGTCACTTGACATCTTAAAGATAAAAGCTGTTTAAACACCATTAAAATTATATCACAGGCAGTTTATTAAAACAAGACAACAAGAATGTAGATAGGAGACTCTTCCCGTCCCCCAATTATATGATAATATGATGATTAGGACGCCAGTCAAATTATTACTCACCTCTCATAGATTACATATACATGTATAAATACTCAACATACGGCATAGCATATACCGGGGGTATATCTGTTAAAGACATAACATAACAACATATATGTACATTTATTTGTAAAAACTCATGCATTCGTGTTTTATATAACTACATATACATCACTGGAAATGTTTTTTTTATTGTGTTTTGTAATATGTAAAATGTTGGACATGCTGTCCTATTTTCAAATAAAATCTATCTATCTATCTAAATTATGCAGTACAAATATTACACATTATTTAAAATTATTGACTAAAAAAATAGTAAAAATATATACCATACATAACTTACAAAAATCTTGCTTTTATACTTAGGATTACACAAAAAGGGAACAACCATTCTCCTTTTTCACAATGGACTATGATATCATAACTTATAGATTCAAATATGATCAGAAAACTAAAAATTCAATAAAAGCCATGGTAACAGAAGTTTAGTTTTTATTAAAAAATAAATAGGTTTATGTCATTGTAGTTATGTTATTTTACACCTACGGTATTTATTTAACCTATGATAAAAGCAGCGTGGGTGTAACAATATAACACTATACTACTTTCGGGTAAAAAACTATGAATAATAATGATTTCAGATGAACGGTTAAGAAAGGTAGTACCAATTTGTACCTGGCTATTATAATGTCACACTTTAAAGTGAGATCATTATATCATATTCATGAATCATTTATTCTGATCTATTATATAGACATTGATTTTATTGCCTTCTGTATTTATAGTAACACACGTCATTCTTTTTATATAAAATTTTGTCGCTCAATTTTTGGTTTTCGGTAAACTCAAAGTTAGCTAATATTAAATATTTCTGTTTCTCAAGAAATTAATCGAGATTCATCTACAAACGAAGCATATTAATTTCATGATCATCAAAACCTATTTTCAGCATTTACTGTAATTTACACAGGGAGTAAAATTGAGCAATAAAAATAGAATTTAACAAAATTTTGATATAAAATTGTTTTTAAATCCTACAAAATCCCAGCTGACAGTTTGAAGTGGATAAGTTTACCATCTCATATAAAATGTCATTCAACTTTTTGTAACCCGAGACCAAATAAGGACATTTATCCTAAAATCTCATCAACAAATTCTATCATTATATAGGAGTAAATGTGACAGGTTTAAGATCGGCATGATATAAAAAAGTTTTTCTAATGAATAAAAAAAAACACTGAGTCGATGTTTGTCTTATGTCAGTCAATGCAGTCAGAAATTATATATTAGAATAACGTATCTCTGATTTCAAGAAAAAATGCTAAAATTACTGGTTCATATACCACAGAACAATAAAATGAAGAAATACTACAATTATAACAATAAGATTATTCTTTAAAATTGCTATGTTACGCAATATAATCAGCCATCCTAATGTAATGTACATAAGTTTATTGAAAGATAACCTAGTATCATGCTGGCATACTGGTATATGGTAATTTTCCTTCTTTTTATAATTCCCAATTTGTGTTATATATAATTATGTAGTGGTGAATGACAATGTAGGAATTACAATGCACGTAGTATTACATGCTCAGTCATAATAGTCTGAATTTAAATATCCATCATTGCCAAAATTTTATTCTAGTTTTAGGTATCTGATTATTTAATGTTGACAAAAAATAACCAAATGATTAAAACAGCCGGAAAAACAACAGAAAAAATGCAACTGTTTTGATGCAGCCATCTGGGCAAAAAATTATAACTTTGATTATGATGTTATGACAGATAAAAATTAAACCTGACAACTGTGGATAATAAATAAACAGTTAATAACTTCTAAAATGTGAATCAAAGAAAATAAAAATATTAAAACAATGAAAGGTTAAAGCAAAATATATAAAAATATTTATTTTATATAAGAGAGGCAGCAAATTTAAAATAAAGTAATCACAAACTTGTACCATCTTTTCTTTTAGGAGTTTTTACTTAAATAAATATCATACATAAAAAGTATACAAAGCCGGGTAGTATTTACAGGTCTAAATACAAAATTATGTCAACTCTTCATACTTTAGAGGCAACTTAAGTCCCATCATTGAATCCTGATTGAATCAGATTAGTGAATAATCGTGCCTATCATTGTTTTAATTAATTATTTTACAGAGTAATCACAGACCACAAAAATATAACAAAATAACTCTTACCTTGAATATTTTCTCCAAAACCTTATAAGCGAAACAAAGAATCCGAAAAACAGCTTTTAATTTCTGCTTGAAAATCCCATTAATTAAAATACACCAAATTAATTAAATTTCCATTAATTTCTTCACTCCAGTTAAGGCAATGTCAAAATGTTTTCCCCACAAAAAATGTGACATTCAGGAAACCAGAACACACACACCAAATGGTTAAAATCAAAACAAATGTGAATGTTTTCTATCCAAAAACAATTTTCAGTAAATCACTATAACAGAATGAACTCAGCCAAATAAAATCTATTTTAATTTCACAATGTAAACATTAATATGTCCATTATACCTTTTATTTCCATATGAGAACACAATGACATCAATTTGACAAAGATAAACAATTACGACCGATTACAACTAATGAACTGTATTCATACACACACACACAATTCACGTCCTCGTGAGATTATCAGTATATTGTTACAAAAGTGTCTGATATCAAACTTACACAGATACTCCACAAAAAAATTAAAATGTCAGATTAAAATACCATCACACACTGAGCTATAATAAAATCTGAATCATTTCTATCAGTACCCAGTAACCATGTCCGTATAGGCCCACAAATACCACAGCTATGATAGTATTGAGTCAAGTTCCGATTTCATTCCCTACCCAAGATTTTGTTTTGACGCATGAAATATAAATCCGTGTATGAAATTCACTTAATGTTTTCAAAATATCAATTTAAAAAAATTCAGACTCTTGAACCGAGTGATTTAACTGTTTAATTCAAATCTACAGAAGGTCTTTATCACTGATCGTTTAACGCAGGTAAACAAATTTTAATCGAGTGCAAATAATTTCACGTTAGCTGACAATGGGACGGGCAGCTAACATGCTCCGATATCGACCAGTGGCTAATCACGGGCACGTTTGTTTTGTTATTCAAGCCCTTAGAATGGATGGGAGGGTTTTGTGTTTCAACAGGAAATCTCTAGAAAACCATGAACATGCTCTAGAGTGCAAAAGCCCGCTGTATGTATCGAGAAACAAAAATATTTTTAATTGTAAAATATAAATCCTTTATGTTGGACTAATTGAATTTGCAGGAAGTTCGAAAAGAGGTTTTATGACAGGAGCATCCTGTTACCTGGCAATATGCTGTGAAAATAATAAAGAAAAATAATCAGAAGTCGGCCGAGATACATGAACACGGTTAAAATAGATTCAATTACATGAATATAAAAACAGTATGTACCATAAAGTTAATGGCAGAAGTTGTTAAAACATCTATATCGAATATCAAAAATCATTTGCGTGTTAAAATAATTACTTGAAACACAAAAAAAAGAACATCAATTTTGTCACAGCAATATTTTACTTTAATACAAAATTTTGTGAAAAAACTTAGATTAAAAATATTCAAAAAAGAATTTAATTCTAGTCATATTTTAATCAACATTTTGAAATTGTAATATAACTTTTAATTAAATCAATTACCATTTTCTGAATAAAATGATTTTATCAAATTTTTATTAAAACATTTTCATCTTTTTCAATGCATCATCAAACATAAACATGAAGTGTTCAAATAAAGTAATTAAATAAACATCAAGTTATTTATCAACCAATTAAACAAAAATTAAACATCAGTAAAATAATTGGGAAAATGCTGATCGATGAAACAGAATTGACAACTACTGAAGAAATACCGTTTATTTTCAGATATAGCTTCAGCCGCTATATTACCAAAGGGACAAAATCATACTATGAGAGGTCTCATATAATTCTAACTTTTCTACATCAACCTCACGAACAATTTTAAAATGAATACATAAATAAACGTTTCTATAAACAATTTTTTTTTTTTTCATAATATTAGATAGATCTAAATGATCTGTTAACCATGGAATCGAGAAGTAGATTTTATATCAGTTTGAATTAGTTTTTTTTCAAGCAGATGTTACAAGAAACAAACTAAAAAAACACTGAAAAAACAAACTAGAATACTATAAAGATATTTGGTTTGATTAAGCATTATATGTTTTATTGTAATTTATTTTGGTTTTAAGAAGTTTTGATGCAAAAAAGAATTTAAAATTGCCAAGCATCATACATAGAATCAACCTGGCTCTAAAAATTGGCTTGATTCTCCATTTTGAATATTTGTACATACATTTAGGCAAATAGAAATAGCAATAAACAGGATAAGTAGATAAAAAGCTCCTTTTTTCTAAATTTTCTTCAAACTTCCCAAAATGTTTTCTATGTTTGCATTTTACTGTTTGAACTGCAGGGTTGGTGCAAACAAATTTGGGTCAGCTAGTAGACCAGGGCTCTAGCTGCACTTTACGGGAAGGGGCCTGGGGTCCCCAAGTAGCGGAATTTTGCGTCATTTTAAGGAAAAAGGGAAATTTTAGGGATTTTTTAAACCTGCACTAAACATTTAATGCTTGAAATATACAATTAATCAAAGGGAAGTCATTTAAGTCAAACATACATAGCTTGTGTCAGATTCTATGTCTGACGTCTGGCAAGATTTTGCTGTAATTTTCAAATTGGCAAAAAAAGGCTGTTCAGGAGGGTATTTTTATCTAAAATAGGGGGAAAAGTATATTATTATAGGAGGGGAATGGGGCCGAAATTCAGCCCCAAAAAAATCAAATAATGGCATTGAAGACTGTAAACATAACTATGTTTTTTCTGGCCCAAACTTTGAATAAAGACCACTTCTAAAACAGAGCATTCTAGTTTCATCAGAATGTGGTCTATACTGACAGGTTTAACAATATTTTACGGTAAAATCTCCTCACAATTAAATATTTTAATGATTTAAACATCTTGAGAACCAAGTGTGATGATTGGTTTTGATGTCTTTCTTTCAACATTCAACTAAACAGACTTTGATGGAATTTATTATAATGTCTGGTGACATTAAACCATGGTCGATTTTCAATACAATTCAATTCTGAATCCAACCTCCCCGGTTCAAAACAATCCCCGAGACCCTAAACGCGGCTTTTATCTGTCTGACAGATATTACCCTTTCATTAACAAATCTTCAATTCAAATTTCTCACATTAAAGTTTCAATGAAAACAATTTAGAAAAAATAAATGGACATTGTTTTTGTCTGTACCACATCTGTCTGAAAATTTAAAGTCTAAAATAAAAGCAGTAAATAAACAACAGCATTCTGAAGAGGTTGTTGCTCTAGAAAGGTTAAATTCATAATTAAATCATGCATTAGGAAAAAATCATGCTGATACTGGAGGTAGGTTGTTTCTCCATAGAGGGACGCTCTGGAGAGGTTGTACTGTATCTAAAAATCATCCTGTCACGCTACAAAACAAAAAGATCTTGCCCTATGAAAAATCTTATCCCAGTCCCTCGATATCGTACAATTTTTTCGCTTGTCATATTGTAACTTACATTTAGATTAAATTTTCACCCCCTTTTTATTTTTCGCTAACTTAATAGATAAAAGAAATGAGTTAGATGTAAATAACTTATATGTCTTGCTTAAAGTTACGCATTTTAGCCTCCAGTATGACAAGAGAAAATCTAAGTTTAGCATGAAAGTAGACCATGAGGTATGGGCTACATGTCTCCTAATTGGATAAATTTGTAATTAAATAGCAATAGCAGGCTGCAGCAGTTGCACAAATACTTGTTTTCTAATTTTGTACATTTGTCTTTCAGGTTTGTTAACTTTGAAACAAACAAAGCACATTAGGGAATTTTCCAGCTGAACAAATTCAAATCAGTATTTGTGACCACCAATCAAAATCTACTCATCATTTCTGACACAAAATTGATTTAAAAGCTGCAACATATTCCGAGCGATCGCATCCAAGTTCCAATCATTCTGTACAGTTTGACAATTTCCTTGATAGATCACAATGTCCACAACTGGACATTGGTCAGTGTTTATAATTCACATGCCAAACAATAATCTAACTTGACCCACCGCCCGATCTAAGAAAACGTTCTTAAAGTACTCCCATGGCGACCGTGCAATCATTTCGCTGGCTTAATTCGAACAATACAAAGAAACCAAAAAGAGTCCCTCTTGAGCAGAAATGCTAAATACCTCACAAACGGTCAGTGGATTTATTGAAATGCAACTGGACAAAAGTTCAGTTCAGGCTAATCTAGGGTGATAATTAGTTAATTAAGCCAAGAGAAAGTTTTAATCGGAACCGATATTTGAACATTATAACAATTTCCCTTTTTCTTTGTCATGATTTATACACTGACTGGGGACCGATTAAAAATATTTAGACTGGACACGCGCTACTCCGTGCTCAAGGAAATCCCATAAATCACTAGTAAAAAATCAAACAATTTACTCTCGAGGACAATTCTATCATATTTTATAAGGATGCCACATGTTTGGTGAATGTCAACTTGAAATACTGGACACATGTACTTGAAGAAAAAGATGCCGAATGTCACACTATGATTTATAGTTGACAAAATATCATTACTACTGGACACGTCTAGTAATAATTGACCAACAATATGAGAAATTATTCCAAGATGGTATTTTGTGAATAGTATGCTTTGATAATACTAGACAAACTAAGTCCTATAAAATATGATATATATTTAAGGAGCAGATAAAACAGTAAATCTGGCTAATCCATAGATATTCAAATTAGATAATAATACATTTCTGTTTATTTTAAATTTAATTTAATTTTTTATGTCTACAGTAACAAGCAGAGTACAGAATGTAAAACTTCGCCGATCTATTTCTAGATTTCACAGCTCTTAATGAATAGCCTTGAAACTTTTGAATCTTATTGGCTTAAACTTGACCAATGGGAATGCTTCAAACTGAGGAGTTCTTTTAACTAAAATCATGGTACGACCTGGGGCAGCATTGGTTTATGAACTTACTATTTTTGCGCATTTGTACGTAAAGCCTGTACTTCAGACAAATTCTAAACTGACATTTTATCTTAAAGACCATGAAACTTACAAAAAAGTAAATTTGTTTTTGAGTTTAAGGAAACAAACAACACACCTCTAAATGTTTAGAATTCGTAAAATGTAAAATCTTAAATGTCAAAAAATGTAAATTCTTGAATTAACAGTCATAATAAATCAGCATTTATATAAACAGAGAAGGTCCTTTTAAATGAGTCTGACCTAAAAAAGGGATCTTTATTGAGAGGTGGAGACAACATTTTAGCCTGTAATTAACGACAAACACATAAAAGGTAAAACGCCAATGTTTGTACTTAAGTATAGTAAACATCTAAAGGTCGTGAAACCATACCCCGATTTATATCAATGACGAATTTAGCATCAATCACTACCCTAATTCATTTCATTATATTCTCAGATTTCAATAATTATAGCCATTTGCAACAAGGAAATGATATTTCCGAAATGGCTGTGATAATCAACAATAAATATTTAAAGTTTAAAGCTAAACGGCGTAAAATTGCGGCGCATTTTCCGTACACTGATCTAGAAAGGATAGAGTGAGTCAATCGAGGAACTATGATTGGACAAGGTTGAACTACTTAATGATCGCTAGCCACGAACCAAGCTACATTAAAAGAGTTTAGGATTTCAAGTCGAATTCCGGCCGAAGTGTGACAAAAAATGACCACTGTCAACTTTGGACATATGGTCAATCAAATGAGTTCTGGATAAAAGATTTTCCATGACTGTATTCCACATTGACAGATTCACTTAGCGTTACTGATAAATTCACAGTAAAACTGACTCAATGGAGAAAGTCATGATATTATGGTCAAGAAGTAAGACTTAGTTGTAAGTCTTATTTTTTCTAGAATATTCAAGTTTGGTACACAAGCAGTACTTAACAAAACCTGGTAATTTCACATCAAATTCATTGTCAATTATCCAATTGATTAAGACTTAATACCAAGAAATGATTGCAGTTAACATTTATTTGTTCATATTTCATACTGTTGTATGTTGTAACACGTGATACATGTTATATGAATAAGAACAACAGTTTAACATGTTTTCATGTACAAAACAAACCAGTGAACAAAGGCCACCCCTAGGAAGGACAAAGAACAGAACAGAATATTTATTAATTGACTTAAGCATTGAGCTCATCGTCATAATCATATATACAATATACAGTAATACACAAACACATGCATACAACAAATGACAAAATACAACAGTACATATTTAAGAGGGCAAAAAGAAGATAGTGGTAAATAGACATTTCATAATAAAAGTGTGGCTGTTAGTAGAGGTCTTGCTGTTCAAAATAATCTATGACAGTTTTTAAAATAATGGCCTTTATTCACAGGGTGGCCTTTATTCACAGGGTGACCTTTATTCGAAAGTGGCCACTAATATTGGTTTTACTGCATTTTTAACATTTAAAATTGGTCATTGGGGACATCAAAGCCAGATATTTTAAAGAATCAATAAAAGGGATTTGTCTTAGAAATACCTCAAGGTACACTGAGGATACATGTTATGTCAAACAGATATAAATCAACATGAAATGCTGAATTAGAGCCATTAACTCTTTCTAGGAATCACACAAAAAGGATTCCCACATAAATGACACCAATACCGTACTTGTCATTACTCAACTTTACTCAAACTGACCAGTGTCCAGTAATGATGTGAAATTTATGGAAATCAACTTTTAATATGAGAAAATGTCCCGCAATGGTCAGCCTTGGATGAGTGACCATCGATAATGATTGCTGTAATTAAATCAATTATCTGTAATCGTTGATGAGAAATGAATTTCATTGCACTCAAAATTTGATAAAGCACTCATGACTACAGGACGGAACACATAAATCATGGTGGCAATTTTATGATAAAGTTGATAGCTGAAGCATTGATCAGATTTGATGTTTTACAATGTTTAACAAGATAATACCAACATTCTGTTACATTTAAATATCAGACGAACGATATTCATAGCCAATAGTTAACTATCCATGGTCAGTATATTAATCATATCAATCAAATTTAAACTGGACAAGAATTATGTAATTTGTCAAGATTTAAAGCACCACATTATCAGCTATTCAATGACCAATTTTTGCGACCTTCTTTTCTAGGCATTAGTTTGAACATCTCCTAAAAAAGGGCAGTAACTTAAGTCTACTATTAGCTCGTGAATATACAGAACAACATTCCAGAGCGACCTTCTCTTGAGCAACAACCTACCTTTAACAACAGCATGATTCTTCACCACTGCATGAATTAACTATTTAATTTACCTCTCTATAACAACAACCTGTCAACATAACATAATTTTGATACTCCCAAACAGTGTTGCTTTGGAGAAGTTGCACTGTATGTGAATACAAAATATGCCAAATGTCAATGTCAGTACAAACAACAAAGTATGCATTCAGGATGTGAGCTCTCTGTAAATACCATTAATGTTAGGAGCTCAAAAAAGACACAATTCTAAAGAAAATCAGCAATGCTATTGCATTTCAACACAACTTGCCATTAAAATGACCCATCCTGATTCACCGAAAGCTGTAAGACTGTCCAATTTACATGTTTTCTCGCTGATGGTTACGCAATTTGCATGTTATTGCGTCTTTGAAATTTCCAATCTAATCTGTACGCCAACTTAACACCTAATAATCATCAAACAAGGATTAAGTATTGCATAATACTGCTATACAAACAATCTATATCTATACTTGTAAGTAAAACTACAATATCTTCGATGTCTAAACAGCAACATAATGGAATCGTTCAACCGGTCAAGTTCCTTATTGTCTCTCTCATATATCAACAATGCCCATCTAAATGACATCTTATTTTTTCTCAGCAATGTCCAGTTGACATGAACTGGATCACATTTTCACGTGATGTATATAAAGTCCATCAATTGTCTGTTAATTAACATGTCGTTATGGTAATCATTATCATAGGCTACTATCCAATGGTCAGTTTTAACTGAGTCCAGACAATGGTCAATTTCACACTGCCCAGACATAGCTAGTTATGTAAATTAAACAATATTCTTTGAGTTAATACTAGTTCTACACCCCTAAAAAAGAATTCATATCTAAATTACTTACAACAGATGAGTATTATCAATTAAAACATCTGGATATTGTTAAACACACGAAAAATGTCTTACATTTAATGTGTTCTTTCTTATTCAAAGGAGCATTTTCCTACAGAATGGCTTATTCTCAACATATAGATAATAATGATGAGGAAATGAGATGCTGTAATGGCCCTAACAATTGTTTTGGCAATCAAGCACAAGTAAGTAAAATTGAAATACTATCATTTGAAAAACAACAAAATTTAATGCTTAATTTAACAGCTAGCATACAGGAACAACAATAAAAAATATGACACATTGATGTGTAAGCCTTTAATACAGTAGAACCTTATCTGGACAGACAAAATGTTCAGTTTAGAAAGGTTTTGTATCACAAAGATTCTTTAGTATTAAATACATGATAAAAATATCAGGACCATCTGAGCTGTTTGGTTCAGTTAGGATTACGGTTTATAGAAAGGTTCATATTATGGAGGTTTGACTACAGATTATTTGTTCTACAGCAACAGTGCACAGAAATGACTGATGACCAAACACAGATAGTAGACAGTCAATGAGCAAAGAAACAAAATCAATTTTTAATTCTCCATCCAGACTGAATCATGGTCTTATCACTGACCATCACAGGACATCTGGACATTGCAGATTGTCTCCTATAGCTCCATTACCATTGATCCTCTGTTCACCATACTGCACATTATTATTATACCGCTCACACATAGCCTTAATAGGAAGACATAAATATCATATTTATACCATGCCAATTTATAGCAGTGATCCACTCTTGTTATCAAATCATACAACCTACAATACTAATATTATCATACACTGCACACAGAGTGAGAAAACTGCGTCTTTATTTGCACGATTCCAAATCTGAGTTAGTTGGTAGAACGTCTCAAAATAAGACTGACAGATTACTTTCTAGTACGCAAATTTTAAAATGTGACCAATAAATGTTGCAGTGATAAACTGGTCTCCAAATCTCATTGCAATGATCTTAAACATAATGAGAATGATTTATTAGAATTAAATCTAATGATGTGTTTTAAACAGACAAATCCATTTTTCTTCATTTTTTATCAAAAGATTTAATCAAAACAAATTTCAAATGCTTCCAGTTTTAACATTAACTATGTTAGAATTGACCTTAGCAAATGGCAAAACTAACAAGACCATAGCCAACATGATGGTCTAAATTCTAAAGGCATATTTTAGGAGACATGATAATCATTAAAAGCAAAACAAATGCCAAACAATTTGTATTCAATTAAAGTCCCTAAAGGATTTATTTTAAAACATGTTCTATAATATCTACAGACTGCTGTTAGCAAGCAATAACTGAGAGAAGCAATCATAGCAGTAAATCAACAATTCCGAACATCTAACCAAAATAACAGTAAGTATTCACGTGCAAAATGTGTATATTTACTTCCTTTTCAAATACCCTAAAGTAAATGTTACAAAATTTCATTTTCCGACAGACACATTAAAGTCACTATTTTGAAACCAAACTGTGCATTAAATCATTGCTAATGTTTGCATAAATGTTTTAGACCTTTTACGGTTAGTGCCTATTTTGAAGATACATACGGCTGTAACAGTAACACAATAGGGAAGAATTCCCTTTACTGTATCGATACAACAACCAGATGACGTTGTAATGCCCATTTAGTTAACTGATTCCAGCTATTACTAATAGTAATAGGCTGCACACATCATACCAAATCAGACAGTTTTATTCGTCCCAAGCCATTAAATCCAATATACATAGAAAACATAAAAAGAAATATAATTGCACTTATTTTGTCCCTTGTTAACTGTTGGGCACAAATCAAATACCAAGAATCTCGGTTCAACATTATATGATTACTACAAGTATATTATTTGTTTAAAGGAAATGATATAAAAAAAAACAATGACAACTAATGAAAATTGCAGTAATAATATACGTTGCAATAAAAATCAAATCAAAGTCAACTAATGAAAGCTTGATAATATCTCCTATGAGATTTTGTTTGTTTCAACATTCCAAAATAAAACAACTGAGATTTCGAAGTTTGGTAAACCTAGCAAGAGGCTAACAAGTGGCAAGATGCTGCAATTCATTAGACTGCTCAAATGTGTAGGTGCATGCATATACAATGCACATATCATTATTTCAAAAACATGGAATAAAATTCAAGCATAATAGGGAGGCTATGGAGCATATAAATTGCAGACTTGAGACCTGTGTGCTGCTAAGGTCAATTCATGACTTGTAGACTGGGTGGTATGGAGGTACATTCTTGCATAATTTGTTTACTTTTCTAACAGTTCTGTTTTTATTTTCTATGCATTGTTCACATAACAGCTTGACCAAAGAAATTGCATCCAAATACTTCAATCTCTATCACAAAATCATCATACACAACACACTAAAAACTTGAAACCTGATATAAAAGACAAGACCAACTCTTACCCTGAAAACCAGTTTTATCAATACAAACAAACAATATAAATTATCAGTTACAAGATATCTACTTGTTCATCATTTCCAAACCAATTTAAGTTGAAGCAATCCAGAGAAACTAGAAAAGCAATCATGTACATTAATCATAACTAAGTCAGAAGTAATTGATATTATAGCTAATTGATTTGACCAGGGTATCTCTGTAGATATTAATGTCCTCTGTACATGCAAGAGATTCAGGATTCAGGAGTACACTGTCCATATTTAGAGTGTATATGAAACACTGGAACATTTTTAACTGTTGCTGCTTCTAAGTTTTATTCAATCAATCAAAACATCCACAAATGTAAGAAACATTGAAAGTTTATACCGGTAAGTTGAACTCTGCATTATTGGAAACTGAACCAAAGTTCAGCTTTCCATAGTTGTCACTCACTCGGCGCACATGAATTTTTATGCAGACCAAAGCACTACCTTTTTTTACATCTGCTATGCAATTGGCAAACTAGTTCCCGTTCCAGGTTGCAGTGAAAGTCTATGTAAGTTAAGTTTCCAGGAATACTTTCAGGATTTTTTTATTGTCATTCATTGTTTTCCTACAGTAAGAAGTCATTCTATAAAATATGACAGTATGATATCACATTACAATATAAACAGATGGCAGAGAAGCAACAACCTGCAACAACAAACAACTACATGTTCTTGTTGTATCATAATTTCTTAATGACTACCAATGTTCCAATGTTATTGACAGACAATTATAACTTCTTTTCATTGATTATTTATACTGTAACTGATCCAATTATGGTGTTGACCTTTCTACAATGACAGAACACATTTGTCATAGAAGTTCTTGCTTTCTAAGGGCAGAATTCAATTCTGTTGATCTTGCATGACAACACTATGACTGCTAATCATTGTACAAGTGACATTTATAGTTTTAATACTTTTTATTACTACCTGGAGACAACAGCATTTAAAAAACAACATAAAACAACAATTTAGTATTGATTGATCAGCAATCATTGTAATTTATGTCTTCAAGTAATTCACTGGTAGTGTAGGTAATAGTATTGTTCTGTACTATAAGCAATCTTTGAGACATTAAATGGAGAAATATTTCACAGTTTCTTGTGGAAGGCATATGCTTATCTGTTGTTTGTTTATACAATAATCAATCTGAGTTGGCAGATTTGATGTATTTTCATCCTCAAATGTCCATTAGCTTAGGGGAGAAATGATGATTGGGTTCTAAGAAAGGCTCTTGTGGTTCCTATCAGCTACTTGTGGCCCATTTACGTCCTATTTCCTGTGCTGTCTATCATATTGAAGTAGAAGAAATGCATAGTTATTCAAGATATGATATCAGTATAATGACTTACGGCTCTTGTATATAATTCATACTGTACAATCCAATGAAAATCGTGTCAAAGACCGGAAACATTGCCAACCATAAAATTCTATGGATGCCATTAACGCTATAGAAGCACTCTAAGAATGACTAGAAATGATTTGATATACCGTCACCATTTTTGTTTTGCTCATGATGCTTCTGACAGTATGACAATCAAGTAATGTTCAAGTAGCAACAGTGCAGAGAATGAATAACAACAGTATGATTTAGAACAAGTACAAAGGCTACAATTTGATTTAGAATGAATGCAAAGCCTTAAAGTTGATTTAGGATCTCCCTAAGACATCCATTGTTAGGTTTTTTATTATTGCCCAACAGTCTTCAAATCATACAGAATCCAGGTCTACTTTTAGTGATTTGGTGATAGTGTATGGTGTTACCTGGTCATAGACATTGGGTTGTTTATTACAACTGGTCACATTAACCTCCACTGTGACAGGACTAAACTAGAGCTACTCTTGAATTTACCATACATAGACGAGACTTTTAGTGCTTTAGAATCATGGCTGATTAAGTTACATTTATAAATAAAATCTATGACTTCACACAAAGGGGATGAACTCAATTTATAAGATACATGTATTGTGAAGTACATAGTAATATGTGTGGCACTCCAAATTAGGTTTTAAAATCAGAGCAATGTGGTTGAATTTTCAGATTACAAATAAATGATAGACATTGCTGTGGGAAGTGTGGAAAATTACAAATTGAAAATATCAGGAGAGCTGTAAACAGATAAAGAAAAATGTAAACAAAACACTGAATTCTGAACAAAAACTCTGTTGCTATACCAATCAAAAGTCTTTGAGATAAAACAAAAACACTTAGAAGAATGGACAGTGCATAAGTTGTATTTTATCAACAGTGGTAGATTATTGAACCAAAGACTTGAAACATGAGGATTGGCATTAGAAAAGCAATTAATACGTCAAATACAACCAATATTATCATCTATTATAGAAGTCACATTTTGGATTAAGTTCATACAGTCCTTTGATTTGACAGTAATTGGTCATAAAGCCTTATATAAGAGCAACAAATTTACTTTTCCGTTGTCTATGTCTACTTTTGTTCTGTTAATAATGTATACTAATAGAGTTATGTCTCTCCACGGAGACTGGGTCAACTTCATGTAAAAAAAACATGACCCAATTCTGACAGACTGAGGACAGTGCGGGCTCTATCCCACAATCACATGATTGTCACTCTATGTATAAGTCACAGAAGATAAGACATAATATTAAGGACGGTGGTGGACAACAAGATTGGTAATCAAAGTACTGAAAAAACTCATGGAAACTGAGCCTACAAAGATTTGCACTGCAACATGAAGCAGGAACTAGTTTAACAATTGCATGGCGGATGTAGAGAAATGTAGTACTTTGGTTTGCATAAAAAAATAATGCGTGCTGAGCGAATGACGGCTATGGAAAGCTGAACTATCGTCCAGTTTACAAAATAGTAAAACTACTAAGCCATTCACTTTCTTAAATGGATTCCAGACCTAAATTCCGTTGGGTTTATGATTTTAAATACTCTTAACACAAAATCTGGCAGGAACATTTAAGATCTGAAAGTGATTAGAAAAAAATATTTAAGAAATCAGGAACATGACTGTAAACAACATGCAAAGGAGCTTTAAACAGACTAGATCAAGTGAGAGGCAACAGTTGCACCTACTTTATCCTAGTAAGCTTCAAGACAATTTGTGTGAATAGAACAACATGCAAAGGAGCTTTAAACAGACTAGATTAAGTGAGAGGCAACAGTTGCACCTACTTTATCCTAGTAAGCTTCAAGACAATTTGTGTGAATAGAACAACATGCAAAGGAGCTTTAAACAGACTAGATCAAGTGAGAGGCAACAGTTGCACCTACTTTATCCTAGTAAGCTTCAAGACAATTTGTGTGAATAGAACAACATGCAAAGGAGCTTTAAACAGACTAGATCAAGTGAGAGGCAACAGTTGCACCTACTTTATCCTAGTAAGCTTCAAGACAATTTGTGTGAATAGAACAACATGCAAAGGAGCTTTAAACAGACTAGATCAAGTGAGAGGCAACAGTTGCACCTACTTTATCCTAGTAAGCTTCAAGACAATTTGTGTGAATAGAACAACATGCAAAGGAGCTTTAAACAGCCTAGATCAAGTGAGAGGCAACAGTTGTACCTACGTTATCCTAGTAAGCTTCAAGACAATTTGTGTGAATAGAAAAATTCAAGAAATATTCTAAAGCAGATTATTCAACAGCTGAAACAGTGTTCATCAGTTAACATGTCATATGATAAAAAAATATATTTTTATGACATTTATCATACAACAGAGCAACATAAAACCTTCATTCATTAATTTATATATCACATTAATAATGTTATACCATAGATTCAATATTACCCGGTAGGCAGAAATTTTACACTAGTGACATAAAAAACATGATTTAACATCATATGAAATAATTACAGGTTTCAAAATTTCACTTTACACCATTTCATCATTACACCTTGATTCAGATGTGTCATTGTTGGCACTTACCTCATTAACATTTGAAATATCATGTTGATGTAAAACATCCATGTTGCCAACACTTTGGTTAAGCAAATTTCAAAAACAGACAGGTGTAGGAGTTGACAAATTAGCAAGATGCACACCTTGTATTAATTAAAAACATTTATGGTAATTAGATATTGACAGTGATATGCATGTGCATGTTTAACAGTCCATGCAGTGATCACTAATACATGCAACCATGAAAATAGTTTTGTGTAGTCCCCCCTCCAAAACCACTTTACCCATTAACGACCAATTTAGATTATACAGGTAGATACTTAAATAACAGAAAAGTCATTATTTTCACCCATGAGTGCAATTATAGTAATGAATACGCTACCAATGATGCATTATAAGGTAGGTTTGAAGTGTTTAACTGATCAATGATAAAATGAAATTCTACACCCCTATATCGTTCAGACCATAGTAATGTCAAATGTAAGTAGACAAGAAAAGGAAAATACTTATGTTTATGTATAATTTAGATGTATTTTATTTTTGAATTTAAAACATTTTTGCTAGCTATTGTATCTTGAATTCATTATATCAGATTATTTTAGTAAATAAGGAAACCGATCCAGTCAAACCACCCCCACATAATATTATTATATTGATGTGAAAGGATTTCTAATTAGAAGACATAATATTATGTCTAGAACCCTTCAACGAGGGTACTAATACTGCTGATTGTACAGAGGAAACACTGATAGGAGCATTACAATCACACACAAGTCTTTTTGAAGGTTTGAATCCCATTGCAAATGAAATCTCTGAAATGTTCTGGAATAAGGTCTGAGCCATCAACTCAGCAAATACACAACAAGGGCCATATTGTTTTTCAGCTACGCAACCGACTCATTAAAAAATTCTCAATCTAAAATATTTTTTAGCAATTTTGACAAAATTTCGTTAATTCTTAATTCCTTCTAATTGTTTCCGGTACAAGTATACAATGCTAAAAAGCATATGCTAATAAACTAGAAATGTGTTCGGAGGACACAAATGCCCCTGCTGAGAGCCAAGTCAAAAAGGGGCCATAACTCCTGTGAAAATGTTTGGATTTTAACAAAAATCAAACATAAACTGTATTTTATCATTATACACCTTCATATAAAATATGAAACCAATCCATGCAATATTTCTTGAGTTTCCACTTGGGCATAAAAAAACCCTACAAACCTACCCCCTGTTAAAAGTTTGAGTCATGGAACAGACATTTTTTTAAGGATGGCATGAGTGTTTGTTTAAAGATTTGAGTTTAATCTAAACCAGAGAGACATGCAAGCATAGCAACATATCAAAAATATCCTTGTCATAATTGTACACTAATAATCTGCATGAAAATTTAATGTTAAGGAACGTTTAACAAAATCTTGTATTACCTTACATCAAACACATAAGAAAAATTTCCTCACTACAGTTATCATAGATATTATATTATGTAAAATCCAAATAGCATACTTCTTAATATATTTCCACACTACAAAAAATCTGCTAATCTGCGAACAGAACTGATTACTTCAACTCCATAAATGTCTCCATTCCAATACATTAACCTTGAGGACAATAACAGGCCTGTCTGATTTCAAAACCTGCCTTCACAAACAGCTATTTGATTATATCATAATTTGAATTAATATAATTACCACTAGCTAGATGATATCTATTTGAAATCATATCAAATTACATTTTGTTCATTGTCGGAATTAAAGGCGCTGAATTTTTGTGATCAAATAGTTTCAATATTTTGATAATTTCTTTACCAGGTTTATTAATGGCATGCAATTTATAAATCTTATTTGAAACAATCTCTCAGGTTATTTGAGTGATCATGTATTCACCAGAAAACTTTACAAAAGGAGTAGAAATTAACATGATTGTCTGTTTGTTTCTTTGCACTGATCCTAACCAACCACCAAACAGTGTGCAAGAGTTAATTATCAGTTCTGTGTTATCAACCAGTTTTTATGTGCTACCAACCAGTGTTCCTGAGTTACCAACCAGTGCTCCAGTGTCACCTACCAGTGTTCCAGAGTTATCAACCTGTACTCCTGCGTCATCAGCCAGTGTTCCAGAGTTATCAACCAGTACTCCTGTATTATCAACCAGTGTTCCTGAGTTACCAACCAGTGCTCCAGTGTCACCTACCAGTGTTCCAGAGTTATCAACCTGTACTCCTGCGTCATCAGCCAGTGTTCCAGAGTTATCAACCAGTACTCTTGTATTATCAACCAGTGTTCCGGAGTTACAAAACAGAATTAGAAACAGTTCTTGCTCATTGTGTTATTGTGTTATCAACCAGTGTTCCATAGTTATTAACCAGTACTCCTGTGTTATCAACCAGTGTTCCAGAGTTACCAACTAGTACTCCTGTGTTATCAACCAGTGTTCCAGAATTATCAACCAGTACTCCTGTGTTATCAACCAGTGTTCCAGAGTTACCAACCAATACTCCTGTGTTATCAACCAGTGTTCCGGAGTTACAAAACAGAATTAGAAACAGTTCTTGCTCATTGTGTTATCAACCAGTGTTCCATAGTTATTAACCAGTACTTCTGCGTCATCAGCCAGAGTTCCAGATTTATCAATCAGTACTCCTGTGTTATCAACCAGTGTTCCATAGTTATCAACCAGTACTCCTGTGTTATCAACCAGTGTTCCAGAGTTACTAACCAATACTCCTGTGTTATCAACCAGTGTTCCAGAGTTACCAACCAGTACTCCTGTGTTATCAACCAGTGTTCCAGAGTTACCAACTAGTACTCCTGTGTTATCAACCAGTGTTCCAGCATTACCAACAACCAGTACTCCTGTGTTATCAACCAGTGTTCCAGAGTTACCAACCAGTACTCCTGTATTATCAACCAGTGTTCCAGAGTTACAAAACAGAATTAGAAACAGTTCTTGCTCATTGACCTACAACTTCCTCTGGTGATGTGAGAATCATCAAGTATTATAATAAAATGAATTTAAGATATGAGTAAAAACATGTGATTTGCTCTGGATTGATACCAACTACCTCTACACACTTTAGGTCCCCCCCCCACCTAGTTCTGCATGCAAGTCAAGTACAACCTCTCCACATCGGCACTCTCTTGAGCAACAACCTCCTTTCAACCACAGCATGATTTTCCCATGGCACAATTTAACTATTAGTTTAACCTCTCTTGAACAACAACCTCTCAACAACAACATAAATTTGCTTCTCCCAAAGGGTGTTGCTTTGCAGAGGATGCACTGTATTCACAAAATAATGTTTTGCATGAAGACAATAATTTAGAAGTAGAGACTATTAGGGACCTATACCTTTATGGTTGTAGCAGAAGTTCACTTAACACAACCAAATATACCATGTAGTGACAAAGTGGAATATAACCATATCTATCTATCAAAAACTGTGAATTTACCAAATATGTGACAGATAATTTGGTCATAATGGTATTATTTAAAATTCTTGGTTGTATTAATGCTATTTAGGTCCAGTATGTTGTATATTACTTATGTAATGTTTATGCAGATTTTTTCCATAGAGAATAGTTGGATAACGACACTAATAGAGCAATTTTTTGAGACATAAAAATGAAGTAGAGAAAAGTGATATTTGAGCTAATAAAAACTAAAACTGTTTTAATACTGGTTAACCAATGACGAATGATGGGTATATCAAAACAAAGAGACATAAATTGTATTGTTATGAGCATTTTAATGTTATATTTTAAAATTTATATTGCATAATTATATACATGTACACAGGTAAACACGAATTCAGCTTTTCTTTTACAAAAATATTTTCATATCTTGTCAAAGTGACTTCCATATTCGAAAGAACTTTCAAGCATTTTGAACCATTTTATCAAAAGTTGATGCTAAACGAAGTTACATCAGATGCTTGATAAATTGCTTCTTCTCAGAACGTTAATGCATTAAAGCATTTTGGAATAATTTAATGCAATACAAATAAAACATGCAAATGTTAAAAACAGTCCTCAAGGTCACTGGAAGGTTTTGTGACTGATTCACGCATGCAGAAAAAGTAACATGCACAAAAAATCAGCTGAAATGAAAAATAAAAAATTTGTACAATACAATTGTTGAGTTCTAACTCCTGCCATGCTAATGTAATATTGGATCCAATTTCTTTTAATGATGAGTTATCAGCAACTACAAAGATCAGGTTCACCATATTGAAAGGCTCTACAACTGTTTTGCCTCAACTCAAGTTAAGGTTTTCAATTTTAATACTACTAGAAAAGCCCATTGGTTATTCAGCATCAGTGATCAACAATCGACGATGTCATAAAATGTTTGATGAATCTCAATAATAGGAGAGCTGACAAACAAGCTACTCTGCTTGCAAGACTTGTTTTTTGTTGTTTCTTCCTAATATTGGTGACTGATGAAAAATGCAGCTTTTAACATTACAGTGGAACCACTCCAGAGTGACCCTCTCTTGAGCAACATACTCCCTTCAACATCAGCTTTTAACATTACAGTGGAACCACTCCAGAGTGTCCCTCTCTTGAGCAACATATTCCCTTCAACAACAGCTTTTTTCCACTGCACATTTTAACCATTAATTTAAGAGCAACAACCTCTCAACAGTAAACATAATTTTGCTACTCTGAAAGGGTGTTGCTTTGTAGAGGATGCACTATATTATCACAAAATCATCATCATCAGCTTGTAGGGAAAACTTAAGTCAAATAAAAGAAATTTTATCATTAAAGTAAAGATAGTGTGTTCTAAAACTGTTTTGCCAACATTTACCGTAACACATTTTAGTTGGTCATTATAACCATTGTTTAAGACAACCAATCAGCAATTACACTTTCCATATCTGGAGCACAACTGAAAGTTAGTACTGATATTAAAACTCTACTATAAATTGTGTAACTAGTGCCAGTAAAACTCATCTAGGCACTCACTGACAAAAAACTGCAAAAAATGAAACAATCGCAGAAATGCAACCATTAAATCTAGAGATTGGGAATTCACGAAGCGCCAGACACCATTAAGTAGAAAACTTGAAATCACCATAATTATTAATAAGATAGCTTTCAAATGTCTTATGTTACACAGCGCTGAAGATTTCATTTAAATTTGAGCCATATTGCAGACACGTTTAATTCCAATCCAACAAGAAATGCGTGCCTCACATTTCCCAATCAGACAATGGATTATTGCATGAAACACATCATAATTAATTATCTAATTAATCAAAATTTCAATAATTATTAGATTTTCCTATTAAAGCTGTTGTTATAACTATCAATCTTCGACTCAACCACGGTCGGAATTTCCGACAGTCTGGATTTCTGACACGCTGTCTGGTAGTCCCAAGTTTCTACGAGAATTATTTCAACTTCATTTAGTTTAAAATGTCAGCAGATTTGAGAGCTCAACTTGAGACATAACACAGTCAGCGTTAGTTAATGTCAGAATTTATTTTAAGAAAATGGTAGAAGGAGAGGTAGTTAAAGCCTAATCAACTGCAATAAGAAAATGAACTAACACCTAACAGCACAATGAGGGACTACATGCCTGGAGTATTAAATCAACCTCTTGTACACTGGAAGGACTACATGTATTTTCTGCACACATGTATTTTAACGCAGGACCAATGACCAAGAGGTCCAAAGTCTGAGACAATGGTATAGCACATGCTTTGTCAGGACAAGTTAATTGACTGTCTAAATAAGACCTGACTAAATAAACACTGATTCATTTATGACGTTCAAGGTAATTCCAAATCGACTATGGTGTACAAGGTATGTCTAAATCTACCCTGATTCATAATGTGACGTACAAGGTCTGTCTAAAACGCCGGTCCCAACCCACCATACTTGCAAGTGTGTGTTGTCTACTTGCAAAGACGTGGGCAGAACTTGGCAAACCGTATGTGGTTAGTACTGCCTCCGTACGGATTTGGAAGCAGGCAGAAAACGCCGTACCACTTTTAGTGCATGAGGAACTTTTGCTCCATTCGGGCTACAGATTTACCCTAGTTCTTGTGTTCATCATACTTGCACACACGTACAAGTGAGATAGGACACATTTCGCAAAAGCATGTCCAAGTACGGCCTTCGTACGATAACATGGCAATCACACGACGATGGTATGTTGTAAGCACGTGCAAGTACGATGAACACAAGTACTAGGGTAAATCCGTAGCCCAAACGCAGCGAAAGTTCCTCTTGCATTAAAAGTGCTACGGCGTGTCTGCGTGCAACCACTTATGGCCAGGTGCAGCGTGCAGGCACGTACGTACACCTTACACAACTGTTGGAGTGACGTGCATACACATACTTCTTTCCTGCACTTGCCACTGCCTTCCCACGTTGTGGGTTGTGACTGAGCCTTAACCGATCCTGCTTCATATATGATGTACCAAGTCTGTCCAATTTGACCCTGCACATTTATGAAAAGTTGATCTAAATTGATACTAGAGTAACAAGTTGGTAAAGTTTTCAGACCAGGAAACACTACTTAAACTCACCATTTTCAAAGACAAGTTAATAGGCTGACAGGACAGACAAGTCCATGTAACTTTTTACCTCATTTCCAATACCTATACAGTTACAGTAATCACTCTAGTGTAAGACGAAAAATGAGTAAAAAAAATCTGGTGTGTCATTTGTATACAGTCAAACCTGTGTTAGCGACAATCTATAAATAAAGGTCACCTGTTTATGAAGGTCACATTATGTCTTTCACTTTGGGTGGTCTTTGTTCAGGGGTTTGACTCGAGATGTAGAACTCATAAAATTTTTTTTCTCACATTCAGTTTTACAGGTGGTAGAGAATATTTTTTACAAGTTTGATTTTTGATTGGTTAATTATATCTGCAACAAATTTGATTGGTAGATCAGATTATTATATACATTCAAAACGGTTCTCCAATAATTTCTACGCACATTACAAACTTTTGAAACTTGGTCATCACTGACATTGATCATAGACACAGGAACATAATGGTTGTAATTAGTAGCTTCAATTAATCATTTTCTTGTAATTGATGAAAGCGTTTTTTGTTTTGTTTGATCAGTAAGAGTGGCAAACATTTACAAAAATAATATTCTACCTATAATTGGGAGGAATGATAAAACATTAAAGAGACATTGATCACAGGTCCTCTTATTGTTAGATTTTAAACAAATAGTTCATCACCTGAAGTACTTTATAATGTCAACATAGAGGAGATGAAACTAAGTAAGACACGGAGATATGACACATGTTTATTTAAGACTAGGCAGCTGACTACATCAGCTGTCGAATGTTTACTATCAATGTGTAAGCTACAAACCAACTAACTCATACACAAATAAAGTTATTTATGTTTTTGTTTGATTTATCAAATAATGAAGCATCACCCAATGTTTGTTGTACATGACATTTGACAGACTGAAGTCAATTCATTGAGTTTTTCATATAGAATAACATGGGCATATGTACCTCAACATGCACTCCACTCTGTATGTTATATTGATCACAAAGTACAAACATTTCCTCAGTACAAGTGGATATATGACAGATGGATAGCTATAATGATTCTATTAAAGGTGTTGCTATATGCTCCATTTTTCAACAATATTTAAATTACAGGTGTAAATAGAGGTCAATGAACCAGACCCCCCCCTCCCCTGAGAATACCAGCCAATAAGTCTGTTCCACCTGCCCATGTAAGCAAAAGAAATTTTCCTCAGGTAATATGTGAAGCAATGACCTTTAAGGACAAATGACCTTGGGTGCTATATTTCAAGGCAAAAAAATGAACCTCACCTATTTTTTGAAATAGCTACCTGTCTTATGTATTCAATGCAGGGAAACTTGTATGTGCATTTATTGAAATACCTCTCAGTAAGATCTTTGTTCAGAATAAATTTCAAGAAACATCCAAGGACATAAAAATGTCGTCTGCTCATAGAAATATTACAGGCTTGTCAGGTAGACATGATTTTCCTTTATTTCTGATAAAAAAACACATCTACAAAATTTCTTTAAAAAAACACACCTTAACACATAACTCTTTTTAAGTGAACTTGAAATCAGGTTCCCTAAAAAGAAGAATTGTGTAGACTAATAATACCTTAGTTAACTGCTGTCATTTATCACACGACCACATTCATTCAGTGTTAAAAGACACTTCTATAACTTGTCTCTATAGAGTCCTATCATGTGACATAAGAATCACTTATTAGGGACATAAACATGGTATTTATTATAAAACTTAGGCTAATTTACTGCCATCAGAGACTACCCTACCCATAAAAGCATGCCAAAACTTAGCTTTAATATTATCATCATAAATATTCAATTATTGAAGGTTATGATTCATACCATGATATCAAGTGACACCATCTACTTGAAAACTTGTTAAGACACTCCGAATGGAGACATCAACCAATCGACATCGGCGATATCATCGTCTATACGAGATCTGAATCTCACACCATCCTTACTTTTCTATTACCTTTCAATGATAACCCTAAAGAGTACATAATGATTAATATCCTTATTTACATACAATGCCATGGGTCATGGGTATTATTGCACTAAAAAATGACAATGTTAAACACTGAAAATATAACACATCTCTACAATGCATCGTAATTTTTATAGTTTATCACTAAAAACATATTTAAAGTATTGCATCTACTACTTTTAAATAAATCAAAGTACTGAAAGTACTCATGGAAACTTACATAGACTAGCACTGCAACATGAAACAGAAATTAGATAAACAAATTTTGAGGGGTGGATGTAGGCAAACATAGTGCTTTGGTCCACATAAAAATGTATGCACACCGAGCAAGTGACGGCTTTGACGGTTTTCAGTTTCCAAAAAAGGTAGATCCAGCTAAACTGAGATTGTTGATGATGTCTAAGTTCACAGAACAGGGGATTTTAACCCCAAAAGAATACAACATCAAACTTTATCAAGGCGCTATTATTCTTTCAGTACTATACCATTCATCTCAATAGAAGTTATATTATATTACATAATTTAATATTAAACTAACATGCAAGTTCAGAAAAAAATATATGAGGTTGTTACATATCAAACTGGATGTACCACAACATGCGATATAGTACAACCTCTCCAGAGTGGCCCTCTTTTGAGCAACAACCTCCCTTCAACAACAGCATTATTTTTTCCAATTATACAATTAAATTATTAATTCAACCTCTCTAGAGCAACAACCTCTCAACAACAACACAATTTGAATCGCCCAAGGGGTGTTACTTCTTTTGTACTCAAAAATGAAAAATAACTAATCATATTTTACTCAAAACTTTTCTCAAGATTTTAGTGAAATATGAGTTAGATATGTCATGTAGCAACAGACCGAAACAGAATGACTTCATCTTCCAAGGATCTTTATATTAGAAATAAACATGAGTCATAAAATGACTATAAGGGGGTAGATTTCATCGTAAAATCTTTTCACATCTATGTAATAAAATCATGCTCCAATACTAAAATATGGCTTAAATGACATTTATACGATCAAAATTGTATACAAAGTGTAATAAAAAATAGAGCAACCAAATCACATTGAGAGTGTATTATGCATAATTTGACAGAAATATCTTCGTGTTTATTACTAGCGTGTTACATTTTGTTCACAGAAATCATCCAGACAAGAAAAAAAGATAACCTTTGAAGATATTTTCTAATATAAATTTCAGATGAAAGAATGTATTAGTCCATTTTTTTCACATTTATCATGCCAAAGGTTGATTTATTGTTATCGAAGGTTACGTTATTAAAATAGTAACCAAAACACTTTAATGTGTATCGAGAACATCAAGAGCATTGCTATCAGGGTTGCATAGTTTGATTGGCCATGCAATCTAACATTATATAGATTTTAGTTCTGATGTTCAAGTCCATTAATTTATTTTTTCTTTACAACCAATATCATTCATCTATGAGAGCTTTAATGAACTCCTACCACTTTAATTGAAAGCATCAGTATTTCTATACAAGTTAATTTTAGCACAAAATAAATGTCATGAAAGTTTGCATATTTAATCTGCTTGCAAGACTGCAGCGAAGAAATACTGAACCAGTGTCTAACAAGGTGATCTGACATATGTTTGAATTAAATGCACTGAGTTCAGCAAACACAGTCAACCACTCCACACAAACTGTGGACATAGCTGAAATACTTTTTTTTCAAATCACCATTAAGAGAAAATTATATCTATACTGTCTAACTGAACAAAAATGCTGATATTGGGTAGTCGCAGAAAAATTTAACTGTACAGCAAAATTAATGCATTGCCATTAGGCCAGCGTTTTTTTATCTTTCGATTTACGGGAGCGCCGTGTCTAAATATTGCAAAAGTCAAATAAAAATAAAATTCAAAATCGTGTTTTTAATTTTATTTTTTCCGCCGATCGTATCTACATCCCTTATTTTGAAATAAAATTGGTGACGTGCGAATTGACGTTGACAAAAGCTTTAAACATTTATGAAAAGATTTAACAAAACACAACTCGTGTAAAAAATTCGTGTAAGAACGTAACATCAAATTTCCTACCTGCGAAATTGTAAGTGTCAATTTTATGCAATTAACAAAGTGTCAAGGCTACCAGTTAAATCCCGTATTTCTTAACAACTAACATGTGGCACGATAAAAAATCAATACTTCAGCTGCCAGATTTAAAGTTTACTGTTTTACACACACTTTGACCTAATTTTGTGAAGATTCTGGAATTTATTTAGGGCGCACAGGGGTGTCAATAAAACCAAATTAAAAACATTATACATGGCCGACCTTTTTTGCTTCAACCACATTGTTTCCATATTTAACTCAGTTTGCATTAAAGAATATCCTTCAGGGCAGATTAATTAATTATAACTTTGCCATTTCTTGAGATATTTTCATAAAAAATCGGGAATATTGACACCCCTTTGCGTACCATATACCTTAAAACTTGGTACCCAAAATAAAAAAGTCTGCTCACATAAATTGACCAAAACTGAGGCAGGATTAAAGAGCGGTGAATTGTAAAGATCAAAGGCACGCTGCCGTCGCTGCCGTCGGTGTCTCTCTGATATTTGTGTGATGTTGGCTAGGAGTTTAAAGATCACATGTGTTTATGACCTGTTTGACATTTTAGCTGTGATTCAGTGCTTTATATCTAATAACAATAGATCAATAATAGTTTAGGATTGTTGTGGAATTTTATGTTTTACGAACAGTAGGTAAGTGTGAAAAACTGGTAAAATATATTGACTCTTAATCCTTGATCACCATCTTTCTTGAAATCTTTCAATTCAAGTTTTTTATAAAATAAAATTTTTGTTACTTTAAATCGTTTTATTTTTATTTTTATTTCCGATGCTCACTTTTTTCTCTTTTATTTTTATTTTTATTCCCTCCTCCTGGTGCTCATTTTTGAAAAAATTCCCGTAAATCTAAAAATTAAAAAACTCTGGCCTTAGGAAGTCACTATGTTAAATCTCTGTTTGTTTAAAGATACTCCATCTATATATTTTGTGATGTTTTTATTAGTAAGTATTCTTAGCCGTCCGCCTCTATTACTAGAATAATATCTTTGAATCTTGAAATACCATTATAGAGTGATATTTCTGTGTACTTTAATTTTTTTCTTATTAATTTTCATAAAATAATCATTTATATTGATAATAATAAAATATAGATGAGAAAAAAAATTCTACAAAAAAATCTAATTACAAAACAACCCACCTTCCCCAGAATCCAGCCTAAAGCCCACTAAACAGACAATGGATAACAAAACATAAGCATCCAGAGGTTGCCACCTTTATTAGGCCTGTAGCAAATCTTGTAAGAGTTAATATTATTTCTACTTGACCCAGGCCTTGGGCAAGTGAGTTATTTTGAAGACACTATATTTAATAATTGTTTACACCTGTGGTTAAATCATTTAAGTGAAGGATTGCTGTCACATCAAAGTACACCTAAGTCAATGTAAGTGACAGACTGGACAAGGTTTTCACACCAAAGGTGACCAGTCTATGTAACCTAGTACTATCTACTTTATAAATGACAACTGGATGCTTGTCTAACATATGTATTAATAACTCTAAACTAAGGGTAAATTACACCACAAAATGTAGTTAATGTAATTAGCTCAGTTAATTGATTTATGCTCAGATCTAGCTCAAAATAAACATAGAAAAAGGGCCATAACTCCTGTGAAAATGTTTGGATTTTTACCAAAATCGATCATGACCTGTAGTTTATTATCATACACCTTCGTGTCAAATATGAAACAAATCCATGAAATTTTTCTTGAGTTATCGCTCGGAAACCAAAATTTTAACAGACGGATGAATATGCAGGGGTAACACTATATGCCACTCCACCATTTCAAATGGCACGGACACAAAAATTACAATGCAAAAAGTAAGCGTGCGTCCAACTTCTTTGTTGAAGAATATGATGGTAAGTGTTATATTGGACAAGTTTTAGAAGTTGATGATAATGATTAGCTATTGTATATTAATTTCAAGTCTGAAAGTGGTAAAACTGTAAAAAGATTTAGGTGGCCTTCAAGGTTGGATCAAATTTTGGTTGAAAATGATAAAGTTCAATGTAACATGAATGAAGCAGCACTGATGACAGAAGGTCAAAGATACTGATGATTTATAACAACTTTAAACTCTGCTGAAAACTTTGAAAATAGCTCATGTTTCATGCAAGGCTAAAAACTTTTGATAGAGTAAGCAATGATGACAACCACTGCCCTATAACAACTTGCTGAACATAAGTCTTGTACTCTCAAAAATTTTAAACAAGAGCACTGCGAGTGGAGCTAACGCTCATCTGTTCACCGCCTCAGTGAGATCTATTCACCTATAAAGTTTCATGTTGTACCTCTTTTAGCTTGAGTTATGAGCTACATTAAAGTTTTTGCACAATACAGATGCAGCAGTGATCTCAATAGCTAGTTTGTTTTGGTCAAAAACAGACAAGCTAAAAAGATACATTTTTGTAAATAACTAGTTATGGTCCACAACAACATGAAGAACCCTAGGGTCCCTCCTCAGTCAGACCCTTTATTTTATATTTTCTGTTGTTTCATCATGGACTAAGTTAAGGTCCAATGAATATCAACGAACTTAGTTGAACTGAACTACTAGCAATTAAGTATGCAAGTAATTGAAACATGTACTTTAAGTTAATATGAAGAATGTAATCAAGATATCTATGTATGTCAATAATGTTCCCCGAGTGAATCATAAACTGAACTTCACAAAGATAAGAACAATACCAAATAAGGCATTAATAATGAAAGCAGTAACTACATTAACACATTCAAGTCACTGGTTTCCTATAATCAGGATTTCTTCATACGAATGATAAACATTAAACATACATTTAACATTTTCTCTTTAATTCAATATTGGTTAATAAATAAAGGCAAATACCTGAGAAGATTATTATACCATGAAATAATTCCATACAGTTGTAGCAGTGAGGTACAGTAGTTAGCCATAAGTGACATGTGACATTTGGTCACCGTGGTTTTATGATCTATCCATATTATGAGAGTTTGACAAATGACTGACCAGATTTGACCACCATATTAAGGCCATAAACTATCAGGATCATTGTTTATAATGTTATTTATAACACTGCATCCCTCAGATGTACATTAAGGCTGCTGTAGTTTTATTTACGGATTTGCATGTAAATGTGAGCGACACCTTGCATCTGTGACTTAGTTTAAGTATTAAATCCATAACAAGGTACTTTTTTACGCATCTGCTCATTGCTAGGTAAAAATGTTAATAACATAAAAATAGTGTCACCAAATTATCATTTTTCTTTTGACGGTTACTCTAGATGCTATAGTTTATTTCATGGCAAATTTTGAAAAGGAAATTAAGAGTTGTTGCCCCTGTTTAGAATAGAAAAATATTATTTTCTCGAGATATTGCAAGGTAACTCAATGTTTTTCTTCATTGAATTAGACTGATATAGTATTTTGGCATCTTTTTATCATTTTATAAGAATGATCATCATGTAATAATCAAAATATTTGTATCAACATTGTTTGTAATGTACAGCATACATTTAAACAGTTAAAACTAATTTACTTTTAAACAAGATGTCTGGCTAATACATTTCTTTCCAGTATCTCAGGCCTGAACATGATGAGACTACATATTGTATGTAACAAATCTTGGTACACCAGGGAGATATACAAGAAGCAATGCATTATTCCAATGATTAAAATCTTACCATTTAATACTCCAATATATCATCTAATCCTTTCCTCTCTGAAATATACTGCGTAAGATTTCACATAAAACAAAATTAGAAAATATCAGAACATTTTCATGGACAAAAAATAGTAGATGTCATTCCAATTACAGTTATTGTGAGTTTGCATGAAATCCAAGATCTATCACCAGATTTACAAATATATACTTCAGATAAACAATAATCAAGTTTTATCATCAAATATACAAATAAACTGGATGACTATTACACCCTATAAATGGACCCTTACCATTTGATTTCTATAGTTCACCAATTAAGGATTTACCTTTGAACTTCTCTGTTTGATGTATTAAGTATTTCAAGTAGTCTTATACTTATATCACTTCCTGTATTACCATACATCAAGGAAGAAATCTGATAATACAAGGAGTTAACATTTTGTAATATACTTCAATAAATAATAAAAGCCTAATTGACAAATAATTGGTGGCAATGCTTTTTCTCAAGGATCGGAGATTGTCACCGCGGAATCAAGCATAAGAATAAACACAACTATCATTACCTGACTTAATAATGTTGAGATACAAGAAGCTAAATAACTACCAGGTTCTATAGCTAGATGATGATATCTGATTACTGTATAAAATTCAGGTTATAATGATTAATACACAAGATTTGATTTGATTCCTATGCATTTACATGGCATTAAGACAACATTTTATCATGTAATGTCCTTAATTAATCCAGAATCTTTTGAACTCTGTCTAAAACAATATCCATTACTTAAACCCCATTATGTTAGAACATTTCATTAATACAATATAGAAGACAGACAGGATTTCATATTAATAGTGGTACCTGCTCATCAATGAAAGACTTAACAACAGGCTTAGGATGGATTTTAAAATGCATGCCAGCTTGATAAACTAGTTGTCCCATGTAAAGATAGAAAACAATGACTGGTAATCACTGGAAACATTACTTTTTCTGTTTTTGTTTCAGAATGATATTTCCCTCTCTGGTCACAATAACATACCAATCATTTCCTCCAGGACAAAAACACAAACTCAGAATACGTAACTCAACATTGCCATTTCTTTCTGTACAGAAAATAATAAAGTATAATTTGTACTGCATTGTATGGTAGAATGCATTATATTAATCTTCCTTTTCATTATAGCATGCCATCTTTACACTCGGACTCATTCAGAAAAATTCTGAAAGAAATTATATCAATATCTGTGATACAACAGTCAGTGGTGTAGCTGATACCATAAGGAACACACCAGCCTATCCCCTCAGGTTCTAGGGACATCGTACCAAAATCTAAGATTTGTAGAAGGCAACACAAACTCCACAATCTAAGTATACATTTACATAGAAAATTCTTTTGAATTGAGTATCCAATATTTCAAATAACTATTGGACTGTCTTCCTCTTTAGCATGTCAATTACAATATATCACTTCATTGTGAAGAAATTTTTTCATGATTATATAACTTTATTCATAGATTAAAAAACAAGTGACTTTGAAAATTGCCATCTGATTGGCATAGGATTAAAACTAAGTACATTTATTCTACTGTTTAATGACTTTATAAAACGTACAGAAAGAAATATTTGACTCTGTATTAAAAAAGGAAATGTTCTTCAGGCTTGTAAAAATGTGTAGTCTTAAATTAGCAATACTGGAACCATTGCAATCTGTGGTCTTCAAGTAACTCATTTTTTCAAAACATTTACAATGTATATATAGTCAATATTTTATATTTCATTTCAAAATTTGTCCAGCAGAAACAACAATAAACAAGAGGGCTGCCAGTGGTGCCAACACTAGTCTGTTCACCGCCTCAGTGAGATCTATCCACCTATGAAGTTTCTTGTTGCTACCTATTATAGTTTCTGAGTTATGAGCTATAATAAAGTTTTTGCCAAGACACAATAGCTCAACTTTTTCTTCGAAAACAGGCGAGCTAAAAATAAATAAATAAAAAGAGAGTACAAACCTGAGCCATGTGAGGTTGAGAGCAGGCTACACCACTTGAAGTAAATCTAGTCTTCTTCAGATAAATCTATTTTAGTTCTACAACAGCAGATGCACCATGTAAATGATCTTTCCTTTCATAAACAGGACATTAAATGGAAACCATACACCAACTAATTGCTGACTTGGGAATCATCTTATAAAGAAACATAATAACATGTTTTCACAACTCTTCCATTTCCTCAATGCAATGGAGACATATTGTTTCAAGTCCCTGAATAGAAAGTAATTCGTCCTCAACAAAAGCTTGCTTTCGTTTCTATGGAAATGTAAAATTTGTTTAACTGATTCTGTTAGAACATATTTTCTGTTATTCGTCTATGACAAGTTGTATAAGAGCATAAGAGCGTTTTGTCAGATTTCTCAGGTTGTTTAATCTTCAGGGACACTTGTGTGTTAACTATAAGGGTAATAATTACCATGGTGATGTGGCATGCAATGTTGTCATGGTGATGACAAGTTACCCCAATTGTCAAAACTGGAGGTATCATTGAGGTTGTCAGTCTCCTGCTATTATTACGCTGAGCATTCAACGTCCCTGGCGTGATCACGCTTAAACATTAACTAATAATACATTCAAACGTACATCTTCACACGTTATGATGACATCACTAGAATAAAGAGTGAAAGGTCAACAAATGGTCCATGACATGCGATCACAGATTAACAGTTATGGAACATACAAACTTGCATTAGGGTGATGCAGGAAAGTGAAAAAGGGCCAGAATTGGATAAAAATGTCATACGGGCACCACTAACCAACAGCAGCCGTATGTATATAATGTCAGCTTTAAATATAACGACTATGACAGAATAAAACATTTAGGAATTCTTACACATCTTAGATGCTTTTTGAGAACTTCATAAAGTATGTATCACATTATATGAGCATTGTAAGTACTTCAAAGTGTTTGGAAGCAGTGTATGACCATATATAGTCAAATGATTGAAAAAAAAAACAATCAGATGGTTAGGTAACATTTGTGAGGTATGATTCTACATGCAAATTTTAGTCAACAAATAGCAACCCCATCATTAATGGTGTACTCACATGCCATATGGATGTTTTGCCAAAATGAATAAAAAGCTGTAAAAAACATCAAATTCAGGAAATTTACTTAACATGAAGCATTAAGTCAAATGCGCAATAGCCATTGGTTATCAAATAGTCTTAGTATGAAAGTTACCTACACTAATATTGATGGTCTGGTGTAAAGCATGTACCTTTTCTAATGGTAGAGTATTTTGTCTTCAACCAAGCTTCACCATTCTCTTGATCTGAATCACATACACATCACAAATATCCTCCCTGGTCAGCTGCATGAGCACCTTGACACTAGGTAAACATCAGAAAATTTTATATAAATTATAATTCTTTTTTTATAATCAGAAAAGAGATATGCAATGTATGTGAATGTATGGTTTGTAATTAGTAAAATAGATATGCAATGTATGTAAATGTATGGTTTGCAATTAGTAAAATAGATATGCAATGTATGTAAATTTATGGTTTGCAAGTAGTAAAATAGATATGCAATGTCTGTAAATTTATGGTTTGCAATTAGTAAAATAGATATGCAATGTATGTAAATTTATGATTTGCAATTAGTAAAATAGATATGCCATGTATGTAAATTTATGGTTTGCAATTACAATGTAGTAGAATATGCAATGTACATGTATGTAAATTTATGGTTTGCAATTACAATGTAGTAAAATATGCAATGTATGTAAATTTATGGTTTGCAATTACCAAATCCAAACAAGTAACAGTGGAAAGTAGGTTGGCATATTTTTGTGCATGTACTGAAATAAAATGCTTGAAAAAAAAAATATTGTTATGTAAAATCACTAAAACTATTGGATTCTTTTTAGGGTAACCTAGCTGACATGAAATTGCATCACATAATGAATAGATTTTAAATATTTGCCTCTGCCTACATGTATGGATAGTTGAAAAAATAAAATGATTTATTTAGCGCTGCATTATCACCTGCCTAGTATTAAAACTGAATTTTTCTGAAAAAATATAAAAACTTATATTATTGTATACTTTACACATTACTAAAACAAAACAATGCCCTACCATTTCGCAATGAATCAAAACAGAAGGCAACAGAAAAAATGAGGTTCCATTAACTATCACCTGATGTAAAAATCAAGTAATATCCATACCCTGTTAAGTTTGAGGTCTGCAGCACACGGGTCAAACATCTGTGTACACTGCATACTCTATTGTCATTCTGAGTCAATTATATCCTTAATTGATCAATTACATGTGTACCATCTTCAGCCTGTGTCATTATGTTGTAATTTAGAGAAAAGCATATGTTGGAATGATATCATAGAAGAGATTTGTACACGAGTCCAGATGGACGCCCTGTCTGTCTTTAAGCTAAGATAATACTTAATTGAGTAAGTCTAAGTTTTACTCTTGGAGACAGGATTTTAAATTTAGTATACAAATTAAACTATGGTTAGTCATTTCAGAGTTTCGACAGATCTTATTACAAGCAGCAGACATAGAGGAAGATCTTTAAATTATTCTTGTAGCCAGAAACTGAATGTAATTCTTAAAATGTATTTTGCTAGGAGATAGTAGATTAATTTAATGGAATTGTTAAACATTTATCTTTTTATCAGAATAAGATGGCAAGCCAGCACAAACCATTATATACCATGGTAATGCACAAATAAGTTCTATCTGTCCATATACAATGATGATTGTCATAAAATATTATGTTTAGAATTAATCATCTCTAGAATCTGTATGGTGTATTAAATCAAATACTTGAGCCACCTTCGTTAGTCCAATTAACTTAAAACATTGTTTATAGTCATTGTTCTGCCTCGAGGGTTCTACGTTAAATAATTAACTACATTATTAGCAACTTTAGTTTGATTTATGATTGGCTGTTACCAAAGTAACCATTGTAGTCCTATCACTGTTTAAAAATTCATGGGATTTTAACTGGTCACATTTTTAATAGAATAAATTCTAGATGGCCCCCTCTTCAATGATATTCAGTCATTAATTACGGAGGACAAACACTTGGATATAGATAGACAATCCAAAGACACATTTATATACCGGTTACTAAGTTATCCAGGGGAGAAAAATCCTTCAGTAATTGCGCAACTATCGACCTCACATCATGAAAATTCACAACAGTAAGGCTGAGTACAAGTTGCAAATAAAATCAGCATATACTGGAACTTGTCATCAAGTAGAACTATGACAAGTAAACCCTCATCATTTTGCATGAGAGAAGCATAATCAGCTATGTTCACATAATCAGCTAGTTTCATTATAATGCCAGTACTTCCATTACTTAGTGAGTATCTTGAAGCATTTTCTTTCTGTTATGTCAACTTGAATTGTACTAAGAAACAGTTTAGTGCATACTAAACAGATGAGAATTCAACATATTTTTTCTAGTTCTAAGAATGAAGAAAGTTTAAATTCAATAATATAACTGCACATAGGTTACTATGACAACGAAAGAGTAAATAACATTATCATATATCATAGTACTGAAAGTACTCATGGAAACTGAAGTTATATGGACTTGTACTGCGACATGGAACTGAAACTAGTTTAACAACCCGAAATTTTGCGTGGCGGATGTAGGTAAACGTAATACTTTGGTCCGCATAAAAATGCATGGGCGGCAAGCGAGCAACAGCTATGGAAAGCTGAACTATCATTCAGTTTCCAACAAGGTATTGGGCATCGTTGAAATATACGGAGAAGAAATTAACTATTATTTAAATCCGAGAACATCATGTTTTATTATACCAGCTTCAATGGTTTGATAATAAAAAAAAATGTTGTAGTCTTTCTGGCACACTTTTCGTCTTAAAGTACTATTTTATGATGGGCCGGAAAGCTTTTTTACGAGGGCAAGGAAGTCATGGAAAAACACTTGTATGACTTGACATCATTCTTACCAAACCTCTGATTCAATGGTAATAAAAGGTTTTATCACGTCCAGTGACTAAATCCAGCCCTGTTTTATGGTTATTTTAGTAAAAATATTCTACACTGTGAGCTTCAATGTTTATTAACAAAATCTTTCTTTCATAATAGGAAATCATGTGTCTGGAGACACGATTTGCATAACAACAAAGGGTAACAAAGAGGTGGAAGAAGTTTTTTATGTTCAACATGGTCTGGGCACTCAGTATTATTAAATGGTGAAAGACTTTTTTTCATTACTATGGAGACTAAAGCCCCATTTTATGTCTGGTACTCCATATAACACTTTATCAGTTCTGGTTCATTAAAGTACATGTCAGAGGGAACGTATTTGATTGGCATTGTTTTTACGGAGAACGTTTTAAAACTCTTGGCAATTTCCTGGCATAGTTCAAGCACTCCTTGGACAGCTGATCTCTATCAATGCTGATTTGCCATTAGCGAGCGAAGGAAAAATGTCCGAAGGAATTTCCAAGTAAAGAAGTCAATGGCATCAAATTTATTGACGATCTTATTCTATTTTTCATTTATTCGGTTTAGTAAAGAAGTCAATGGCACCAAATTTATTGAAGATTTGTTTTATTTTTGTTAATTCAGTTTCGTAAAGAAGCAGATTGCATCATATAATTATATTGAGGTTTTTATTTCGTTTTTGTACAATTCTGTCTCAGTGGGTTTCAACATCATTTTTCAATGATATTTCAATTTTATAATCTTTATTATAGCAGCTTAAAATATCTATAATCACTTTGGGTAACTTCAGTAATAGTATCATTTATTGAATTTTATGATTATTTTTATCTTTCTTCTAGAATGTAACTTGTTCATTGCTCAGATTTGTTGATGTCAGAAATGATAACAATTGAAATCCTCAGACAGTATAAAGTACAGACAACAGTAATGATCAAGTGGCTTCTAAATGCTTTGAAAAAATATGCTTTTCAAATGAGCACATAAAATACTGAACGAAACAACACGGAATCAAGTGATACACTAGAGAAATGAACAAACATTAAAATGTAGCTGATTACCCAAAATCGTACAATAAATATCAACAGTAATTATTGCGTAACGATCGTACTTCAAATAATGACCACACATCATGAAAATTCACAACAGTGTTATAACTCCCTGAACCAATTGCATGCATGTTAAACTATCATTTATTAAAACTAACAGTTTCAGCTTCTATTATAAAAGCCATATTTTAGAGAATTTGGAAAATAAAACAAACATAAAAATATTATGCACCATGGATTAATGTTAATTATAAGATGGAAATTAAAGAAATGGTGAATAAAATAGGGGCATTTGTTTGTGACCCCTTATTTTTCCTCACACAAAAACCGTAATGAAAAAAAACCAGTACGAGTCCAAACATCAAAATGAATAACATTGTGTTTTTAATCAATTTTGCAAACTGATTAATTTTTACCAATGTGCAAGCGAGTATGACCAGATGCAATATTAGACATTTATCAGACTATATGTGCGTCTGCTGCAAGGGGAGGTTACTATAAACTATCTGGGACTCTTTAATTCTAACAGTGTCCATAGAAACATGCCACTGACATCACCCTTTGTGAAATATGCAAATCAAATTATCCCGAAATTAAATGCTTAAAACACTATTCATCTTGGTATTTATGTACGCTGAAAGACTGATTGAAACATTAGGTATCCCTCATCCAAATGGTTCCAGCATTAACCCTTTTGGGAGCCAACCACAAATTAAAAGTCATGTCCCGCCGACACGTTCCTTAGAATTGTCCTTTTTTCATGATCTGACGGAACCGTGTCCAAAATAGATTGGAGACAATAATTAATGTGTTTTTCATGAATTCCAACCAAGTCATTGTTAAGAAATGTTTTAAAAAGCGTCATTTTAGGAGACATTAAGATACCATTATGGGAAATTAGAACGTTACACACACAATAGATGCTTCCACGGTAACCAGAATCCTACTGGTACAGGAATGAGATGGGAGATAATATTAATGGAATGGACTGATAAATTATCCACTGATGAACATTATCTCTTTAACATCAAAATAAGGGAATAAGGGGCCAAGGAGCTGGGAAAGACATACTGCTTGCCTTAAGTCAAATAAATGGGACAGAAATAAAACTATTACAATAAATAATCAACATTTAATGAAGTTATTCTGAAACATGATTTTAATAGATCAGATACAGATCTCATTGCACACAAAATTATTTTTCATGAATATTCACAGCACAGGGAAGATGAAATTGTTTAAAGTGCATTTCGATAAAGATGTTTAGATACCGACAGTAACTGTTGTTCTCTTTTTTCTGTTCCATTCAAGATTTCATTGACAAGAATACGCAATAAATTGTGTAAATTCTTTACAAGGCTATTAAACATAGCGGACAAAATACAACATTTTAATAATTTCATGTTATAATAATTATAAACCTACAAATAGATAATTAATATTTTTATTTTTTGATATTTTCTTATTTCATGAGAAATATAGTTAAATATCAATAACTATTTTATATATAACAATATCAAAGACCATAATTAAAATACACTTGTTCGTTCGCACTGACCAGAAAAATCTGTAGCAATGGGTCAAGAGTTGAGCAATTTTGAAAATAATTGTGGAAAAATTAGATAAATCTCATGAACAATAAAGACTAAAGTCCAGGTCATCATTTATCAAAAATAACATTTTACATTAATACAATTATAGATTTATGGTAATCAAATAGAATGAAAATTTTTCACCAAAAAATGTCTAAAAAATCAAAAATACCATCTAGTTGTATTCTATTTTTTTTTTTCGTATTTTTATTGGCAATAATTATTGTGAAACAAATTCTTATTACACTATCTTTATCAAAATGGTATGAAAATAAACTGCAACTGTTTGTTCAGAAAATACAACAGTAGAGGCCCATTTCAAAGACAGCAAATGTTCGACTTTTAAATCTAGACATCCCTGTATCTTCTGTTATGTCAATAGTCTAAAATTCACACCACTAGCAAGATTTGTAAGTTTAAAATGAGCTGACATAGCTAAGATATGTCCATTAAGCAAGCCCTTGATCCATAAGTCTTGAGTTCAATCACCTAGTCTTCATAGTTTTCTAGTTCCAAGTATCCTGAAAACATGCTATAATCACTGGCTACCTGCCTGTATTTAACACGGTACCATCAGATCAGATACCCTTAGAGCCGCTCTAATATATTGATGCATCAAAATTTTACCTATTACATAAATGTAACTAATTTGGTATCAACAAAAAATAATAACATCTAGACATTGTCTGAATAACAAGAATATACTCGTACAATTCATTGCAGTGAAAAAGATACCCACACATATATTTTAAGTTAAGATACCTTGTTAAGGATTAAATTTCTGAACAAAAAAAATCAACATTCACCAAAAGCCTGTTGGTTAAATAATCTGTAACAGAAATGTAGAAGACATGCTTTAAATCTTCATCAATTTAATTAAACAGTCAATGATTCTCCAGCCCCTTAATTCATCCCAGAGATAATTCCAAATTAGGTGAAGAAAAAGTCGTTGCTCATACATTTAAAATTTGCCGAAAGAGGATTGACATTTTATTAAACAATGCTAATTTTTCCAACATGCAGGTACTAAATAATTCAAGAGGGGTCAATGTTCAAAACATAATTCAATAATTAGGGAGTACTCTTTTAAATGCACAGGTTGCCTCATGCCGAAAATGACAGCTTTACCACACCAGCATCAGTATCTCATAGAAATTCACCCAACTCTATTACAAAATAGAATATTGCATTTCGTCTGCAAAGAATTTATTCATAATAAACACTTTATGCAATTGTAAACCCACGCGCATCGGAACACGTACACCCGCATACATTAAAGTCTACCGTTTTAAATATTTCTCATATTTTCTGTCTCAGAAAATCCGGTGCAAAACTACAAATTCCAGATTGTCTTGGTTAAAACTGTTTCAATAGTTTTCAATTAGATCAGAGATGGCCTGTAAGAGCAGCTAGGACGATTTTGAGGAGGGGTAAAAGATATATTAGGTGCCAAATCTCTCTCCTCGTGCAGAATCTTTTGAGAGCAGACATTTCTATTATGGCATTTATCGCCCTTAGGTGGAAAAACAGATGAATAGCTGATTTCTGTTTGTAATGTTCATTAAACAGGAAGAATGAAATGACGTTATCTCAACGGCAACTTTACGTTTGTTACATCAGTAAGGATTCTGAAATAAGACGTGAAACCATGATTCAGACAAGAATTGGTTGCCATAGAAAACATTACAACACAGCCGTACATGTATAATTAACATTGATTGCATGTAAAACAACTGATATATGAAGTGCTTCAAATGGCTAGCATCTTGTTTTCTGATTGGTTGACATGGTTGTCGTGGGTAACAAGCATCCAATGGCATTTGAGTTGATGATGCAAAATTAAATAAGAACATTGAAATATTTCAACATGCTGTGAGGATAGGTTGACAAGAATCTTGGTAGAGGACAGGGAAACATCACTAGGAATTATGGGACTGTAACAATAAATATGTAATGCTTCCATGTATGAATTATTGAACGTTACACAACGAGAACCACTTTTAAGGAAATAACAAGATTTGTCGTTATTCTGGTGACATACCGAATGCCATTCAAAAGGAACATTATTGAATAGATTTTGCTACAAATTGTACAATAACATGGTTTAGATATAACTAATATTGAAAAGACAATGTAAAAAACTACTTTTGACAACAGCTCAAGCTTTGCAGCGCCATCTAGGAATCATACATGTCATTTGCTTACATATAAAGTATTGGATTATGTTGATAAATCAGTATGCAAGTTAACGTCCAATAGTAACAAGCTGTCACCTGAAATCGCAATTTATGTGACAAGTCTGTTCAATTCACATGGAACGTCACTGAATAAAACAACAACATATACCCAGGAATTGGAGCCTGGCACTTTAATAATGTACAATGTGTAGGAGTCCCAGAAAGTGAAACTTGATTATCATCGCGTCCAACTTCAAACAATTTAAACTTTTCTCTACATTGTATGCTATGACTCATCTCACCAATGATCATTAATATTACATTCATAATTATAAAATATGCAGTAAATAATTTGATTTATCATAAACACCAGCTATTCTAATGGTAGAGTAATGCAATATTAAATTGAAATATGCGTTTTTGCATTTCAGTATGTAGTGCGATAATGCATAAACAACTGTGATACGTTAAACCGTTTCTTTGATGTCTTTGAAATCAGAACCAATCGTTTGTCACTTCGAACATTCTTTTTAGCAAAAACAAATGTTAACCCATTTAAACAGCCTGTTAAGTTCTGCATTTCTTTAACCGAAGTCCCTACTGGGGCCATTAAATCATGTCATTTTTTGCGGTACATTCTGCACTGGAAGGGTGTCATTAACATACGGGTCCGTTATTGCGGAAATTAAAAACATGCGAAATATGAAATTAGATACAGTTTCAGTGTCCTACGAGACTGACCACTCTCACTCCATCGCCACGGGGACCGTATCACTTTCTAGCCTTCAACATGACAGGAAATTCATTACCCAGATAGGGGGAGTAAATCGCTCTGGGGTGACAAACAATTGTGAGGAAATTAGCGTTGTCAAATGTAGTAATTTATGAATCCATAAATTAAGTCTTCAGTTCATCTTAATTGTATGAAAACAAGTAGTGATGTTTTAGAATAATAACTATTACCTACCAGAAGATATATTGTATTTAATGAGACCCTGTCAGAAGTATATTGTGACTGCAGTTTGTATGATAATAGTTGTCTGTTTATGCTTTTTCATGCCACAATGGTAAAAGCACAAGATGTATTTTAGTTTTTATGAAAAAAGAAAGATTGGGAATAGAAAGAAAATTACTGAATTGCTGGAAAAAGTATGTCAGTAATGAACTAGTCAACTTCAGCATAAATTGAGAAAAGAAACAATACTAAGCATAAAGTTATATATTCATACATATATCTCATATAATTATCATTGATTTATTTTTACTTGAAATAGTATCAAAGCATATCTTTGTAAGAGAGAATGTGTAAAGTAATACTAAGTCAAATTAACCTTCTGTTAAATAAATTGTATCTGTTTTTTTAAGACATATATATTTTAAAATTTAGTGAAGTATCTAATTTCTAGCAACGAAAACAACAACACTGTATCTGAATATGACTCATTGATTGAGTTTCTTTGATTTTACAATCAACTGTAATTAAAGGACATAAATACTGTGTCAGGTGCCCCATTAATTGGTTTGGACATGTGTCAGTCATTCTGTTTAAGTTATTGGTCTCACTGAATGGGTTACATTTACAGGGACTCCTAACCACGGTACTATGATATATGGACCAAATCACCAGGTAGTTAGGTTACAGAACATCAGACTATAATTAATTTAATGCGGACATTAATTCTTTTATGTCACTTTGAACAGATATGAGAGAAACTTGTAGCATTTGAGCAATGGGTGATAATGAGAAGAGGAACAACAAGAAACAAGATATTTAGATTCTACAATAATACATCGTCATTACTTTTATACCAAAAAGTAATGAATACTTGATGAATTTTATATTTTATACAGATTTTTTATCATTAACAAGAAAACAGTATAAATAGGTATTTATTTGCATTAACTAGCAAGGCTTTTGGCAAGCAGTAAATTTAACAAGAATGGATAGCCATGCAATGTCAATCATGTAGTGTAGGAAATAAGAGATCTGGTTTAAACAAAACACTATCAGACAATAAAGTATATAAAAAAATAAAATAAAAAAAGACTCCTTGGTTCTTATGATGAAATTGTTTAGAATGTTAATATTTGAACGTAAGAACATGTTCTTGTACATAAAGTAATTTTGACATGTGTTGTTGTTGTTTTAACTGTATTATAATAGAATATAAAGAAATAAGACAACAATTTTATAATAAGATAATACATGACAAAACAATTTAAACAACATTATAAGCAGAATAAGATTTGAATAAGAAGCAAGATATAAAACAATTAAAATATGATCAAATCTAACTTGAATTAAAATTCTTTCAATGTCCATTATATTGTAAAAGAAACACATTTCTAATTGCATGATATTTCAAAACGTGAATGTAGCTTATCATTTTGTCAACAGTGTTAATATATATTATTTAGAATCGGGTACAATAATATTTTCCAACTTGCCAAACTCTTGGAATCAAATTTTACTGATTGCATCGTACATAAATTATACTTTTGGTAGCTTGTAATATTGTAACAATTATTTTGTCAAGGATACTGAATGTTATGTTCTTCTTATGTTTTTTTTTACACCATAGTGTTGAAGATATTTCTTAGTAATAAAAAACTTTTATATCATAAACAACAACATTGTCTATCTATTTCTATTGTAAGGTTTCTACCTTTTATAATCAAAAGTACTCAAATTACAATGAAACAAGAGCATGTTTTTACATTCAAATATTAACACTCTAAACAATTTCAACATAAGAACCAAGGAGTCTCTAAACATGATTGTTTTAGTTGTTTTCAGAATAAGAAAAATAAAAATATTTGATAAAATTATAATAAAAAAAATAAAAATACTGCATTGCAGTAAACATAACATAGATTCTATATAATACAATTGGGACGTTATGCAAAATATTGCATTCCTTTCATTTTGCTTCTTGTTTCATTTCTATGTTAAACTTATGTTTGCTAATTTTTGGAGGACATTTTTGAACAGTTTTGTGAAACCTGACAAATATTCAAAATTGCTCATTAATTGTGGACTTGATTCTGCGCCCGTTTTACTTTTAGATTGGTTGTATATAAAAGATACTCAAATGAAAAAAGATCATCGAGTGTGCGAGCAAGTCCTCAATCCTTGGTAGTCAGGTTACCAATTAACCGACATTTTTCTTCAGCCAAGCTCAGACTTTTTTTCGGTCAATTTTCCTCATGGATACTGTCTTTTTTCATATGAAACTGTATCTCCAATTCAAAAATTATCTTCAAAAAAAGATCTGCCAACTTTCTTACCGTACATTTTTTTGGATGTTAGAACAAGCCTTAGAATCTTTTTTTTTAACTACGGTACTGAGGGACATTCACATTTTTTTAAAGGTTTCTTCCAAAGCCTTTTTTATCACATCAGTCAATCATATCAAATACAAGTTAATTATATGAAATTAACATTTTATACAAAAGACAAATCTGCAACTTTTCATAATTGTTAATTATTTAAGTACCGAGATAATAAACTCATTAAGGGATAAAATGACAATTTCTACCTCCAGGGCAGGAGAGTCTCTTAAAATTCAGGGTATTTCATGTCCACACCTTATCATTTACATCACTTCTGACATTAATCAGCTAAAACATAATAACGGTCAAATTTGAAAACATGAGATGTTTAAATGATTACAAATCTCACATTTTACGCTAATTTTCCTTTGTATTTTTTCATTGAACATTGTCACAATGAATCTGCCTTGCAGCGAGTGCACTTTGAGAAATGAAATGCATGACTGAAGATTCTGGGAGTTTATATTATGAAAATATCATGACTTTAACATCTGACATATTAATTACAAATGTAATGCAGAAATTTAACCTTGAGGTCAATGTCACAGATGTTAAGACAGAAGCAGTTCCAATTTTCCCGACAAGAAAAAAATCATGTTTATTGTATTTTAGAAAATGAGCGTTTCTAAGACAATGATTATCTTGACTGAACATTTGACTGCACTTAGTACACTGACAATTATGACATTGAAACAGGGGCCAATTTGACTGGTATAATACTGGTATTATTGTACATAGTGACAAAACCATGTGTTCTAATGTCAAATGATTTCAGTTTCAAACTTCTTAGCCCTTTCTGTGTTTGGCCCCTTAAATGTTAGAGAACTTAATTACTGTAAAAGATAATTATATTTAGGGCTCCATTAAATCGAACAATTATTAGTTTTCATTATCAATTTATATTATGTATCACTTATCATTGAAACCTTTAAAAACTAGCCAGATTCTAGCTATTATTTAGTAATCTTGATGGAATATATGTAATACTATATTTTCCAGTATATACATGTATCCTCCTTAAGTTGGCCAACTATTTTTGAGACAAATTTTTCTCCAAAAAGATCTAGTGGCTCACTGTATATATTCATATAACCTCTTAATCAAACTATAAAGATGATTAATGTACATGAACCAGTATAGATTCTATAGTCAATGAAACAGAACTATTAGAGCAATCAAAATCTAAATTATTATGGAAATAAATCTAAAAGTAAACAAAATAAAAATAAAATAAATGTACATAACATAAATTGTAAACAAATATATAATGATGCTTATTCTTTTTTTTGTTCAAACACCAAGTTAGAATAATAACCCATCTATTAATCCAAATTTATTTCAGTAAAAAAACATTACATAGTATAAAGACAATAACAAAAGCCACTGATAATGCAAGCTACAAGCTATGATGGTACAAACTACATCGTTGATGTTAGATTCGCGTTACCCTTCCAATTAGTCAATTAGTAATTAATACGAAAATTCTGTCAGTATACACAGACAAGGTCCTCAGTAGCAAGCAATCATATCTATTCACATCGCTTTTCAGTCACATTTATTTACCTAAATGGGCATTAAGATGAAAATTTAATGAGCGTGTATCGACAAAAATCATCTAACACATCCTTAGGATTAGTTTTCCATGTATTTTTATAAGCGCACTTTGATGTCTGAATACACGTTGAAGACTTTCGGCACGACGAATGACCTGATAAGCTCAATTTCTGAGTCTTTTAGATCGGTAACAAGGACTAGTTAATTATTTGTAACATGCATTAGAGCAATATATATTAATTAAATTGAGCAACATGGCAATGTGTAGGAAGGTGTTTTAATTGTACATAGAGGATGGAATAAAAACAAGACCCAAATCATCATTAACAACTTTGTAAATAAATCATTATGTACAAGCTACCAGTACCAGGCTGATAAAAATATGTTATTTAATACTGTAGATCAATGAATATTTCGCAAATCATACATTTTAGTACAACTATCAAAACTCAGAAAATCTTGTTAACATCAAGCATAAACAGGCATCACATACCAAGTATTAACAGCAATGTTCACGATTAACTTTTCCAAGCACCAGACATTGAGTCTTATAAAGGTGTAAATTTTACCACACTGAATCAACTTTTACCGGACCAAATGTTAACCTGTCATTTGTATGATGGTGTTATATAATAACTAATGGAGACTTTTCATTACTTACTAGTAAAACATTAGTTTAGGTTTCTCCATTAAACTTAAATTCACCAGACCATTGGTCTGATAACCCGTCAATTTTTACCTGACTGGCAGTGATTACGGTAAGTTGAACTCAGTCTTCGGACCCGGTGGCTAAATTCGAAGATTGTAACAGTGTAATATATTCATATGAATCTTGTGCCAGCAAAGTTATTTGAGATGTTTATAGGAAGTTCAAACGTTTTATAATTATTATATTGCATCAAACTAATAATTAAACCAGAAGAGAGAGGCGAAAATGAATAAGTGCCAATTAAATGTTAAAATAGTATCATTATCAGAATTTCTATTTTTGTTTCCTAACTGCTTATTTTCATTCTCATGGCAACAGTTTTTCACCCATCACAATATTATATTTTAAAGACGTAAAGTGATGTTCTACGTGATCGGAAATAAATGTCATATTCAAATTGATTAAGGGACAATCATTTTTGAAGAGGGAAGGAAGTTATTCTACATTTCACAACAAAATTTCCACACATTTTCCTTTTGAACAAAATTAAACTTGAAAGAATGTCAGAAAGTGCCATTTTATTGGAATATTTATTCAAGTTTCCCATGCCCTTGTTACGAAGCCGTCGTGAGATGACAATATTTCGCTAAGCAAATGAGAAAGGTCGACTAGATAGAATCTTCACAGTGGAGGTTCGGTTCACAAGGCTGTCAAAATGAATTGCGCCAAATTATACCACCTATAGTAATAAACATCATCATCAGTTGCAGACAATTATAAAACATGCATGTCGCATATTTAATTTTTTCTGTCCCATGGACCATCACTTATAATTTATATTATTAAATATGCCATTTCTTTTAAGACAATCAGAAATGTTGTCCTATGTATGACAGCTACACCGACTGGAATATGATAGAATTTTGATTTTTTTTTAAGAAATGAAAATTATTAAATCAACACACGTGTCCAAGTCATGGGATGTATTATTTGCTAATGCCAACATGCGCAATACAGGTCATGTGAAAAATGTGAGGAAAATATTTTAGCTAATATTTTGAAACTTTTTTTATCTCAAAATCTTTTTTCTAAACAAAATAAATGCAGGTCTGCTAATTGGATCATACTGTTTTGTTTGAAAGAATTTGATTAATCAATATAATATTATGATCATGTTTAATTAATAGCGACCTGTTTAAAAAAGACTTACAAATAAATAAACATTAGTCAGAATGTTAATATATACACTGTAAACCATTAAATCACATATTCTACGTGGGCATACTAAAATAAACTTATGTTAGTATTGTTCCTTTACGTTGCCAGAATCACAAAAAAATTTAATTGAATAGTTACCACGGAGACAGTAGGTCTATCAGTAATGATAATTCATTAATAAGACAACATCTTACTGTTAATCACATAATCTGGCGTCAAAACTTGATTAAATGATTAAAATCATAAGAGCCCAAAGAGCTGATATTGAATGACTTGATTAGAAAACAACACAAAGAACATCTAAAGAAAAGAAAGAGCTATGAAAGATTCTAAACAATGGACAGCACAATATTACAATTACAGATATCATATCGTAGAGTGATATTGTAATGAAATTGATGTGGTAAATATCGTCACGGTGATGGTGACTGATGACTTAAAGTCCATATTAGGTCACAAACCATAATCAATTCTTGTAGAAAAACGATGGTGTCATTCGCTTAAGTATTTTAGAATCAAATATTCAGAATAGTTTTGTATTTTGTACTAATTACTTCGGTTTGATTAAGAATGATCAATCAAATCAGAATCTCTTTGTTAACACAGTAAAACATTCTGTAGAATGTACAATATAAAAAGGCGGATGCCATGGGAGCTTGTCAGGTGATTTCACTGTAAATAAGATAATTACTGTGTTCAAATTGCATAATTAACAGGAGTCAATAAAATTATCACATAAAAATTTTGGACAGGATACACTGATGTATATAAGGACATTGCCGGACAAAATAATTATTTAAGGTGCTGTCACACTTCAACGCATTGGCCCAACGTATACTGACGTGTTAGAATACGCTGATGGTCATCATACTCATTAGAGGTTCGTTTTATGTAAGTTAAATGTACGCTCACACACGTTGGTATATGTTGGTACAAAATTTTCAACAAGTGCCGAACGTATATTTATCGGTTACGTATACATTAGAAGATCGTTATTCATTTAAAAAAATTTCATTATTCAAACGTTCGCTATACGCTTTCAAACGTTAAGTATGAGTTGGTAACACGCCGGTACATTCACTAGCGTTCATGCAACGTGTTTTAAACATATGCGTAACATTTGTTTAACTGTTTCTAGACAACGTATACTTATGAGTATTAGTTTATTATAGCTGTTTGCGAGTATATAGTGTAGTGTCCTTAAAAGCAGAAACTTGTTAGAATTCATAATTCATTTTATATTATACAAAACCATAAAATAAATTCAAGTTGCACTAAATATAGACTCAAGACTACAACATAGTTAAATTACATACAAATTTGTCATGATATTTATACGTAGAGGACGATATAAAATAAAAGTAAATGCTCGCTGACAAGAAGTGTTTTCCACATGATCAAAATAACATTTTTCGCACCATTGGCGTCAATCACAGTATAGTAATATTTATAATTTAAAAAACTAATAATCACATATTCCATAAAAAATAAATGTTATTTTTCATATAGTTTCCATTTTGGAATTTCTTGCATGAAATTTCCCCTTTTGATGGGCATGGGTAGTGAGAAGGAAATCAATGATGTATCATATTTCTGACATGTGCTGTTGTAAGTTACCAAAATAACATCTGCTTTATTTTTCCATTCTATGAGGCAAAGTGAGGATCAAACCTGCACTGCCATGACAACAGCACCTTGCATTTACAATTCCAATTATAATCACATTACTAAATTAACAAACATAATTATTGTAATTCTGAAACTGCACTCATTAAGTGCAACCAGTTCACCTGAATATATATTTGTGTAACATTTAATGGCAAGTTTTCACTAAAACCTCATTAAAACCATGAAATAAAGATGAGATGTATTTACTAGAATTTAGCATAAAAACCAACCTGTGTCAAATGGTTGTACAGAAGAATCAAATTGAGTTCTCAGAAAATGATGTGTGAATACATTTGTGCCTCTTTTACCATTGGCACACTATGGGGCAACTCAAAGTGATTCAAATTTATACAGTAGTGAGCCGAGAAAAGCCAGCATTTCACATTTTCTGACGAAAATCTACACAAGAAATGTGTGAAAACCACTATAACCAAAAGTCAGAAATCTGTCAACAAATGATAAACGATCCATTCCCACCCATTCCCCACTTAAACGCAATTGGATTAACACAAAAAATTTCATTGACTTCATGACAGGGCGCTCTGGTCCTAGGCCCTTTATTCTTTCTTAGTGATTTGATTAAGGGAGTGGTTTTGATTCGTACAGAGCATGGCTGCAAGTTGATATTCACCCTTTACTAGAGGTGATGTCAATTTTTGATGGAAGTAACATGATCACTGAAGACCTCCAAATGTTATTGCATTTAGAAATTAATTTCAATCCTTTTGAACTAAGGACAAAAAAATATGGGTGCATGCAGCATCACAAAAACAAAAGCTGAAAACTAGAATCACCAAAAAAAAGAATCATTCATATTGTTGCCAGCAGTGTTGTTGTTTTTTCAAATGATTTCAACCAACATACACAGTTTAAAAACTTTTTCAACAGAAAGAAATTTCCAGAAAATGCAATAAACACCTTCATGTAGATGACAAGGCCAAGTAACGAATGGATACAATAGACCTGATTCACAGGCCTTTTTTGTGCCATTTTTGGGTCCGGTATTCTCCCCCATTCCTAAAGTAAAAAAGTATAATTTATTATATTTTCCCCCAAATTTCTCCGTAATTAAAAAATAATACTTTAAGATGCTATATAAAGAAAGCACAAATCAGTCTTTAAAAATTCCATAATTTAATGTTTCATGACACAAATTTCCCCATCAAAGGGACCCAATACCTGTTCCCCAAAGCAAAACATGAGTGCAAAATTTCACAAAATACGCTCGTCTAAAGGTTTGGGATACCATGAGTGGCAAATTATATATCTTTTTTTAAATAAGCAACATTTTATAAATATGACATGTAGCACCATTCACATTTTTCATCGAAATCCAGACAGCCTTGTGATCTGAGAAATATAAACACTTCCAGCACACTTCATTTTTAGTCAATTTTCAATGTATCAAGGGGCATAACTGACAAGTGCCTGGGGCAATTATGCTGGTTATCGAACTTGACCAATATCTTGTGCCCAGAAATATATTTACACAGTTCAGTGAAGATCGATTGGTAATTATGCTGAATGTTTAAAACGCACTTAGTGACCCTGTGAACCAGTTTTTGACCCGACACAACCCATATTGGAAGTTGACCTAGATACCATGTAGATGCAACTTCTGACCAAGTTTGGTGAAGATCGTATGAATAATATTTGAATTAGAGTCCGGACAACATGTTGAGTGTTTAAAATGCACTTAGTGACCCTATGACCTAGTTTTTGACCAGGCATGACCCATATTCGACCTTGACCTAGATATCAACTAGATGCAACTTCTAACCAAGTTTGGTGAAGATCTGATGTACACAATTTGAATTAGTGTCTGGACAATGTGCTGGACGCTGCCGCCGCCCGCCTGCCGCCCGCCATGGGGTTTCACATAATATGTCCCGTCTTTGACGGGGTATAAAAAGAGCTGACTCATAATACAAAACCTTATCAAAGAGTTGTTGGGATAAAAGACATCTAATTCATTTCTTAACATTCTATAGTTTGTATTCAAACTTCCAACAAGTCACAAGTCAACAAAACTTGTTACTTTTTTCATTGGAATGTTGATTGCATTTGACATGAGTTATTTACTAAAAGATTATTAAATATTATATCAAATTTAACTTTTAACTCTACATTGTACTTATTAGAGTGAGCTTGTGAAACATCCTTCTTCTATGAGAGTTTATAGTATATTTGACCAAATATGGTCAAAATGATTGATGCAAATCAGTAATCAGCCAGTTTGAATCTTACACTTAATGAGGAAAATCACATATTTTTATACTTATCTTAAACAAATGAAACAGAACAATATTTGGATAATACAACATCTTAGAGTTGCCCACAGACTACCAACCAAAATGGACAGCTTCATTGATAGATTGTGTGGTTTCTGAGGTGATTTCAATGACAACTAAAGGTGTTACCCAGACCAGAGTTTACACCAATGAATGGTCCATTGTCCATAACTGGTCATAACTACTGTCCAGTCTCCCTGGTGAATAATTGATTAAACTAACCACAATTCTCACCGATTGAAGAGGAAATTAAAACAAAGCATCAGCCCGAACAAATTACAGGGGGAATTTTTATCCCGTGATTTAATTACAAGACACTTGATGTGGTCTGCACGCTATTTAATGCACGGGTCTGGGAAAAAAATGACATTGCAACAAATGGCGCAAGATCTTTTTGTATGCTTGTCTATCAAATTGTGCATCAATTAATGAGCGAGTAATCAAAGATAACACACATAGCAGACTTTGCTCCAAGGCAACAGTTCCGTAACAAAGAATTTTCATTCCAGTCACAGCATGTCTCGATTATCCTGTGAAACTGTATTTCTTCTAAATTTCTCTTTGTTTACAAGTCTCACATAATATATAAAGTTTATTTTAAAGTTTATCAGAAAAATCCTTATCATGCAACTATCATACATGCATCAAATATGAGGATAGTCCAGGGTTTGAGGTCCGGGGGGGGGGGATAAATCTGTTTTGAAACTGGTCTAATTGGTTACCAGTAATTAATTCTGAGTTCATGTTTTAACGCCAACCAGTGATACTGCTGCATTTTATAACTAACATTAGAACATTTTTATGTACAGCTAATACATATATGCTGAAAAGCTCAGTGTCTGCACAGTCAGTGAAATATTGACAATATCAGAGATCACTATAGTGTATTGTAACCCAGCTGATATTTAAATGCTTTAAGTACAACATATTTTCAGTGTAATACTAATTATAATCATGCAATCCAAATTAATTTACCAGAAACATCAAGGGAAAATTCATAATATATGGAAATGAAAAGAGCATTAATTATGGGTACATTTATAGCAAAATATCAATTAAGCCGAAGACATAAATTATTACAAGTTATGAAATAGAACAAGTTATTTGTTATTCACCAGTGAAACTAATGGATGTCATAAATTCAAATCTTCTTCTAAATAAAATGACAGCTGAAACAAAACAACACACTACCCGAACTCATGAAATATTTCTAAAACTCTCAGGACTAACTCGTAAATTCATTGGATGTTTTTCATACGAATAATTTGTCCCGTCAAATTCTTTCAATACAACAGTACCAGTATTAACTCGAAGCGCGCACTTCATTCTACAGGAAACAATAGCTCACATTGAAATAATCATTACCTGCAGTCAACTTAAATGATTTGTGTTGCTTAAAATGCTCGTGTCGAAAACCTCAAACAATAAAGATAAAGAGATACATATCAGGTATTATGACATTTATTACAGCATCTAGTGTTCAAAATCATTTGTCAATCTTTGTTAAAATACAGGGATATCAAGTTGTAAACATCCCACAAGAGAATGAAAGTGACGTGTAACATTAGGAGTACTGGGTGGTATTCATACTGCGTAGGTTTTAAATCATCGTCAGTGGTTGTATTCCATTGAACTTGAAAAAAAGATTGTTTGCAGAAAAAAGTACCACACATCAATAATCTACTTGTGTCATCTTGTTAAATATCAACTTTGTTTTAATAATAAATCTGGGTTGTTATTTATGAAGCTTCTTGATTTAAGATTTTCTTCAATTTTGACTTAAATTTAAAAAATCTCTTCATTTTCTACTTAATTTGTGAAATATCTGAAATGTAATTGATTAAGGATCTTAGCATAATTTTCCACTTAAATATCAATTTATTTTAATTGAGCTGAAGACTGAGGCATCATAAAGTTTTAAGGAATTTCTCAAAGCATATTGTTCACTAAAATACTGACAAGATAAAAACACTGAACAGATGTACATTTAGCATAACTTAATACTTCACCTAAAAATAAACAAATGTCAAACTATTGCTTTGCACAAGAAACATACAAAACTTTGTTGAATATGAACCTCAAACTGTTAACCTAAACCTGCGCTCATCTTGAATGTAACTACAGAGACATTCAGTGCTTTGATTTTTAATACAACCAGCAAAATCAGATGTTTCCCATCATAAATCAACTATTGGAAAGTAATTGTTGTTTCCAAAATTAATGTACCTACTTGTTAACATATTTCAACAAAACCAAAAAAAACATCAAATATATCACGGAGATTTATGATTTTAATTACCCCTTTTAAATATTTCAAGGAAATTTTAAGATATTTATGACAAAAATGCTGCAATGCATGTTGATTAAAAACAGGCAAACATGAAACAGGTGCTTGTATGAAATAAGAAATATTACGAAAATAAGACATTGATAAAGGATTCAAATTTTATCATGAATACATTCAAGAATTAGGAAACATATAGAGTGCAACCTCTCCAAAGCAACACCCTTTGGGAGTAGCAAAATTATGTTGTTGTTGAAAGGTTGCTGCTCTAGAGAGGTTAAATTAGTAGTTAAATTGTGCAGTGGGAAAAATCATCATGTTGTTGAAGGGAGGTAGTTGCTCAAGAGAGGGCCATTATGGAGAGGTTGTACTGTATATTCAATTAATTCTAAGTGATCAGAGTCTTTTTTTCGTAAGCATAGGTGACCAAATAGGTGCAATCTCACAGAAAGAAATTTGTTGATCCAACAATGTTATTGGAGGCGTAAACAACAGAAGTACTAAGAGTAGAAGGTTGAGAAAATTGGGTCAGATTTCTGAGTCTAGTAGCAATAAAATGATCAGGGCAACAATTAACTCAGTGAAAAATGTTAGATATTATTATGTACTATGTTTATCTCTTAGTACTGATGTACCTTTCAATGAATTGTCATCAGGTGACAGTTGAAATGACAATGAGCGGCATGACAGGGTTTTTTTTGGGGGGGGGGGCTGACTGATTTGGGGCTAAAATTCCAGTCTGAAAAGTATATATTTTCCGCCTAAATTCAAGAAAAATCGTCCTTCAGTAGAATTTTATTTTTCTTTGAGAACATATTTGGTAAAAAAGATCATTTAATTAACCCGTATGATAGCTCTTTGTAACCATTAAGGATATAACCTATAATGGATAATTAAATGTTGGAAGGATATGAAAATGATTATGTATACATTGTCAAGTTATTGTTCCTTTTCACTGAAGATGCATTTTCCCCCTTTCTAAGAACCCAGCCACCTTTCCCCTAAAGGTCACATTAGGTGAATGCTGTCATGAATAAATTCTTCATTTGTCCTCTTTTTCCATTAACATATTGTTAGAATAAGCAAGGCCGTAATACCACACAAATAATGTCTATGAATACAATTATTTTAAGTATTCATTACATTAAGTGTTATGTAGTCAGTGCATAAAATTAGAGAAAAAAATACTGAAATTAATTGATACAATCATACCATACTAATTAAAGTTTCATGTATTCCATGCAAAACATAGAGGTAAATTGTAAACTGCACACATGCTCTTGTTTGATCAGAGAATATTCCATTTATCACTGAGGCCATGATAACAGCAACAATCCCCTTGATTAAAGATAAATCTACAATTTGCATGATGAAACATATCTATTTGACTTAAGAAAGCTGTACTTAAACATTAAAAGGAAACTTGTGCTGGAATATATGGACATTAAACTCGTGCAGAGTAATGTTAAGTGTCGTAGATTTGGATATTTCGACACTCTATGCATTTCATTACAACAGTATGACTGATTTAATCATTAAAACTTATCAGATTATCTTTTATTAGTTCAGGTGATGTATTCACACATGCAAGTTCACTGAATCTATGTGTATATCGTAAGAATAGTTTTAGATTGATAAAAATAATGAATACCTGGAATGATTAACACACATTGGAACTATGGAAAACATCAACCACAGAACATTTCACGATACAGTGACTCCTCAATTGTTTTCCCATTTATGATTATGTACAAATGTAGCTCTTCTTAATCAAATCATATGTAGTAACATAGTAATAAATTATATTCGGCCTGGGATGGTAGGTCGATCAGTTAATGCAGGGATGCTATATTACAGGGATGTGCAACCGCTTATCATCCACTGATCAAGTATAGATTATCAGTGCCTAGGCTAGTTAATGAAAGCAAAGGTATCAAAACTACCGAAATTTTATAATATAGCATCCCTGGTTAATGGTCCTACAAAATAAGACATACAATAAAGAAATGTTAGACAAAATTTAAGTGACACCAGACTAATACTAATGAACATAAATGCTTTGTATCAAAATCAGATTTAATGAAACACACTGGTTATAAAACCAATTAAAATATGCTCTATTTTGTCAAATCGCAATAATTGTAACATATGCAAGGTAAGAAAGAGATTGGGGCAATCTCTTTCATTGAAAATAGGATCGAGTGACCTCTGAAATATTGGTTTCAGAACCTGGATATGGTCTTACATCTATGACTATCTATGCTAGGATACTTTATATCAAGTCAAATATCATTTTAAAATGATGAACTCACTTTTTAAAAAGCGCGCAACAGTTCAAAGAATATGACATCGAAGGGAACTAACTCAGTTTAGAATAAAAGTTATATTAAGTATATGAGTTACATACCTTAGTCCTCGGCTCTTTCAGGCACCAAGAAACTCTTCTGTTCCTCAAAACTTCATGGTAATATGTGACACCAACATACATAATCATTACACTAAATATAAAACTCATCCAAATACAATGCTTCAGTTAAATGTTTAATGTAAATTCCCTGACAAACATTTTACAGATCTTTTTGTCAAATTGTCTGCACAATATTTTAATCATTTCTTGACGCATTGGATATAATCTGAAGCATATCATGAAAGCATTAATTTGTTAGTTACAATTCCTAATTATTCTGAATGAAAAAAAATTCAGTAGCTTAGAAATAATGTTAGTCTGCAGAATCTGGCGTCACTCCCAAGAAGTACTAGTATGTACGAGTATTAATATAATGTTTGCAGTGCAACTCAGTGATCATCATATAAATAATGCCGAAACTAAAACAAGCCCATGAGAGCCAACATGAAATGCAAGGTTACACTGTCAAGCAATAGTTGTTTCTAGAGGACGAATAATTATGTCAATGTTTATTCAACAAAATCAGTGAATGGAAAACTGCATTGATGTGAGAAAAGGCAATCAAATCCAGCACCTGTGTATAGGCCATGTATATACTTACTACAACATTTGGCATAACTTTTTACTCACCCAACGATCCACAGCCCTAATACAAATACATTTCAAATCACGTGTTTGATATGAAAGTGAGTCGATGTCTTCATAATTAACTCATCAAACGGTTTGGCTTACCACGTTTACTATTAAATATCACAACTTGATGTATTAAGTGATGTAACGTAAGTATCACGATTATCATAATATTTCTGGAAGGTGTGCAACTTTATAAATGAACGATTGGACAGCTAACTCATACATATGACCAGTATAGTTTAAAAACATGTTCCGATCATTTCTTTCTTCTTCCAAATTATGTTAGATGAGCCGCTTCGACTTTCAGAATGGCTATAGGCATATTGGGCAGCATAAAGTTTCTCGAGTCATGATTTGCCAAGCTTCAAAAGAGACACCAACTCCATATAATATAAATCCATATAATTACTGTTTCTATGCATATATTTTCTCGGAGTATATCATGTTCTATTTTCATTTATATAATACATACATCAAAATTATTAATATTGTAATAATTTGCCAACACATAGAGATTTTCCAATACAAACAAGTATATATTAAAATGATCAATCCAGCACACGCATGATCTTATACACCGACGTGTGTACACACTAAAAATATCTTTACACTTATTTAACTAGATTACAATACCTTTTTAATCATGTAGATTAAAAAAATATATGTTAACAAATAAAAAAGATAAGATGGGGGCCATGTTTTCCGAACCAAATTTTATGGGCGAAAAAAAAAAAATGAGTCGAATTCAACTCGCGATAAAAAACGTTTTACAAATTCAAATTTTATTTTGTTTACAGTTATGAAAACTAGAGAGCTTATGGTTTCCAACAGTATTAATCTTATATATTACGAAATGAAAAAGTTAAGATGGGGGGGGCCATGTTTTCTGAACACCAAATTTTGTGATAAAAAAATAGATTTTTCACCTATCTTTAACCAGGAATAAATGCATAAAAACATACGGATTTCTATATTTTTTACATATTCTAAAACTACAGAACGTTAGCTTTAATATGATATCAAAATTAATATTAATATCCAATAAGAAACAAAAAAGTTGATGGGGGGTATGTTTTCCTTTAATTTTACACTAAAATCTAGGGGCGCCATGTTTTATACCTGCCCTGTGTACGGAAAGAAACGGTTGCGTGAAGTTTTACCCAACTCGCGGGAAAATCAACATTATTTTGTAAGAAGTTTAATTATTTGCCTAATTTTGTGATGATACTTGTTTATCTTCATATTTATTTTAAAGAAATTCACCAAATTACGAAATTTGTCTGTCGCTATTCATTTTTATTTCGGAATAATGTCTCTGTCCGTTATATTTTTTTATTGTTGTGTACTGAAGTTCGGATAGAGTTGTTTCGTCTAGATTAAGTACCTTGGAAGTGAAACATTTTAAAGGAATTGCCACAACACTGCTACAATGACATTGCATTGAAAACCCATCAAGTTCTTTGTTGTAGCTTATACCTCATTTAAGTACTTGATTCATTATGTTTATTTGATGTTTTCAGGATGTTATTAAGTGTTAAACTGTTGTAATTTGGAGATGGAAGATTTTGATGATGAAGGAGACAATTTTCTGTCTTCTATTGTTCTTGATCAGATTCAAAACACGAAACCAAATATTGTACTTTCAAGTAAGTAGACTATCGCAAAACAGTGTTCAAAAATGTATTATCCCATGTCAAAAGGCATGGAGATATTAAAATGGTAGATGTGCGTCCGTATGTCTGTTTCCGTCAAACTTTCTTCTGTGTGCAACTACTCCTACATTTCCCATGCAATTTTCACCAAACCTTCACAGAATGATTATCATCAAGTGCTGCAGTGCATGTTAGCAAGGATTTGTGATTTAATTATTTTTTAGGGAGTTATTGCCCTTTGTTGAATTTTACATAAAATTTAAATGCTTCATTACAGAAAATGATGGTTGTGGAAAGACAGACTTTGATGATGAAGATGATGACTGGTTGATGGCTGCAACTGATACAAAACCTCCCACTAAAGATGAACTTGGTATGCACGAAATACATTGACATATTTGCATTAAAGTATCCTAGCGTATGGAAATTAACCTGTGTTGCTTCGGTACTTGTATGTATGAATGTGGCAGAATGTAAGATACATGCTAACAAAGCATATTTTGTAAATATTAACATAAGGAATTTTTTCTTATCACCATTTTTAGGTCTTTTTCAGTGATTTTTCACCCTCTATAACAGAGGCCTATTATAATTTATAGACCTCTTCCCAATTGAAAATTTCTTTAAGATCATGCAGTTTTCCCCTAAATCAAAGCTTACACCAGCTATTTCATTTCCCAAATTAGCAGTTTTAGAGATAATTCTTCCGGCTAAGACCTCTTCCCAATGAAGAGAGAAAAAACACTGCTTTTTACATCAGTTGAAATAGTTCAGGTTTTATTTCAGATGTGAATTATGCAGACATTCCTGTGAAGATGCCTGACCAGTTTCCTTTCCCTTTTGAACCTTACGACATTCAAACAGGATTTATGCGCACACTGTATCAATGTTTAGAACAAGGCAGAGTTGGAATTTTTGAAAGTCCTACAGGAACTGTGAGTGATATGTAAAATTTGTATTTTATTGCTCTTTTCTCTTGCTTGTCTTTTAATTTGCCACCTCAGTTGTAATGAGATTATTTGTTGTAATAAATATTATAGTACAATTAACAAACTTATAATATCTCATACCCAGTTATATTAACTCAGGGCTCTCCTTTGACCCTTAAAATGGCATTTTGACTCTTGAAATTTGCAAAATAAGGTTTTTGACTCTTGAGAATTGGAACTGAAGGGTCAAATTTACTATTACATTAATAGGAAACTTTGTTGACTCTTTAAATTTCTATCAGCTAAGGGTCATTTTGACCCCCAACTTTTGAAGTCTAGGGAGCACCCTGTAATAAAATAAATAAAACTTGTAATATTCATAAGTTAACTCTTATATAATTTATAAAAGATGGTGGAGAACTAATATTTAGGGGATTGATTATAACACAGCCTTGTGATTTTGTTATTAAGTGAACTTTTCAGCTCACAAATAGACCTATTACTAGTAGTTGTCAAAATTACGTGATTGTGTATAAAATAATTTTTTTCCTTTTAGGGAAAGTCGTTAAGTCTAATATGTGGAGCATTGAAATGGTTAAAAGATTACCAAGAACATCAAAAAGATGAACTAGAACAACTTCTAACAGGCAGAAATAACGAGAACAGGTAAATAGCTTACTCAGTGTGGTAAACTCAATCATTTGTTCTCCACTATCCTAATACAATATTTATATTTGGTGATTTTCTATAGCTGCATGAGAATATCTCCTCTTTATCTTTCATAGAAGTTAACAATTTTTATACCCCCGCAAACGAAGTTTGGCAAGTTATTCAAGTTTCATTGTGGTGAATGTTACTTAGATGCATATTATTAAGGCTATATACCCATAACGCGTATCGGCTAATATCGACTAACATCGTAATTACTCGTGATGTCGTAAACAACCGAATTCGAATTCGTCAACCGTCGTAATTTCTTAAAATAGTAACATTTTGTGGTTTTTTTCCGTTGAAATGCCCGGATCTCAGAAAACAAAATGGCGGATCAAGGAAGAGATACCCGCGGTAGATTTGACAAAAAACGTACATTTACGAAGAAAACAACCATTACTGACCATGAAATTGATCACAATTATTGTGTAGGTTTAATGTGTGAAGGGGATGATTGTGTTAACTCTGAGTGCGGTGTTACTACATTACATAATGACAAAAAACGTGTTGGCGGCAATCTCATGAAAACTGATTCGTGGAGAATTTGGTCGAAGGATTATTGAACTAGGTGTTCTGTTAGATCAGCTGCAAGTGTGTTGTGTATTGTCGTCTTTGTCCCATTCCGCTGACCTGTTACAATGTCATAGGTGAATTAAAACGAGACTTGGTGGATTTCTGTATGTTCGGTGTGAAAATGTTGACTGTGGAATGATGAATAGACTTATAGAGTTGCCTACGGAAAAACTCACAGGCAAATTACTACAGGAATGCGAGGCTTGGAACTGGTAAGTAATTCATTTATAATTTGCATGCATACTTTGAACTATTATTATTAATTCATAATTTTCTATCTTTCTATTTTCTTTCTCATTGCACGAGTTTTTTTTATTGACTACCATCCTTACTTGGCTTACTAATCAATTTATTCTGGTCATCAGTTCAGATTAGCCAAACGACTGCTTACCAAAATTATATCTAAAGACTATGTGTCCATATACTAAAATTACAATGGATGTTAATTGAGGTAATTTTTTCAAATTCATGTAACTTTATATAACTTTATATGATTTTATTATTTGTAACAATGATAGATAGTGTTGGTGGAGCTGTTAGAACTTAGAGTCAGTAATTTCCTGGCAACTTTAAATATCCCTACCATTAATCCCAAGAATTTGAAACATATGGAGGATAGGGCTGGTGGTATTATAGAGATGGTTGCCAACAGGTCAATGTTGGGTGCTGCAAAAGATGCTTACCAGAAAGAAATTATGTAAGTTTTTTTTTTAGATTAAGATGATATACCGTAACCATTACCTAATAATAACATTCAATGTAAAAATAGAGATTGAACTGTGGTGTAAATACTGTACTATACTATATTGTCATAGATATCATGTGGAAAATAAAACAGCAGAAACATGTATTACATACTAATGTACTGTCACATTTAACTATTTTCAGAGACATTGCTCAGACAGAGACTCATGGTGCAAAGAATTCAATAGATGGTTTGGTGAAGCCCCAATGCCAGATGATTCTCCACATATACTAAGTAAGAAAATTAAATAAAATTTGTAAAACCTGCATCTATTCTATGCTCATTTTAATGAACAGATGATAAATATTGAATCAAGTAATTTCTATATATGAATATACTTTCAAAGCTAGTATTTTTAATTACATGTACAATGCATTAATTAGTTTGATACTACAGCCTGGATTTCAACTCAAATGAAGCATATTATATTATATTATTGATTATACATATCTGATTTGTAAGTGTTAAATACTGTATCTGCCTTTTACTATATTAGACAGATTCTACATAACAAGCTTGCCTCTAAGTCTAATAACAATAGTGATGATGATTCAATCTGTGATGACTTGATTCCGGAGTCCCAGATAAGGTACATTTTTGTTGGTATGACTTTTGAATGCTTGAAACATCTGTGTTAGAAGATAATAACAATTAATTTGACTGAAAATGATGTGACATTTAATCTGGTATTTTACCTTTTGTCTTAGTTTTGTCAATTTAAAAGGACTTCATATATGTTAACATATTATCACATTTATTTACTTTCCAGAAATTCGGCACCTGCCAGATGCTGATATCAGTAAAATACCTGACCAAGTCCCTCATGGTGATTTCAAGCCCATAAAGCTTAAAGATATTCTACCAACTGTGATTTGCTTTGATTTAGAAACAACTGATCTAAGTAAGAGAATTTTTAAATTGCATATCAATTATTTTAGTTGGAGATTTTTGCTAAAAAATAATTATAATTGCCCTTCAAAGGCCATTCATAAGTCCTGCAGCAGATGGCCAACTTGTATTGTGGAGATATGTTTTGCTTTCTGACTGAAACAGTATTTGATATATCTTCCTCATACTTAGTCATGATATATTTATATATACAGACAAAATGTGTTGGTTTTTTTCAGTAATAGCACCAGTCATATCAGCCAACTACTCAGAGTCATGACTCAAACTAAATCTAAGTGATCAAGAAGTCTTCACTGAAGTTGATAAAAAAATATTTTCTAATAATACTTAGGATGTATGATTTTCTGTCAAAATGTCCTGTCACTCCTGCGTTCTGCTCTTTGATGTATAGTATATTTGTTACAGAGGCATTTGTGACCCTGGAATTATGTTACTGTGATTTACAAGCTGACCAGTACAATATTTTTTTACTAAAATATTGTTGTATACAATTTGAAATATAGTATTTCTTTTTTGTAATTTCAGTTCGTGGGGGACATATTCCACAGATTACTCAAATTGCTGCATGTGATAATTCTGGGAAAATATTTAATCAGTATGTGAAACCAACTGAACCAATCAGCTTCACAAATTACAGGAATAACTTATTCAGACAATTAAATGAAAGTGAATGGAGATTATATTCCATCAGTATCAGTTACTGAAGCATTAGAATTATTTTGTTCTTGGATTGAAACATTTAACAATGTATTTCTTGTTGCACATAATTGTTGTCATTTTGACTTTCCAGTGATTATTTCGAAGTTATATAGTTTAAATTTACTGGAATGGTTTTATGTATGTGTTCTAGGATGCGTTGATTCTTTACCATTTTTTAGGAAAATGTATCCAAATTAGACATCTTTCAAGCAAGTAGATCTATTCTGAGAAATCCTTCAATGTTCATATGGTGCGCATAATGCTAGTGAAGATGTACTTGCTTTGTCTATATCATATGTCTAAAATGTGTCTGATTATTCAAAGCATAATTTTATGTTAATTACCTTTTAGTTTTACCCCTAAAGCTATTCATCATGATATTTTATTTAACAAAGAAAGGTATAAGAATATGCAGTCTATATGTGTCTTAGTTGCAAATGGTATCTGTAAAACTGCTACTGCAGAGAATATTGCTGGGTCAGGCTTAAACTTAAATAATCTTATGCTTATTTTTAAGCGTGAAGGAGAAGATGGTTTACATAATACATTAATTGTTAAAAATAGTGAAGGTCAGCCACAAGTGACTTATACCAAAATAACATTTAAATCAGTAATTCCTGCTCTTGCAGACTTCCTTGGGAAATAAGATAAGAAATAGATTGTTACCATAACTAGTGCTTTATTTCTGTAAACGTTCTTAGAATCCTAGTCATAGATTATTTGGAATACCCAAAATGTTTTTTTTTGACATTATTTATCACACTTAATTGTCGGATACTAGTAAGTTTAAATTTAATATCTATTATTGTGTGACTCCTGTCTTTATTTTGCTATCCTTATAAGAAAAATGATACAAATCGGACATTTGGTGTTACAACTTTAAAATTGTATTTTTTCGTCCACAAAAATATTAAAGAAGAATGTGAATTATTACATAGTTTAAAGCTACTAACTCTGAATTATAGAATGTTTTATAATTTGTGATATTGATATAAGACTTGCATTCAATATTATTACTGCTGAACATAAAACTTGAACTAAATCACTTGTTTCATTTTTTGTGATAAACACATTAGTATGTCATTTTTCTCTAAATCAGTCAATAAATAATTGGAAATGTATTATTTCATTGTTAAGTTTGTATTGTTAGCAATGTTCTCCTTTTACTGTCTTTATTGTAAATACTTAGGATGAAAAAAATATTACTTGTAAACTTTTAATGTAAAAGAGATTGTGATCATTACGTTTCAGTGATAAAAAATTAAGTGATTACTCTTCTGATATGTCTTATTAAATTTCATATTTCTCTAATTTAGAACGGTAAATCTTTACAAATTTTATGTATTTAGTACTATAATTATTGCTGTTAAATAATATGTTAATAAATATTGTGTACCTGTGATACTTTTTAAGAAATCAAGATTTGAAGCCTGTCAGAGGCATAAAAAATGCGAAATTTTGAATTTTCGCAGTGACTGTAACAATGCATTTAATCATTTTTTCTCTTGTGTAACAAGTTTTTATTTCACAAATAGTATTCTGTCTAATTATGTTGACCAAATGTAACAAGTTGATGCAAATTTCATATTGAAAGTTAAATAATTGACAAAAATATAGAGATTTTTGTGAAACAGGTGTTTGTCTTATTTTTAATGAATCCGACGCTTGAGGGTCATGACCTTAAAACTCTCATAAAATTTTTATTAGACGGTACAAGTTTAAAATAGTTTGCAGTTAAACCAGGCAACCATCATAGATAACAAGGACAATTTAAAAAATGACTTTCTGAAACATTGATGTTATGGGTATAAAACCTTAATTAGACCTTTGGTTATATTTAATTTCAGTTCCAGTAATTGCCTTTATGTGATTTAACTGCTTATTGTTGTTCTATTGGCATGGAGTTAATTTGATATGATATAGTTGGTTTAAAGACAATTGTGAAACTTAAGTTATACAAGCCATGCAGTATGTCTTATTGAGTAATGCTCTGTTTTAATTGTAGAAAAGGAACAAACAAAGATACATCTGGTGATGGGGGTAAGTTTTATTCTTCATGGCAACTATTTCACTGTATTTTTACATGTTTAGATACAAATAAAAAAACAAATAAACCCTTGATGGCACACTGTATTGTTTTTTCTGTATCTCACAGATTTGTTAGCCAATTTTAATTGTTTAATACCTTTAACATTTTCATGAATTTTTAGCTCACATGTCACAAAGTGACAAAGTGAGCTATTAGGATCACTCTCCGTCCGGCATCGTGCGTCGTGCAGTGTGCGTCGTGCGTCGTCAAACTTCATTTTTGAACCACACTAGGGGCCACATTTTTAGCTCAATTTTAGCAAAACTGGGTCAGAACGTTAATATCAACAAAATCTCGGACTGTTTTGACTGGATCTTCATGAAACTTTGTCAGAATGTTTATTTTAATAATATGTAGGTCAAGTTTGATAATGGGTCATTTCCGGTGAAAAACTAGGTCACTAGGGCAAATTGCTGGAAAACCTTGTGAACACTCTAGAAGTCACTGTTTTGATTGGATGATCATGAAACCTTGTCAGAATGTTTGTCTTCATAATATCTTGGACGAGTTCGAACATGGGTCATCTTGGGTCAAAAACTAGGTCGCTAGGTCAAATCTTATGATAAACCATGTTAACACTGTAGATTTCACAGTTATTATTGGATCTTCACCAAACTTTGTCAAATCGTTTGTTTTAATGATATAACGGTCAAGTTTAAATATGGGTCATCTGGGGTCAATAACTAGGTCACCAGGTCAAATCTTAGGAAAACTTTGTTAACACTGTAGATGTCACAGTTTTAATTGGATCTTCACCAAACCTTGTCAGAATATTTGCGGGTCAAGGTTGAACATGGGTCAGCCGGGTTCAAAAACTGGGTCACCAGGTCAAATTTTAGGTAAAAATCTTGTAAAAGCTCTAAATGTCATGGTTTTAATTGGGTCTTGGCCAAACCTTGTCAGATTGTTTATCTTAATGATATTAAGGACAACTTCAAATATGGGTCACCTAGGGTCAAAAACCAGGTCACAAGGTCAAATCTTAGGAAAACCTTATTAACACTGTAGATGTCAAATTTTGATCGTATCTTCACCAAACCTAGTCAGAATGTTTGTCTTAATGATATGTAAGACAAATTCAAACATAGGTCGTCTGGGGTCAAAACCTAGGTCACAAGGTCAAATCTTAGGAAAACCTTGTCTATGCTGTAGTTTTCATGGTTTTGATTGGATCTTCACCAAATTTTGTCAGAATGTTTGTCTTATTTATATGTAGGACAAGTTCTAACATGGGTCATCTGGGGTAAAAAACTAGGTCACCGCTTCAAAACAATGTTTTAATGAGTGAACAGTGATTGTCATGTGAGCGATATAGGGCCATCTTGGCCCTCTTGTTTATGTGTAGACATTGATCTTATCCATTGAAGCCAAAATTCAGTTGCAATATTTTTTTAGACTATTCATGTTATATTTTAGAACTGGACTGGATCTCTGATTTCAAAGTGAAACAGGAAATGGAGGAAAAGAACCAAAAGATGAAGGTATTCAGTCTATAATGTGTATGAACCAGTCTAAGATATAGTGTCTGTCTCTAGACTGTCTCTGGACTGATAGTTATATAGTGCATACCTATATTGGGCAAGATTATGCCAGTCTGAGTCCTGACAGTTCAAGTGGACTGGTCATTTTATTTCTTGTGATATACTGATTTAGTAGTATTAAAGAACAAGTTACTATTTTCAGAGATCTGACTAATTTCCAGTATATGTGCCTACTTAATATCTTTACATTATCTAAAAGTGTATTATTAGGGATAATTTTAGTAATATGGAAAATTGTTGACCTTCTAGGAAGAGGTAGAACATCGATTAAAGAAAGAAGCCAAACTTAAAGAAATCCGTAAATCAAGAAAGTCAACAAAAAGAAAGGTTTGGCATTGACTTCATCTTGTTTATTATGATTATAAGTTAATTGTCATTTGCTTGTAGTTCTCATTATGTCTTAGGGCAGGGCATATAAAAAGTTGAAATCAAAATCGGTCCAGAGTCGCCCCCCCCCCCCATTTTAGGCGAAAATGTACCCCCCCCCCCCCCCCCCCCCCCGTAGGGTACCTATACGTAAGTTGTCACCATTGAAAACATGCAGCATCGCGGTTTATCATAATATATGAGTGACAGTCTAACTTTAAATTATTAGAAACAAATTAATATGCTCCATTATGTATTATTAGACCCAAAACACGAGCTACGAAGAACAATTTCTAAATTCAGTAAGGGTCGCGAAAATGTATTACCGAACCGTGTACGTTCGATGAACATGCAGGACTGTTCTAGAGTAAATCGAGCGAAATTCATTCACATCTAATGTTTACTTTACTTCATGATCGGGCAAGGCTTTCTGACTATCGTAATGTCAATGTTTTAAATGTCAACAATCAGTACAGATTTGAAGATCGTCGCGGGAGACAACTCCATGCAGCCGGTGTTCACGTAAATAAATCTCTTGCGCGTTCGATTAACTTTCAGAACTGTTCTAGAGTTAAACGAGTAAAATCGTCTGCATGTAAACATAAACTGGTTCCCGTTCCATGTTGCTGTGCACGGAAGTGCATACAAGTCAATGAGAACCAGTTTACATGTGACCACGTGTTTGGACTAATTACCATCGACCCCCTATTGATTGGATTAACAAAAGATCGCTGCAGGCATCTTGACGTGTTTATTGGAGGTCATTAGAATGGTGCGAACAATATACAGGAAGGTTTGTGACATTTTGCGCGTACAATGCGATATGGACCGAATTTCATGAAATTTATGAAACATTTATAGCTCATTTATAGACCGATTTTTTAACACTTTTCTGCTGCTCAAATCGGTCTGAGGCGTTGAAATTCGGTCTGGACTGGCAAATTGTCGTTTTTTTTGTGCCCTGGTCTTAGGGTAAGTTATTGATTTTAAATTAGGAATTAACGATATCCGTCCAAAGTAGCATTTATGAAGATAACAAACTAGTATTTTAATATGTTACGAAAAGACTGAATTGTTTTATGCCTGTTTTGCTTTATCCAATTTTATTTTAGTTTGATACTTTCTGTGCTGTACTGATGTTTATATTTGGAATTGTAAATCTATTATAATGTTAGTCAGAGGACATGAGCACAGTGTGTAATTGATCATTTTTAGTATCACAAATTAGTCCACGGATTCTTTCAATTAACTTGCGATGTGAAATCTAGATTTAATCATGCTTTTGTAACTAGAGTAATGTCCCTTTGTTCAATGCAGGTAAACCATAAGTTATCCAAATGACTCTCTTTCTGCTGTTTCATTGTTGTACATCAGCTTAGTAAAAATATTTGATAAATGATCTTTGTAGCGGGTTCAGCTTGAAGATGAATTCAATGATTTAATAAAAACAGCTTCTAGTGATATCAAGGAAGCTTTTAAAGCAGAAATTGAAACTACGGATGTAGAGCAGAATGGTTTGGATGTTGAAGATGACAATCTTGTGTTAGATGAGTATAACAGTGATAACGGAGGAGAAGATAAGGACAGTGATGATGATGATTCTGATAGTCATGCTGTCCATTGCACAAAAGTATGTATTGAGAGTGTAGCATTCATTGTTTACAGGATGCACAGGGCCGGCAAAATCTAATTTTGACTTACTTGCCCGTTTTGCCAGAAGCATTTCTCAACTTGTCCGTATAATATTTATATAGTAAATTCTGGAAATTTCACTTGTCCGTACAGGCTGCGGGACAACCTTGGCAATATGGACAATTGATTTTGCTGCCCCTGATGCATATGTGTTTGTAAAAAATCTTGTAAATTTTTATGCAAGAATGGAAGTTACTATAGGATCAGTATCTGAGTTATAAAATTTAACCAATTTATTGATGTTAGATAAAACATTTACTTCTTTTCAAGCTTTATAATAACAGAGATTGATTGAGGTATTTTATTAGATTGTCTGTTTTCAATGAAAAGGTTGAGCTATTGTGATCACTGCATTGTCGGCATCTGCACCATGCAAAAACTTTAATGTAATTCATAACTCAGAAACTATAAGAGGTAGCAACGTGAAACTTCATAGATGGATAGATCTCACTGAGGCAGTGAACAGACGAGCGTTGGCACTGCTTACATGTCTCTTGTTGTGTCTAAGGATGCTCCTGCATGATTTTGCTCGTTACTTCTGCTCACGGTGTGTATGTACTCTATATAGTAGCTAGCTTTGCTATAATATATTTTTCACAACAGATCTATTTCTGCAGTAGAACTCATTCCCAGCTATCTCAGTTTGTAAGGGAGGTAATAAAGTCTCCATATGGTGAAGATACTAGAGTAATTTCCCTTGGTTCAAGACAGGTAACCACTCTTTCTCTTACCTTTCAAATATTACCAACTTTAAGCATTCACAGAGGCATTAAACTATTATGCAATATACCGAAAATCATGCACTGAACAAGGTGATTAATATGATATTTTATGAAGTATTTGATTTAATTGTCCACTGTCCCATGATATATTTTCTATTTGTTAAAATGGAAGAAATACCATTTAGATTATTGATGGTGTTACTTATAAGGATTATGAAGGAACTAGGAAGTTGTATGTAATTAAATATTTGTGTGTTACAGAATTTATGTGTAAATGAGGCAGTGAGGAATCTGAAATCTCTCAGCTTGATAAATGATACATGTCGTGATTTACAGAAGAAAAAGTCAGGTAAATACAGTGTTTCACCAGTTTTGTATATCATTCTACATTGTACTGTAAATGTCACATCTTTTTGTACTTTTCTGAAGTGTGCTGTCATTGTATTTTGTTTTTATGTAAAAAATTAGCATATGACTTAATTCATTTCTCTGTAAAAACGATATTTTAGCTTACATTATCAATAGCACATGCTAATTAAAAATCATATTTGCTTATACCTGCTGCCTTGTGTGTCTTTCTGTAGATTATGTCTTTGATATCAAATATTTATTATCTATAACCAACATTTTCCTTCCATTTATTTTGTATGGGGCTTCTGTAGACAAGTGGTTATGATCTGTAATAATCACTGACCCCTGTGGTCACTGACAAGCAATCACATACCCCTGTGGTCACTGACAAGTAATCACTGGCCCCTGTGGTCACTGACAAGTAATCACTGGCCCCTGTGGTCTCTGACAAGTAATCACTGACCCCTGTGGTCTCTGACAAGTAATCACATACCCCTGTGGTCACTGACAAGTAATCACTGGCCCCTGTGGTCACTGACAAGTAATCACTGGCCCCTGTGGTCTCTGACAAGTAATCACTGACCCCTGTGGTCTCTGACAAGTAATCACTGACCCCTGTGGTCACTGACAAGTAATCACATACCCCTGTGGTCACTGACAAGTAATCACTGGCCCCTGTGGTCACTGACAAGTAATCACTGGCCCCTGTGGTCTCTGACAAGTAATCACTGACCCCTTTGGTCACTGACAAGTAATCACTGGCCCCTGTGGTCTCTGACAAGTAATCACTGGCCCCTGCGGTCTCTGACAAGTAATTACTGGCCCCTGTGGGTGGCTGTGAGTTTGAATCCTTACCTGGGACCAAATTGCACATGTGAGAAAGCTGTCCTGATTACTTACTGATGGTAGGTTGTCCAAGTGCATGCCTGGGGTCTTTCCACCACCATTAAAGTTGGAAAAGTTGCTAAATGACCCAATGTTAAACACCTTGAAAAAAAATTATATATTATATCTCTATTTTGCAGATAAGAAACAAAAATCTGAAACAAAACATATTAGGAAAAACATGGGCCAAAGTTGCCCTTATTATAAACAGGATCCTATAGAAGATTACAAGGATTCAGCGTTGGTTGAAGTACGAGATATTGAACAGTTAGTTACCTTAGGTAAACAGATGAAGGCTTGTCCTTACTACGGTACAAGATTAGCTGTACCAGATGCAGAGGTTTGTACACAGTTTTCAGGAATACATGGTTTTCTCTCAGGATCTTCTTAGAAGATCAAATTTTGAATTGATCTTTCTACCAAAAAAAAGTGAATTGATTGATTTAATGGTTTCCAATAATATTCTGTAATCACTGCCTTTTTCACAACCTTATTTCCTTATTTGGACAGATTAATGTCCAATACCAGTTATTTTGAATCAGCTATGTAGCCTATTTTCAAGATTCAGAGAAAAATTCTATGAGACTGATACTATACAAAGATGATGTTTTTAGTGTATGTTAATGAACCAGTCTTGTACTCATTGTTCATTGTATACATAAATACTTGCAAATTGGATTTTTAGTAAAGCTGAAATGTATTAATATGTCTATCATACTTTCTGCACCCTGATAAATAGACCTAAGCTGACATTAAGCTTGTTGTGATATAGTAACATGTATCAGCAACTTCAATGATATTTTAGATCGTGGCATTACCATACAATACATTATTACATAAATCTACCCGTGAAGCTAGCGGTATACAACTGAAGGATAATATTGTAGTAATAGATGAAGCTCACAATCTACTGGAAACTATAAACAATGTATACAGTACAGAAGTAACAGGTGCTCAGGTAAGCCCAGACTGATCTCTTTAACCGCTGTGTATAGTAACCAGTGTTCTCCAGGAGCCCAGGCGGCCGGCAATATCGCCTTCTGCTAGAATGACTAGCACTGAATACTTTTTGTCGATCTAAATAAAATTTACACCAAAAATGAATAATCTGTGAATATATCCAGCTACATTTTAAATTATACCTGCTAGTTGGAATCTTCTGCAGAACACTGAGTAATTCTGTGTGTGTTGGTTCCAAAGTAAAAATATGCGTTTTGATGTCACTTTTTTGAAGACTTTAAAAACCAAACTATGTGATTGTTCTTATCTTAATCTGATACAAAAAGACTCCACCACTCCTTTAATATTGAACACAATCTGTTGTTCGTAAGGGTCCACCAAAGATTAACTGTGTATGTAAAAAGTAGAATTCTTTTTATTTGAGAATCAGAAATTTATTGATTTTATCAGCATATACAGTCTACTCACTGAGCAGCATCCAGAGGCTCTAGGTTGGCTGTGACAAACTTAACAAATCTTTAATATTAATGTAGCGAAAATATCCAAGTAAGCTGGATGCGATTTGCTCTACAGTCAGATCTGTTCACAGACAATGAATTACATTAAAATGCTTTTTTAGCTCGGCTGTTTTCGAAGAAAATGTCAAGCTATTGTTATCACTGCTGTGTCTGCGTCTGCGCAAAAACTTATAAGCTCATAAGTCAGAAACTATAAGAGGTAGCAACATGAAACTTTGTAGGTAGATAGATCTCACTGTGGGGGTGAACAGATCAGCATTGGAACCGCTTGCAGCGCTCTTGTTTTGCTAGATCTATTTAAAGTCTTATATTTGTGCAGGAATCATTCTTTCCTCTATCACACTTAACTATGATTTCATGTTTTATCTTCATGTTTATTAACTGACATGATTGTAAGTCTCGCCTGTTAAGTAAGTATGTTGTTCTTTATTTTACAGTTAGTACGAACACACAGCCAGTTAAGTCAGTATGTTGTACTTTATTTTACAGTTAGTACGAGCACACAGCCAGTTAAGTCAGTATGTTGTACTTTATATTACAGTTAGTATGAGCACACAGCCAGTTAAGTCAGTATGTTGTACTTTATTTTACAGTTAGTACGAGCACACAGCCAGTTAAGTCAGTATGTTGTACTTTATTTTACAGTTAGTACGAGCACACAGCCAGTTAAGTCAGTATGAAACCAAGTACAGATCTCGTCTTAAGGCACAGAATCTTATGTATATAAAACAGATCTTGTTCATACTTGGAAACCTTATCAAATGTATAGGAGGTTTGTATTGACCATAAATGGTTGCATTTTTATGTCTTTTTTAAGAAAAATTTCTCAGATTGCTCCTTTTTCTTAAGAACTGTCACAGACTCCTGTGATGAAGGCTTAATTAATTAATTAATTTTCAGCGAGTATTTCACTGTTCTCCAGTAGCTTCAGTGCCCTGCAGAATAACTTAGGGCAGGCTACTTTTTGTCATACCAAATAAATTTACTCCAAAAAATTAATAATCCATGAATATAACCTGCTGAAATTTGAATTTAGCATACCAGCCTGATTCTTTTGGAGGACGCTGGTATTGAGCTGGTATAAATCTTTCAACACCAGGAAAAACCTATATAAACGAGAAGTTATTAGCAGATGCATGATAGTTCTATATCATTGATAATGTTAGGATCAGCAATACATGAGCTTACAGTATCATTTTAGTGACAGTTCTTTGTGTTAAAGTCTCAATTATTGTTCAGTCGAATGTTATGAATTTTGAAGACTTAATTCACATACTTACTGTACTCCTATGTTATTAGCGTTCAGTGTAACTTAAGGTTTCTTTGTTTCAATTTTTAGGGCGTACTGATGAGCACCCTGACAAACAGTCGCAGTCTTATACAGGTATGTAATGTATAGACAGTAAAACCTCAATTAGGGACCTCTTCAATATTAACACTACCTCATTAAGCTGGCCACTTTTTTCTGAATTTCTTAAGTATTTAAACTTGATAATAAGAACAACAATATTCAGACTTGGTTCTGAAGGTGGTCTAAATATTGAGGTTTTACTGTATACTTCTGTTCTGGTGTGTGTGTGTATCATTTGTTGCCGTCATAGTAATCTACTCAAGTATGTTCACCTTAACCTTTGTTCAATCTTTGACAATTTTAGTTAGGATTGTGTTTTTTTGTGTGTAATTATTTATTCATTCTACATCAATTTTCACATTTTAAAACAAAAAAAACACAGGTAGCAAGTATTCAGTATGAAATGCAAATTTAGTTGACATATAACTGTTAACTTTTGTGTTAAATTTTTGTATTTTAATGTAAAGTTCATATTTGCCTTTGTATACCCTCAGATATGAAATATATGGGGGCTATATTGGATTCTTGCTTTGAAAAATGTAACAATAATGTGTCAAGGTGGCATTTTAGGGTATTCATCACCTTCACTGATAGCTCTAGTTACATTTTCTCTATTTTTAGCTAAGGTCTTTCTTGAAATCGTCAATAAAAAAATATTTGTGTAACTTATTTTTGGTGTCCTTTGTATAATTGTATAACCATGCAAACTTATATTAAAATGATTCTTTAGTTTTAATTGTTACGAGATAACTTTGTATTTATTTTATCAACAGAGACTCGCTTGTGGACCATTAATGATTTCTTATTTCAAAGTCACCTTGACAACGTGAATATGTTTAAAGTACTCAGATATTGTCAGCGTAGTCAGATAGCTAGAAAGGTAAGTAAAATGTAAAGTCTGTGAGTGATAACAGAAATCCAAATTTATGCATTTCAATGACAGAAGTTTCTTACAAACAACCTGTTGGTCACGGCAGGTCATGCCCTTCTATGAAAATTAGACAAAAACTTGATTTTCAACCATACTGAACAAGTTGTTGGCTCTTAATGGTAAGGAGAGTTACTGCTGGTTAAGAGTGTATGCTGGAAAAAAATGGTTAGGTGAATCGACTGCTGTATGTAGCTGAGATGACCTACTGTAACCAAAAGATACACAAACAGCCTGTACTGTTTGGTGATCTGTGGCAAACTGAAGTGTCTCTCCAGCTAATATGAATAAAGTATAGACATTAAGTAACTGATATAAACAATGTGTCTGATCAATAAAATGATTCTAGTATCCAAATGTTTGATCATAGTCATGATTATGATTCATATAATTATTTATTCTGTTAGTTTAATGTGTTTTTCAGCTTCATGGTTTTGTGGAGAAGTACCGTCCAGATATTGTTCCTACAGGTATTGTTTATTCCTATATTCCTTGTTCAGTCATTACAATATGATCTTTGTCATGGCTCCTTGATCCACACTTTGTTTTTGAATTATGGTTAAAGAAATATTTAAGTGTTAGCCCTACTTTTGTACTTATATCTAAAGAATTTTATCTAAGTTAATAACACCAAAAAGATAGACACAGTCAGCTATTTTGCTGTTGTTGCATAATTACTAACTTAGGCTGTAAGAATTGATATTTCAGTTGAGTGTGCTCTTGTTTGTTTACATATTTTAGATTGAATGTCAGTGAATATTATAATTCTATTTCTAATTTTTATTATTTGTGTTGTAGTTGCCAAGGAAACAAAGAAAGAGACAGCAACATCAAGTTTAAGTAGTTTCCTGAAATCTATCAGTGGGAAGGAGAATAAATCTGAGGACAGTAAGTCAATAATTAGGACATGTTTGCTCATACATGTAAGCTTCACTTAGTGACAATGATGTGTAGGTCTGCTTTCATCCTGATTATACTTGCCTCCCTGGTCGAGTAGTTAAGGTCGCTGACTTCAAATCACTGTAACCTCTCACTGATAGAAGGTCATGAGCTCGAGCCCAGGTACCGACCATGTCTCTTTGTGAGAAAGTAGGCAGATGCTTATGGAGGATGGGAATCTGGTACTGGTTATTCCAAGGAACGATGGTTAGGTGAACTGTCTTCCTCATATGACTCATGACTGTTGAAAAGGGGCGTAAAACTCAAACTAACAAAAAATAATCCTGATTATTGTTATTTGTATCATGCAACTCATTTATTGAAGGATTTGTAATTACTTAGCACACATATTCATTATAACAGGATGGTGTGTCATGCATAAAAATCATTCTGTGTTTGAGTATTCTGTTGTCAATTTTTTACTTGTCTCCTTTGTATTTCATTTCATTGAAAGTGTAACTTTCCTGGAGAGTTGTCTCCCTTTAAACCATTTTAATAACTTCAGAATATTTCATATGTTTATATAGCTAAGTCAAACCTGTGAAAAGAGGCAACCTTTGGAATGACTAAATGAAATCTTTATTGACAGGTGGCCTCTATTTGGAGGTCATTTTTTTTTAAATAACCATTGACAGGTTTTTAAAGAATTGCCTTTATTCAAAGGGTGGCCTTTATTCAGAGGTGGCTGTTAACACAGATTTGACTGTATATGATTTGTGTATACAGGTATAGATGAACCTTCTAGTAAGGAGGAGAAGACTGACTTTGTGATGAGTTCACCATTGATGCATATAGAAAGTTTCCTACATGCTCTAACAAATGTGGACAAAGATGGCAGGATAGTAGTCAACAAACAAAGTAAGTGGTCTGAAAAATGGATCATCTGATTGGTTAGGGCCAAGTGCTGTCTTAAAACTGACCAATGAAAATGGTGCATTTTGCTACTGTTCAAACAATGGGAGTGATGCTTTATTTACATTTGTCTGTTACAATGAAACTTTATATTGTAAAAATATATTTTATTTTATTATATTGTAAATCTGTGTTCATAGTTTTGTATACATTCTTATTCATGATCATAATTTGTTTCATTCATTCAACTTGATCTTTATAAAGTTGTAATTTTCAGAGCTTTTCAGTCGAAGCAGTGTGAAATTTTTGTTACTCAACCCAGCTGTACATTTTGCTGATGTTGTCAAGGAAACCAGAGCTGTTATTGTCGCAGGAGGAACCATGCAGCCTGTGAGTGTTACTATGATGATAGAATGTTTTCAAGAACACACGATTGTTAAAAAATCGAGTGCCATTGTAAACTTAGCATGAGATTTAAAAAAGAATGAAAATTACGAGTTTATTTGTTGTAAATTAAAAATAAAATAATGATGATGAAAAATCTAGATATTAATATTAAGTATACATATCCAGTTAAACCTGTTAGGAATGGCCACCCTAGGGGAAGACAAAACATGGCCTTCATTGACTGAATTTATTTGAGGTCAGTTTGTTATAAAAATCAGTGACAGTCTTTCAAGTAATGGCCTTTATTCACGGAGTGGCCTATATTCAAAGGTGACTGCAAACACTGGTTAGACTGTAGTTAAATACCCATATCTATTTCTATCCCATGAATTAGTATGATTTTGTTTTTGAGACAAAATTCTGCAGTTTTACCTTTATTTGACTGTGAAATATCGATCTTAAACTTGTAAAATTTAGCTCAAGAATTGTTTTAGCAATAAGCTTAAGACCTTACCAAGATGATGTAGTACTTGATTTTGCTTTGGTCGAAACTTTGAATATTAAAATTTCCATTTTTTGTGTTGCTGAAAACTTGTGAATAATTTTCAGATTTCAGAATTTAAGGACCAGTTATTTCATGCTGCTGGTGTTAGACCTGAGAGAATACTGGAATATTCTTGTGGTGAGTTATGGTTAGGGGACTGTCTGAATTTTGATATTATATCAGGCCGTCCTTATCAATATTTTGTTTCGGGATGCTACCTAACCACCAAAAAATGGCCCAATCAAACTTTTTTGTCAGTATATAAATAGCATTTTGTCAGGTGTTTTGGATTTAGTGAAAAAAATGAATTGTAAAATAAATATTTCCTACCTACTTACCCAGTGAAAATTCTCTGGGTAGGGTTACCACAAACAAACAAAGGATGGCCTCAGAACTATCTTGGAATTCAATGAATGATTTTTAGCTCACCTGATTCATCAGGTGAGCTTTTAGGATCGGTGAATGTCTGGCGTCCGTTGTCCGTCCACAATTAGTTTGTTTACACTACAGCAACCGCAGCTCTTAACGAATCGTGATTAAACTGATGCTCACAAGTTATATGGCCACAATGTCTCGACTAAGTTCGATTATAATCAAAATCGGATAATAACTTCTAGAGTTATGGGCCCTTGAATTACAAAATCTGCTATATTTAGCTTGTTTACACTCTAGCGCCTTCATTTATTCACCAATCCTGATCATATTTTCAGTAAATGTGTATAACCAAAAGATCTTGGACAAGTTCGATTATGGGTGGAATCGGACCAGAACTTCAAGAGTTATGGGCCCTTGACTTTGAAAATTTGCAATATTTTAGCTTGTTTACACTCTAGTGCCTTAATTTATTCACCGATCCTAATCATATTTACAATGAATGACCTGATGGTTTTGGACAAGTTTAGTTATGGGTGGAATCGGACCACAACCTCAAGAGTTATGGGCCCTTGGATTAGAAAATTTGCTACATTTTAGCTTACAAGTTTAACAGTATTATACCTTCATTGTTGGTTTTGATCTCAAAATCTACGTAAAAATGAGTTTTATGAGATGGAAACTATATTACCTGGTCATTAATTATTGGCCTTTGTTCTCAGGTGAGCGATAAAGGGCCAATGTGGCCCTCTTGTTCAATTACTTATTGCCTTATCAAAAAAAAACATTTGGTTACCATGAATAATAGCAAAGCCTTATAAAAAGGATGTGACTCATAATGCTATAATGTTTGTGATCAAGACCATACTGCTTCTGTCTGAAGAAAATATAATTGAGATTTCAGTAATATCTGATTATAATTATTTACTGCATAATTTAGGTCAGAATCCATTTCTTAATCCCAGTTAAGTCTTATCAAGGGAGTTAACTCTTATGAGTTTAATTTAAAGTTTTGTCAAGGGAGATAATGAAAAAAGGTTTAACCATTTGTATATAGGGGGGTGTTCTTTAAACATTCATGCAAGGGAGAAAACTGTTGCAAGACTTGATGAATGTATACCAAGGGAAGTAACTGTGTATTTATTGTTTTGTTTTAAGGTCATGTTATACCTGGAGAACAATTACTACCTGTGGTGGTCAGTACTGGACCAACTGGTGTCCAGCTAGACTTTACTTATCAGAACAGAAATAAGCATAATTTGGTAAGCATGAAAAATCCAGCAATTTTCTCTTTTGTTTTTGTAAATAATCTTTAATTCTTTTTTTAATGATTATAATGTCTCTGATATGAATTCATATAAAATATAAGAACTTAGAACATTATGTGGACCATAAAATCTGCAGTATAAAATCTGCAGTATAAAATCTGCAGTATAAACCCAATTACTGGTCCAAATCAGATCAGTCTTCACAAGGAGAGGATTTTATTATCAAGTTGAATTATTAATTAATTAATAATAATAATTACTTTATTTTGTGTAGATAACCAATTTTCAGTATGGTCCACTAAAAAATTGAATTGGTCTGAAAATATGTGCCTTGTATCATGAGGTAGTCTAATAATAGGGTGATTGTTTAAATGAGATTCATTTGTGTAAAAAATCAGATTCCTCTCCTGAAAGGATATTTAGTGTTTTTATGTAGAACAATCCTCAATTAAACATTCTGCATAACAACAAATAATTCCCCATAAATTTATAGGCATGACCCAAAAGTCTTAGTTAGTTAGTACAGATGAACTAGTTACTGGTGTAGTTAAACTTGGTCAGTCCAGTAAGTGCCCTGTAGCCAGTGTATTCACACTTAATTGAACTTCTGAACGTTCTTAAAATCATATTCACCCATAACTTGAACTATAAAGATCAGTACATGAATAGAGGTTGTACTTATATGATCTGTACCAGTACAGTAGTGTACTCTACAGTTGTACTATTGTCTAGTTAAATAGACACAATACAGTTTGTATATAACTCTTCAGTGAAGGATGGTGGATAAAAGTTCAACTATTTATGATACATTTCTGTCTCCTTATAATTTCTTGGAAATATTTATTAACATGTGCACTCCTTGACATTCTAATGTTTCCTAGAAAATCTCATTTGTTACTATAAATAGAATGTCATACTGTATTATGTATTTACTACTCAACTCCTTGTTATTCATTTTGTCTCTTAGGTGAAATTTTCATATCACTCAAGATATTTAGAAATTCAGAGATAATTTATACAGTAAAGAAATTGGGAACATAATTTTTGACTGATTCGCAGGGGAAACTGACCGACAGAGGGATTCTGTTCAGGGATTTTTTTTGGCTAATTTTATAGCCGATATTGGGTCATATTCCCAATTGAAAATAGTATCTTTTTTCCCATTTTACAGACAAAAATTCCCAATTGAAACTTCCAAATATAAAAAAATAAGAATATAAGAAATAAAATCTCTGAAAACAGGAGCTCTTTCAGTGTAATAGACATGTACATGTAATTGTAAGTTCCCATTATGGAGAATGACTGTGTGTATACATAGAAACATTGCAAAATTGGAGTCACATATTTTCCCAATTTTAACAAAACACCACGGAAATTCCCAATCTCAAGGGTATGGGTCATGTTCCCAAAATACTGGGGAAAAAACCTGCTGTTGTATATGTGTGGTGTCTCACTACATGATTATATCTATAATTTATTTATGAATAAACATACACTTATTAGAATCAGTCTGATGAAAGAACATGGTCATGACCCTACCAGATTTGAGCTCATTACAAAGCTCATATCTGGGTTAAACTACAAACACTTGATTGAATTAAATCTTTCTACTAATCTTGATATGTAAATAGTTATATGATTTGATGTGAAGTTCTTGTATGCTGTGGTTTGGTCCTCAATAAATCTATTGCAGTCAAACCTGTGATCAAAGGCCACCCTTTGGAAAAACAAAATGTGGCCTCTTTTGACAATTGGCTTTATTAGGAAGTCATTTTGTTGTAGATAATCACTGACAGCTTTTAAAAAGACCTTTATTCACAGGGTGGTCTTTATTCACAGGGTGGCCTTTATTCACAGGGTGACCTTTATTTACAGGATGGCCTTTATTCACTTGATGACATGTATTCACAGGGTGGCCTTTATTCACAGGATGGCCTTTATTCACAGGATGGCCTTTATTCACAGGATGGCCTTTATTCACAGGGTGGCCTTTATTTACAGGGTGACCTTATTCAGAGATGCTGCTAACACAGATTTGACTGTACATGTAAATTATTATTGTATGGTTAATCAGGTTGTTTATACTTGGTATAACAATGTTTGTCCTTCAGTTGAACTGTGGTTCATCCAGTCTACTCTATATAAATCAGTTAATGTATGCATGCCGACCATCCTGAAGGTGTGACCAGGTTATATCTGTATATTACTACATCCCCCACAAAACAGACGGTTCTATTTAAACCAAACACAGAATGGACTGATCCACTTTACAGTTAAACCAGGAGTCATTGGAACAGACTAAATGCTAAATAACCATCATTTATTTGTGCTTAATATCAGGATGTTTGTAAAAAGACACTGATAATTATATAGAAAAGAATCCTTGAGATAAGTCAGGTGATAAATGAGGTGCTGGGGATATAGATGCTGATAGTAGTAAAATTCTACTGTATATTTCGAGGGTTCAACACAACAGATGTCATAACTCATATCGAAATAAGAACAAGTTACAACAGTGTTGCACTGAGCCCTCGATTTCTAGTGGTGATGTCAATACAGATATTTATAGAACATGATGAATTCTCACTAAACACATAGATGACCTTCTGTTATGGTTGACTGCTGCTAATATCCAGACAGACAAATCCATTCTTGATGTTATGAATAAATTATAAAACATGAACTAGTCCTCTGATTGGCTGCACCTAGCTCTGGACTGGTTTATTTATGTTCACTGGTGTACTAGAATGGTAGACCTTATCATTCAAGGCGATGCATAGTGAAACTTAAGTGTGCACGTACCTTCAGGTACAGTAGTACCAGCTTTAAGTGCATCTGTACCAAATGTGTGATGGGGCTCTCTTTTAGTATGTATAGATTGGATGTACAAATCTATAGACATAGTTAGGTTTCTATAAGTTTTGAAGAATCCTCATTTTCATTGGTTTTATTATTAGTTTGTACATGGTGTGTATAAGTTGGGTTTGTAATAATTGATAATAATATTTTTTTCTATAATTTGATAATCTAAGAACCTGAAATTTCTGACTTCAAAATCAGATGTTTTTGAAATTGTGCCTTTGTAGTGTGATGTGTCTTGAAAAATAAGATTTATTATCTTTCCAAATAAAAAATTTGTACTAGCACCTACCTCAGTTAACTGTCACCAGTCCTGTGTGTATAGTTCATCATGTGTACTATGGACACTTACCTTATACAACAGTCACCTGTGTATATAGTTCACCATGTGTACTATGGACACTACTACCTTATATAACAGTCACCTGTGTATATAGTTCACCATGTGTACTATGGACACTACTACCTTATATAACAGTCACCTGTGTATATAGTTCATCATGTGTACTATGGACACTTACCTTATACAACAGTCACCTGTGTATATAGTTCACCATGTGTACTATGGACACTACTACCTTTTATAACAGTCACCTGTGTATATAGTTCACCATGTGTACTATGGACACTACTACCTTATATAACAGTCACCTGTGTATATAGTTCATCATGTGTACTATGGACACTTACCTTATACAACAGTCACCTGTGTATATAGTTCACCATGTGTACTATGGACACTACTACCTTATATAACAGTCACCTGTGTATATAGTTCATCATGTGTACTATGGACACTACTACCTTATATAACAGTCACCTGTGTATATAGTTCACCATGTGTACTATGGACACTTACCTTATATAACAGTCACCTGTGTATATAGTTCACCATTTGTACTATGGACACTTACCTTATATAACAGTCACCTGTGTATATAGTTCACCATGTCTACTATGGACACTTACTTTATATAACAGTCACCTGTGTATATAGTTCACCATGTCTACTATGGACACTACTACCTTATATAACAGTCACTTGTGTATATAGTTCACCATGTGTACTATGGACACTTACCTTATATAACAGTCACATGTATATAGTACACCATGTGATGTACTATGGACCTGTTTGTATATAATGATCCAAACAAACCTCTACATATAGACCAACGGTGCATTATGACCATATATCTTCACCACAGTAATTGACCTTGATTCATTGTGTATGTATAATTTTATGTTTACTGTTCATCATGTGTAAACTGTAGCTGACCTTTAAATACTAAATAAGTATTCTGCTGAAAGTGAAAATATACCCGTATTGATTGACAGGAAATGCTTGTATAATATTATTTTGGTGTACACAGTTTCTGTACAATTATTGGTGATAAAAACATTTGTTTCTGATAATATCTGAATCAATGACCAACTGTTGCCTAAAAGCTGTCAAACCAGCAGTTTTATTTTATCACATTCTACACCGGAATAATCAATGTTATGACCTGCCTGTACCGAATGACTTGGAAAATTTACCTAGTTTTGCACACTGAGCATCGGTACAGATAGAGCAAGAAGACAGTGCATTACAGTGCAGCAAGTATGATATTAAGAATGATAGCCAGAAACTTTATGCTCTCTTTATGCACTCTTTTGTTCCTAACATGAACTGTGAGTAGGTGAAAGTTAAGAATGGATGAATTTTGACTTAGATTAAACAATGTTCGTGACTTAGTTTAAAACTATGCATTTTGTTCATTGTGTGAACTATCTATATATGGTAGAATGGGTGAATTTTTATATCGATCAAGAATATAAACTAAGCATATTATAATGGCATTGATTTTTTTGTGTGAATTCATTTGTTAATGCTGTCTGGTACTTAGTGGTAATATTGATTGATTAATGTGGTGAGTTAACGTGTTAATTTATTGATCTCATACAGACTGTATTGTTCCAAATTTATCATTTTCATGTTGAACTTGGCAGCTTGGTCTGCATTTAGGAGAACTTGACTTGTCAATAATGTGATATTACATCGTTAACCAGGTTTTCACAAAGTGGTTATTGGAATGCCGAATATGGCGGGCGGGCGTCAAACAGGCGGTGTCCGGTCAATAACTTAAGTTCGGATTGACCAATCTTGACTTAACTTGGTATATAAGATCCTTGAATCAAAACCTAGCTTGGGATTGTATTTGGGGTCAGATCATGGTCAAGGTCGATGTAACTATAAATAGAAATCAGTGTCCGGTCAATAACATAAGTTTGGATTGACCAGTCTTGACTTAATTTGATATTTAGCATCCTTGAATCAAAACCGAGCCAGCTTGGGATTGTATTTGGGATCTGTGGGGTCAAGGTCACTGTTAATTAATGAAGTTTAGAATGGCCAATGTTGACTTAGAAGCCTAGCTAGGAATTGTATTTGGTGTCAGTCAGGTCAAGGTCGCTGTCACTGAAAATATAAAATCAGTTTCTGGTTAATAACTTAAGTTTGGAAATAACTTATCTTGACTAAACTGGGTATTCAGGATTGTATTTGGGGTCAGTTGGGTCAAAGTCACTGTTACTAAAAATAGAAAATCAGTTTTCAGTGAATAACTTAATTAAGGATTAAGATATTGCTATGAAATTTTGTGTGTTGGTAGTTTACATGCAGCACATGCTTTTGAATTGCATGAAGGGTCAGTAGGGTCAAGGTCACTGTTATTAAAAATAGAAAATCAGTTTCTGGTCAATAACTTTAGTATTGAGATATTAATTGCGATGAAATTTTGTATGTAGGTAGCTTACATAGAAACCAAGCTTGGGATTGCATTCTATGCCAATAAGGTAAAGGTCACTGTTAACTTATTAGCCGCACTGGAAACTGAACCACTGATGAAGCCTTAGCGCAGAATTCTGGAGTACTGTGGTATTAAAGCCATGGAAAACCTTGTTTCGTGGCATTGCTGCGTTTCTTGTTTTCTAGACGAATTATACTTACGAGTATTTGTTTATTATAGCTGTTTGCGAGTACTTACTGTATTGTCTATTACTAGTTTGGCTAATCCTGACCATTTGAATGGCTAATGGTGATTTCGGTCATTTTTGATTGGTCAATCACTAGACTGGCTATTTGTCGCGTTAATTGTCATGTTTGACTGAATCTGTTCGTCTGCTCTGTTGTTGAAACGTAAGTAAGTAAAGTAGGCATCGTTCTATGATGTTAACGTGGCATAATATCGGAAACAACATTAGATGTAAGTTTAATGTGGTTGTATCATATCAGACTATGGTGGATATGGTAGTATTTAGAGTGTACTTTATTCCATTGATGTATGGTGTGGTAATACCATATACATGTGAACTATATACATGAATCCAATAAAATAATAAGCTATGCAGAGTTGTGTGCCCTTAGTTTATTGCTTTATGTTTGTTCACCCGGATTTCTTTGTATGTTACTGAGCTGATATATTCAATGTTGGGTCAGGCTACAAAATCATATAATACCAGTCTGCTAATTTGATGTCTTGGATGAGGCATGCTCATTGCATGCTTGCTGATACAATGTATGTAAACAAAGATCCGGCACTTACCTGACATTTACATTCAAACCTGTGGACTATGGCCATCCTTGGGAAAAACACAATATGGCTTTATTGACAGGTAGCTTAAATAAGGAGGTCATTTTGTTCTTAATAATCAATGACAGTCTTTATAAGTATGATCTTTATTCACAGGGTGGCCTTTATTCAGAGATGGCTGCAAACATTGGTTTGACTGTACTTGTTGTTGTTGTATCTCTGTGTACTTGTTATTGCCAAGGTGTGTGATAGAACAATGTAGGATGATTTCTTGTGTACAAGTTTGTAGTACTAGCCTTGGTACTGCCTACTGAAATGTCAATGAAAATATCATTAAACCCACCAAAACACACTTTCTGTACTGTACAGCACTGGTGAAAGGCTTAATCGTGTAGTATACCTATATTTTGTACTGTGCTGGTCCAGATATAGATCTAGGACTATCAGTGGTGGAGTGGTCAGGGTCTCTGACTTGTAATCACTAACCCGTCATTGTTATGAGTTAAATCCCTCCTGTTACCAAATTTCTCATGTGAGGAAGCTCTCAGGTGTATGTCCAGGTGCTTCCTATACTCAGGTGTATGCCCGGGTGCTTCCTATACTCAGGTGTATGCCCAGGTGCTTCCTAAACTCAGGTGTATGCCCAGGTGCTTCCTATACTCACGTGTATGTCCAGGTGCTTCCTATATTCATGTGTATGCCCAGGTGCTTCCTATACTCATGTGTATGCCCAGGGGCTTCCTATACTCATGTTTATGTCCAGGTGCTTCCTATACTCATGTGTATGTCCAGGGGCTTCCTATACTCATGTGTATGTCCAGGTGCTTCCTATACTCATGTGTATGCCCAGGTGCTTCCTATACTCATGTGTATGTCCAGGGGCTTCCTATACTCATGTGTATGTCCAGGGGCTTCCTCTACTCATGTGTATGTCCAGGTGCTTCCTATACTCATGTGTATGCCCAGGTGCTTCCTATACTCATATGTATGCCCAGGTGCTTCCTATACTCATATGTATGTCCAGGGGCTTCCTCTACTCATGTGTATGTCCAGGGGCTTCCTCTACTCATGTGTATGTCCAGGGGCTTCCTATACTCATGTGTATGCCCAGGGGCTTCCTCTACTCATGTGTATGCCCAGGTGCTTCCTATACTCATGTGTATGTCCAGGGGCTTCCTATACTCATGTGTATGCCCAGGGGCTTCCTCTACTCATGTGTATGCCCAGGTGCTTCCTATACTCATGTGTATGTCCAGGGGCTTCCTATACTCATGTGTATGTCCAGGGGCTTCCTATACTCATGTGTATGCCCAGGGGCTTCCTCTACTCATGTGTATGCCCAGGTGCTTCCTATACTCATGTGTATGTCCAGGGGCTTCCTTTACTCATGTGTATGTCCAGGGGCTTCCTATACTCATGTGTATGTCCAGGTGCTTCCTATACTCATGTGTATGTCCAGGGGCTTCCTATACTCATGTGTATGTCCAGGGGCTTCCTATACTCATGTGTATGCCCAGGTGCTTCCTATACTCATGTGTATGTCCAGGTGCTTCCTATACTCATGTGTATGTCCAAGGGCTTCCTCTACTCATGTGTATGTCCAGGGGCTTCCTCTACTCATGTGTATGCCCAGGTGCTTCCTATACTCATGTGTATGCCCAGGTGCTTCCTATACTCATGTGTATGTCCAAGGGCTTCCTCTACTCATGTGTATGTCCAGGGGCTTCCTCTACTCATGTGTATGCCCAGGTGCTTCCTATACTCATGTGTATGTCCAGGGGCTTCCTCTACTCATGTGTATGTCCAGGGGCTTCCTCTACTCATGTGTATGCCCAGGTGCTTCCTATACTCAGGTGAATGCCTGGGGGAGGGGCTTCCTCTCCTCAATTGCAATTGCTAAAATCATAAGTGTTCTGTTATGTCATGACTATGTGAGCTCAATCCTCTTCCCTCACACAGAGGAGTGAGTGTTTACTTTCACACAAAATAATGTTTACTTGACATCCGACCCAATTGTTGTATTTGTAGTGCCTTTCTATTAAAGCCTTGTGCTAATAACTGGATAATATATTTAATAATAGTTGTATCAAGTGTGTTATAGATTAGTTAACCCTTAAACTATAAAAATGTCAGTCAGCTCACCGACATTGTTGTTGTCTTATCTAATAACAGTTTGGTGGAATTTGTAACATGTTGTCCGAGATCTAGATTACGATCTTGTTTACTGACTGAATTTATAGACAGTCAGTACTCTTATTTCTAGTCATCCACTTATCCCACCCACATATTAATTATCCACGGTATCCCAAGGGCAGAAAAAAAATTGTTGCATTAATGGTTTTAAGGCTAACCCTATTTTTACCGCTGTCCATGAGTTTTAAAAGAAAATATTTTGGGATGAATCATTCCGAAGTATTAAAGGAAAGTTTAGAATAAAACAATGAAACTGACTTAACTTACAATGCATGCAATTTGTATAGGAGTCTTGTTACAGTTTTATATTTTATTTGAGTGTTATGAAATATTTGGCCCACTATGATGAGCTAAAATACGATATTCAAACACCCAGATATAACAGTTGCTCTCTGTTAACCTTTCTGGTCCAGACTGCTTGCTGTATGTTTTATAGTTATCTTTGGTTGTTTTTGGGGACCTTTCCCGACATATTCATATAAAACATTGTAAAAATTAATCTTACATTTGTCACTTAAAAACATCAAGTATTTGGAACTGTTACATGAAATTTGTATATACAGTCAAACCTGTGATAACGGTCACCTGGCATAAGCGGTCACCTGTCATTAAAGGTCATTTTGAGCTCCACCTGACAAATTTTCTTCTTTAAATTAATGTATTAAACGGTCACCTGGTTCATGCGGTCAGCGGTCACTTATTGTTTACTTACAATCTATGAATTGTCCAAGACTGTATAATATTGCCCGGATTATAAATATCATTAGCGTGTACTTTGATCTGACTTTTTAAATCTTGGAAACCATCAAAACTCGATAATCCATGACTGTTTTAAACATATAAATCATGCATGGAGGCATATTAGAATAAAGCCCTTTTTGAACACAGATAAAAATATTTCAGGACCACTATCTGTGTTAAGTGGTCACCTGTCTTTAGCAGCCAAATTGGTCATTTCCCTTGACTGGCTGCTTAACACAGGTTTGACTGTAATTATGTTCTTGTGAATTACAATTGTTAACATAGGAAATTTAGATAAAGATAATTGCAGAAAAAAGTAACAACTAACAGAATTTGACTAAATAAGTCCTTTGTCCTGTTCTTATTCCTTAATCTGACATTAATTTTTAAAAAATAGGGCTTTATCCCAACAAAAGAGAGATATTTTTGATGATATGAATTTTAGGTATTCAGTTTTCCCTTTATTTAAATTATCTGTTAACCTATAGTTCACCACTTCCAGTCTGAACATAGCGTACATTAATATTATACAAAAGGTTACAGACCCACTGCTTTAGTTAGCCTTAGATTTTGTCTCTTCCTGACCTCCAGTGATCTACATAAGGAGATGTTAGTGACTTTTGTGGAGTGATAATTAACCTAGCGCTCTGTATGGTCGGTCGGAAAATGACACTGTGCTATATATACCATACAAGGCTTGTCAAGTTGTCATAGCTGATACAGATGTGAACTTCTCTCCCAATCTGGCTGGTATTGATTTCAGTCTGGACGAGTCCATTTTCTATTAAGACATACTGTAATTTTATGGAACAGTCCATTAATTTCTATGTATAGTATGTTTGATAATTTCAAACATTTCTCATGTTTATTTAACTTTACTGCCTTGATGTTGAGATTTATTAATATTTGTATATTTAATCACAATCAGACCTATTCCTAAAATAGGTTTTTGCAATTCTGGATTCTGTCCTGGTTGGTGGATAGGCAAGTAAGATTGTGTACTAGTTAAAGTATGAATTCATTAAAACTGTTCTGTTATGGCTATAAGCGGACTGTTCCCTTCAAATATAGCCAAAGGTGATTTAAAGGTTTACCATATCAATAATAAGATGTCTTGTGAACCAGACAACTTTTTATGCACATTTCTTGACATAAACACACACATTTAAACCTCTGACTAAAGGTCAGTCATGCTCATACTCTCCTACATATATTCCAGTTTTTACCTTTTTTAATAGAATTACTTTCCTGGCCAGAAAGAAGTGATTTCAGATGGGGGGGGGGGCTAATTTAAGATTTTGTCTTACCACAGGGGCGGGGGGGGCTAATTTAAGATTTTGTCTTACCACAGGGGCAGGGGGGGGGCTAATTTAAGATTTTGTCTTACAACAGGGGCAGGGGGGGGGGGGGCTAATTTTTAAGATTTTGTCTTACCACAGGGGCAGGGGGGGGGGTCAACTGTAGCCCTTTTATTTACCATGACAGGATAGGGGGGGGGGGGAGAATCTGTTATAACAACCATTACAGGAAATTATATTAACACAAGGGAGCAGCTAAGCGCTTCCAGCCCCTCTCAGTTCCTACGACCCTGCTGCTTTTCCATATCATAATATTTTCATTAATGTGTCATACACTTTGATGTGTGCTTTGTGGATGATTATAATCTGATGTGTGAGAAGTATTTATAGATATCCAAGTATTGGCCTCACACATTTTATTCATGTGACATTGATATCTGTATCAAGACACACAGGTAGCAATGTGACTTCAGTAACAACATTATGGAGTGTATAAGACTGCAATGATCAGTACATGTGATTCTTTAGCTAGCACATGTTTCCACATACTGGCCACCTGATGGATTACGGTAATCATATCAATGTAGAATAATGTCAGACCAGAGTTAATACATTTCTTCGATAACATCTGGTCAAATATCTCCTAATAAACACCCTAGTTGTGTAACATATTATTGATCTATTGAATTTGTAAACCCTTACAGTGCTAGAACAGAAACTGCAAAGATTTCGTGGAGCCAGACCATATTGCACACCGATGCAGTCTGACCAGGCTCTTTACTCTAGGGTGACCTACTTCTTAATTTTCATTGTGATGTCCCTTAAATTGATAATGGACTGTTTCAAAATGTAAGTTAGACTAGTCCATTCAGGAAATTCAGGAGGTTAAGAGTGAGATTAATGTCTGAACAATCTCTTGATAGCCCCAACAGCTATAGTCATTCACCACAATCACTTTTCTTGCTTTAACAATGGATGAATAACCAAGGTTACTACTGGGTAAAACTATTAACCTTCCATTAGCTAGCTGTACAGCTTCATGTCTTGTACAGGGCAATGTCAGAGAGGCTAGTGATTACTAGTCAGAGACCACAGGGGCTAGTAATTACTAGTCAAGAGACCACAGGGCAGGGGCTAGCATATCCATTTCACCGCAGAGTCACCCCTCAGAGTATTGGGGTGTTTATTAGAAGTTGGGCATTTATTGGGTGTGTATTGTATGCTAGGATATCTGCATTCTGTTTATGTCAATTTAAGTTCATTACATTAACATAGCGAAGACATTCCCCTCTGACCGAATTTACAGTCAGATTACAAATTGTTGTGGGTGATGATATTTAGAAGATACAGGTCTTTGCTTTACCATTACTTGTATATTACAAACAAACACTAACAACTTCACTTATTTGCAATACCGGACTGTGCGGTGTTTATTTGGCGACCACGAAAGCAGCAAATGAATTGAACATAGAATGTTTGTACATGTACAATGGTATCAAACATGGTATACATAACACAGCAGTATCTTTGAAATACTCGAGTGTGCAAACTGAATCGCCCAGGAACAACCAGAGATCAAAACCCTGTAGGGAAAAATTTCTCTGGAAACCTGTACCCCATGTCAAATTTCAGATTGCAGAGCATATGGGGCCACACTCTTTACAAATGCGATATGAAAGTTCGACAGTATAGTAATTATACAAAAATATACATAATCATGATAACCGAAATTATTTCTGGCATCTAAATTTTGAATACTACTGAAATTGAACTTGTGAAGAGCTATCCGGTAGAATGACCAATTACACATCATTCCACAGTTTTAAACATTACTCGCACGAGATTTTCGTGCACTTCTGTATAAAACACCCTTAGTAATCTGCAACGCGGAAAGACAAATATTTCACGCTATACTATCGAAGCGCGTGAAATGAATAGTCTTTGCTTTACCATTACTTGTATATTACAAACAAACACTAACAACTTCACTTATTTGCAATACCGGACTGTGCGGTATAGACTAAAAGAGCGGGAAGGAAGATAAATCAAAGCAATGAAAGTACTCATGAAAACTGACCTTACAAAGAATTGTACTGCAACATGAAAATGTTAACTAGCTTAACAATTGCATGACAGTTGTATATAAACGAAGTACAAATGTAATAAGATTCGCATAAAAATCTATCCAATTCGTGCCAAGCGAGTGACGGCTTTAGATATCAAACAACACTTTGACTGAACCTGATCTAAAAGACAGTTTAAACTAATATTCTGTTTGTAGAAGGCTCTGGCCGCTAACGGCTAAGTAACGATGTATAAGCTAACACCTTAACTTCATTACAACGTAAATCGTCGTTTCTCAAAAATGCTCAATAAGCTAAAGATAACATACAGAAATATACTATATAAACAAAAGTCGACAAGCATCTAAGACGTAACTGTATCCTTTTTGTTACTAGCTTAGAAAACGAACACTTTTATGTTTCGACTAGATTACTCAAAAACGTATTGTCAGTAGGATCCGGTAGGATCCTCAATGAATGTTCACAGGTAATGCTATATATTGCTGAAGTCACAACTGAGCAGGAAACTTTCTTGTCTATAAGATCAGTTAAATAGATACACACACGAATAGCAGAAGCTGGGATTGGAATCCCATCTTAGTCGACTACAAATTTCTTCCGTCTCTGGTAATGATTGAAATACTTGGCATTAGTGTTGGCACTCAGTAAGCTTAAACAATCAGCCATCTTAAATGATATGTAGCCAAAATTAGCATCGTCAAGCCCGGCTTTTTGAGTCGCTTCGTCTATGCTCCGTTGTAATCTCAGGCCTGCACAATAAATAAAACATGTATCAATAGAATGCAAATCGAAAAGCAATAAACCCGAAGCCGAGTACTAGTATTACACCGTCGAAGATACAGTTTCGATCCCAGCTCTTTTTTGTTAATCTACTTGGGCAAAACTCGAGTGAGTATACGACAAAATTAGTCAATTTTCCATTGGTAAACAAAAGCGGCCAAAAAGGCAGATTTCCAACAAGGTATACTTAAGGTACAATTACATCTTTGTTAGGAGCGGAACTCCTAAAGCAATACACCTTTTCTGCTCACAACACAGTCACGCCTTTTACATGCAGACCCGCGCTGAAAAACAGCACCACTTGTCGTTCAAGTACACAATGTCTCCTACAGGAATCCGTCGGAAACACCTTGACTATCTAAACTGTTATCGCACAAAGGTTTCATTCACAAACTGTTCAGGTAAGTAACAATACTCGCCGCCTACCGAGCACAAAAGCAGCACCGGAACATTCGATATTGTCTCATAGAGCAGAGAAACTTCATGATGACACATGGCTACAGTTAAGTATACGGTATATAGGACGATAATAACACAGGCCTTAAACTTAAGGATGGCTCAACCCAACACGTCCAAACCTCGTTCCAGACAGTACTCCCTGCGCTTTGATTTTACAACTGCGGTTAAAATTACGGCTAATTTCTATGGTGGAACATACCAACTGCTTTCCCCAGACCACATATTACTACCTACTTTCAGTATAGTACAAACGTTCTGATTGTCTTTACAACATACACATCATTATTTTGCCCTTCCAGGCTTGTACGTGCGGTGTTCAAAACTACCGAGTATACACTCTCGAGTTCCCTCCATGTGGAGGTCGTACAGGCCTCAGTTACAAATCAACTGCCTACCATCTTTATGTGTTCGAGGTTTTCATCGTAGCCATCAAAACCAGCTCCACTGGTATCACAAAATATGACTTTATCAGCCAACTAAATATCAGTTCCATGTATACATGTATACAGCCAATGACTGACTTATGCTGTCTCACAAGATTTTCCTTCCAGAAAACGAGCTCGACTAATGCTTTAGAACTAGTTCCAACTATGAGCTTCTCAACTACCATGAGTAAAAACACAACCATACAAAGAACGTGTCATCAATCTGTCCGAAGGACCTACTGCGCTTTGCATTGAAATCAACTGACCTATCAAACAAGCAAATTTTGCAAACGAAAAACGTTTTCCCTTGCTTACGTCATGTATTATCTCCTGACTTTCATGAAATTTGCCGATACGTGCATTGCTTACGGATATACAGGTCTCTCCATTGCAAAAAAAGAAAATCGTCTGATTTAATATTGCCTACTATACATACATGCATATTACGATGGCGATAACTCCTACAAAAATATATCATAATCAAACCGAGCTATCTTAGGTCACAGTCAAAGAAATATCAATAATTTGACGATATATAAAATTATATATATAGTGTTTTTAAACAAAATACATGTAGTACAGTATAATGAATATAATAGCTTGATACAAACACATTGAACTTCGAATGGTATTTTAGATATTATGCCACACAACAACTTATCTAGGACAACATCACAGAGCAATGCATGCATGATTTTCTTACCTATCAACAATTAATAGTTTAAGTCATCACCATTAACCTATCAAATGACCAGGATTACCCTCACTAGTAATGGGCACTATACTTTGTACCCATAAAACAACTAGAATAAGCTTGTACCCATGACTAAAATTCGGCTAGAAAAGGGAACCCGTCCTCCAGCGTAGACTCGCTACGTTATCCGTCGTCCAAAAAGAACACTTCTTCACTTTAAATGATATTGTCAACAATTCCCTGCTATTTACCGAATAATAAATCATTGCAGATAAAATATTTTGTAATTCAAATGTCTGGATACGCATGATGCTCATGAAAAAAACCTTGGGGTGTTAAACATCTTTAATATCAAGTGAAAAATAAAACCTTTCCCTGCTTGAACAACTGTCTTACAACTGGTTGATCATCGAATCTAATTTTGTATATAGAAAGGTCAGAATGTATGTGCATGCGGACAATCCAATACCAACTTATAGGTATGCGCTACCGTTAAATGATTAATCACATTTGTTTATAAGCCTACTGCAAATACGCGTCATTAGAAAAAGCTAAACTACTGTATTTTTTTTTTTTGTACCTACTTCGTGTACTTCCAACATGGCTGTCATGCCGAAACCACCTTAAATCTACAAAAGTTTAAAAGGTTAAAACATGTCTAACAATAACTCGTTAGCTCCAGTATCTTGCTAATGAAAGTAACAAACTGTTAGTTTATCGACTGGACTGACTGCCAAATTATTACATAAATGAAAATTGCTACTCATCCCCTTATCAGGAACCGCCCTCAAGGCCATTGCCACGCTACTGTCAGCTCGCCAATGCCAGTTTTCCCACGACAGAAACAAAAGTTTAAAAGGTTAAAAAATGTCTAGCATTTACTCGTTAGCTCCAGTATTTTGCTAATGAAAGTAACAATCTGTTAGTTTATCAACTGGACTGACTGCCAAATTATTACATTAATATTGAAAATTGCTACTTATCCCCTTATCAGGAACCGCCCTCAAGGCCATTGCCACGCTACTGTCAGCTCGCCAATGCCAGTTTTCCCACGACAGAAACAAAAGTTTAAAAGGTTAAAAAATGTCTAGCGTTTACTCGTTAGCTCCAGTATTTTGCTAATGAAAGTAACAATCTGTTAGTTTATCAACTGGACTGACTGCCAAATTATTACATTAATATTGAAAATTGCTACTTATCCGCTTATCAGGAACCGCCCTTGAGGCCACTGCCACGCTACTGTCAGCTCGCCAATATCAGTTTTTCCACAACAGAAACATAATACTACACGGTGTCGTCGTTGTCTCAATGTTCCTCTCAAACTCTGACAAATTTGAAGTTATTTATTATGTCTATTTTCGAAAGTAGCTGGATTTCTTCCATGTCTAACTAAAGTCGGTCGCCACATATACGAAGTGAACTTGTGAAGAGCTATCCGGTAGAATGACCAATTACACATCATTCCACAGTTTTAAACATTACTCGCACGAGATTTTCGTGCACTTCTGTATAAAACACCCTTAGTAATCTGCAACGCGGAAAGACAAATATTTCACGCTATACTATCGAACCGCGTGAAATGAATAATATCTGTGTTTATAAACTTTGGGCTTATAATTTAATATTTTACAGGGTCTGAAGTTTTGATACTGACCCTGAGATTATAAAACTTATAATATTCGGTCGTCTCAATTCTACTCTCATAGTATTATGGTTGGAAAGAAAGAGCAAGTTTATGTTGAGATAGGACCTGGTGTTCACATCAATTATACTGTTAGACTAATGTATCATTTATATCTATATTATAAGACAAGATAGGAGCTTTAGTTTTATAACCTCTGTCTGGTCGGTGGTCTACCGGTAAGACACTGAACCAGTGACCAGTCTTCTGGTCGGTGGTCTACTGGTAATACACTGAACCAGTAATCAGTCTTCTTGTCGGTGGTCTACTGGTAATACACTGAACCAGTGACCAGTCTTCTGGTCGGTGGTCTACTGGTAATACACTGAACCAGTAATCAGTCTTCTTGTCGGTGGTCTACTGGTAATACACTGAACCGATCAGTCTTCTGGTCGGTGGTCTACTGGTAATACACTGAACCAGTGACCAGTCTTCTGGTCGGTGGTCTACTGGTAATACACTGAACCAGTAATCAGTCTTCTTGTCGGTGGTCTACTGGTAATACACTGAACCGATCAGTCTTCTGGTCGGTGGTCTACTGGTAATACACTGAACCAGTGACCAGTCTTCTGGTCGGTGGTCTACTGGTAATACACTGAACCAGTGAATGAAAGTTTGTGGGTAAGAATCTTGGCTCTACCTTCTGATTCTTTCAGGATTCTTTCAGTGTCCCCATCCCAAGTACTGAGTCAAGTACAGAGTTCAGAAATTCAGAGGAATCGGGTGAGGCATGTGTCAGTGCTTTTACAACGGGTACGATAAGGGCCCAGGACGGTACGATAAGGGCCCAGGACGAAATTAATTGAATTAAGAGTGGGGATATAAATGCTGGGTTCTCCTGTCCTGAAATGATCATAGCTGATGAATGATCAGTTAAATTACAGTTAACAAACATCAGAAATGGAACATTCTGGTGAATGATTTACCCCTCCCCCTCCACTCACTCTTCTGCACCCTTCCCTGTCTTATTTACCTGTGATATTATTATTGACATTAATGAATGTGTTTATGAAACACTTCCAGATTTTATAAGTTCCATTTACCTAGAACACGGACATTAACATAAATAAACAAATTATTCTGTCCAGACAGTCAAAGTTTGCTCTGTATCAGTTTGTACTTTAATTTCCTGCAGTGAAAGTACACTTAAAATGTTATCAGTACATATGTTGTTGGGCCAACTATCTAAAGTTCGTCTGCAGTGCACTCTAATCCAACTACAAGTACACCAGCTTTGCTGCTGAAATGTATTTTTAGCTGGTTATATTTAGAAATCTGGAAATTTCTTGTCCACCTTACCTCTAGATCAGTGTTTATAGGTCAAACCTAACTGAAAAGTTCATTTTGGAACAGTCCATGTCTGCAGATGAATAATGGACTGATCCAGATTAAAATGGAAGTCAGTTACATAGATCTACACAGATTAACCTACAAATGGCTTTTGTGTAGGTAACCCACTTCTCCAAGTATTACTAATTAAGAGAAAATATCATGTGCTATCTTATGTATCTAGTCAGCTATTGTATGGATGGATAATTTTCAATGGAAATCCTAGTGGATCAGTCCATTGTAGTCGCTTTATATATGGACTAGTCTATTTGTTGTCCTAATTTTGCTGTTTGTCCCAGCTGCTTACAACATTGGATAGATCAGAATAAAGACAAAGAATCAATGTTGTTCACTACAACTGTGTCTACATGTTTAAGATTTGTTATTTTATTTTCTGTAATATTTTCCACAATTAGTATGTAAAATGATCACCTGTATAATTCTATCACTATTTACTTACTTCCATTTACTTTAAATTTGTGTGTCCTGAAAATTGTATAATAATTTGGAATATTATGATTTCTTTGTTTATCTATTTTGTTAATCCACGAAATAAAATATCTAATCTACAGATTAAAGTTCAATGATTCACTTATTATGTGTACCAATGTGTACAGGCAATTAATGGTTCAGTTCACTTGTCTGATATCTAGACTAGACTTTCAGTTGGGAGAACGTAGCCTCTCTCAAAATAACTTTTGTAATAAATGTGACATTTAGACTAAATCATTGACCGCAATAACCTGTTTATACTTGTGATTATATTTAACAAATCGGTCACCTTCTAAGCTTTACTTCTGTGACAGCCTGACCTGATATTTCATATTAATGAAAATCGGGCAATTTGGTATTGACCAAATTTGTTAGTTCTCCAACATGGATCAATCGTGTGGAGATTACTTTGGCCGATGGAATTACTCTGTGTAGCTCATTGGCTCTGTCCCGGGGGGGGGGGGGGGGTACATAGATTTAATAGGGAAAACCCTTATATATCTGTTTGGCCTAAAGCCCATGGCCTACAATTGAAATATTTAGTGTTACATTATCTCTCTGGTCCCCATCAGAGGAATCTTCAAATTTTGCTCCCTGGGTCATAATTAGCCCCCCATCCATGTGGGTCCGGGGCCGTCCCGTGTTTACAATTTGTTTACAGTTTGTTGGAGAAACCCAAATACTGCTAGAGCTAAGTTATTTGGTGAGTAGGTTTATCTTGTGGTCTCCTTCAGAGTTTGTTCTAATTATACCCCGTGGGTGAAAGTGGACTTCCCCAAGTGTCAGTCTTGTATAGGGCAAAAATAGCCCTCTTGTTTAAAATGATATTTATTTAAGCTTTAAATTTTATGGTTTATGGACACTAGTTACTATTTTTATCTACTGTCTGTAAATTGCATTTATTAAGATTGTTATCTCAGACTTTTTTACAATGACTTCTAACATTCCATCAGTGTAAATTTATCATATACAGAAATGCCTGTATTACATGATTGTGTCCAACTATATATATGTTTGGACCATTTAAGTATCTTTTTGGATTACCGGTAGTCTATTTTTGTGAACAATGACTGACATACAAATATTACCTTACAAAATTATTCAGTTGCTCACATTGAAAGGTTAACGCTCACATATTGAAAGGTTAACGTATCTTGGGTTGGTGCATTGACCGCCTTCAAAATATGGAGTATACAGTATGCAGAGTCAATGTATTTTGTAATTTTAGAGCATAGTAGGACAATATGACATTGCCAGGTCAAATTGCCTTTACCTATCAGACATTGACCTCTTCAAAGTTGGTTTGCCTCAGCTTGTTAGACGGATAATGGACTCTTCCAGATAAAATTACCCAGACTGCTTTGCAGAATAGACTGGTCCACCGTAAGCATGAATTAGGTTACATCATTCTTTGTGCATTCATGATTCATGTTGTAGTATCATATTCATAGTAAAAACTCGGTCAAGTTAAGGCATTCCATTAATAGAACAGTGAATTATCATGTCTGATAGAGACTGTGTTTTTGAACTAGATAATGAGACCTGTGGGTGTGTGTGTGTGTGGGTTGACATGTATTTCTATTTTAGTAGAGGGGTATCTTGGTTTATGCTAACACTAACATTGTGCAGTAACTGTTGTTGTTGTTGTCTGTATGATGATGATTATGATGATGGTGAAAGTAAATTTTATGTTGTTGATAGGAGTGGTTATTATTATGTTGCTTGTGGTAGTTTCATTGATAATAATGTTGAAAGTTATTTAGATGGTGGTAATATACTCTTAAATTCCTGATACCTGTGTCATAATTGTGCTATTTATTTATCTGTTGTTAAAGGCTGTTTCTACAGCTAGGGTAATTTCAGACCCGCCCCAGAGAGGGGGCAGATCCCTTCTTATTTCGAATAGTTCTTCCTGGTTCTTTTATTGTTCCCTGTGTAAAGCACCGATCTTTTCCCTGTGATTTTGTGCACACAGTACTTGGCCTAGGTAGTTGGGATGTGGACACTGAAATAGTGTCCCTGAATGTTCGAAAGGAGAAGCTGAGGATCAACCCATGACCTTCTGTTAAGTATTCAAGTTCATTTCCATTCAACCACCAATCCCCCCCCCCCCCCAGTACATTGTACAGTCAAGAAATGTGTTCAGTATTTGGCCTACATTAAATATGTGATCATTAGGGAAATACTATGGTGCTTTGTCAATGAACTTTGGTTTACAGGGCAAAATGTGTGTACAATGACTTTAACTGTGTATATAATGGGAGTACTTGGTTATTGACCTGTAACTTCTGTGTTATAAACCCTGTTCACAAACTAGCTGTGCTCATCTAGCATAATTCTAGTTCAATAACTTGGTACATTAAGTAAAGTAGTACTGATCATTATTTGTGATCTTAGTTAACTTCAGTTATTCCCCTGTATACTTGGAGGTGAGGGGGTCAAAAACCAATACCACTCACCATGGTTCCACTGGTTAATAAAAATCATCAATGGAATAACTTTCACTTTTTGAATACATTTAATTTTATTGTTCAATATTGACCAGAACTTAAATTAATTTCTGAATATAAGCCTGTTGCTTATAAAAGTCATAATTTCTTTCTCCTTTTCATGACTGTTTTACCTGCCTCCATGGTCGAGTGGCTAAGGTCACTGACTTCAAATCACTGTAACCTGTCACTGATAGAGGGTCTTGGGTACGAGCCTAGCTACCGACCATGTCTCTTTATCTGAGGATGTAAGCAGTTGCTTACGGAGGATGGGTTCGGTGAACTGAACCCCCATATGACTCTTGAGTGTTGAAAAGGGGCGTAAAACCCAAGGAAACAAACACATCCAAGTTTCTTGGTTTTACTGCATTGCATGCACCAGCGTGTGAGCCTGTGACCATATTATGTTGTCTCGTGTCAGCCAAGTGTCTGGCTTACATCAATGATAGTAGACATATTGATGGAGAGCTGACCTAATTAGTTCTACCTGTAGACTTGTTGCAGGTATTTCAGTAATTGGGTAATGGGTGAGTGCATTAACAAGCTTTGGTAGAGATGGTTCAAGGTGAAAATAAGTTATAAAATCTTCCTTCATCTAAACATGAACTGACAGCCCTGGTGCAGTAAATAACATTGTTAGGGTTTTTTCTCTGTATCTAAATATAGTTTTAAGGTTACCAACATTATGTGAACTATTACCAGGACATGGTATGATGCAATAAATGGGACAGACCGATTAGTTATTTTTAAGGGGGGGTGGGAGGTTTTCTTTGATTTTCTTTAAGTATGATTTATTTCAACTTAAAATGCCATTGAATGTTCCTAATTTCTAATGAAACATGTGATTTCATTGTTAAAACAATGTGACTTTTATCTGAGAACAAATTGATGGAAAGTTTAGAATTGTTTGTACAATCACCCCTCCCGCCTCGACCAGTCCATTATAACTCTGCCTCATTGGCTGTCATATTTATGACTTATTTATAGCATCCTGTTTACTTATAAATCTAAGTGAATATGGTACATAAGTGAAGAAATGCACATACACCAAATATTTGATGATGTTGACTGATTGTGCAATGTGATAAAAGTAGAAGAAACAACAAGGACAGTGTGAGACTGTCAGTGTCCTAAACCTGTTATCTTGTTGACTATTTATATTGTTTACTTAAATGTTATTTTGGGACATAGGTTTTTATGCTCGACATAAAATAGTTGGTACAGTTTTTCAATGTACAGTTCAAACACGTGTTTCACTGAGTGTGACTGACTGACTGACATCTCCATATTTTATAATTATATGAACCATAAACCAGTCATGTGTAATATCCTGCTCTGTGATCTTGTCCCAGTAAGCATACTCTGTAAATTAGTATAATAAATCGTATACCAGTATTGGCTAAATAAGGATGGGCTACCTCAGAATGGGACAGGGCCGAATACAAAAATGTCTTGCTGTTTTATCACTTGGACTATTCCATTTTTTCATGCACTGAATTTCTTATTACAAATTCTACTTCCTTAATTCCAAAATCTTCTGTTTCTTATTTAAAGAAAATCAACTACATAAAATGAAGCCCCAGTTTGTCTTCAGTTATTGTACCAGTCTGAGTATAAGTCCTGAAAATTAATGGCATTTTCATGATATAATTAAATTAGTTCTCTTTTAATAATTTCTAATAGCTTAGCTAATTAATTCCTTTCTTGTATTGACTCCATGGATGCAGACATCTCTGTCCAAACAGTGGTTCTATTGTCTGGGCTGAATAAATTTATACCTCAGTATGATCATCTATAACTAAAGTTGTATGAACTGGTTGCCTGATCACTTAAATAGGTCTGTTCTAGGTCAGACTGGTACTAGAATGAGGCCTTAGGATTCAGTAACCAGTCTGCAGCTTGATTTTTCTCTGGTTCTAGGTTATTGGCTCACTGCTTTGATTGGCCTGACATGAACTTTCAGTTAGGTCATATTAGGTCATTCTAATAGATTCAATGACATAGACAGTGTGGTGTCTCACATGACCTTATGTTGTTTAGTGTGTTGGTTGAGTATATTTCTGTCATAAATAAAACTTTCCTACTCCCCTACATTACCATTGAGTTCACATATTTTCGAACTGCTCTATATATCATTTGGGACGTACCATTTTGTGTCAGAGGGGGGGTTTCCTGTTTAAAGTTTATTTATTTAAGTTCAATGGTAAGTGTGGTGTTATGTCGTCTTGTATCAGATAATTTGAACTATTTTTGTATTTCTGAAATAATGTTTTGGTTTGAATATCGGTGAACAGCTTTTCACACTGAATGACCTTAATTGCTGTGCAGTTTTAAATTGAATCCTTAAGCAGCGGAATTTCTGAGAACAGACATATCATATGGATATGATCGCTTAAAATTGCATACTTTGATGTACTTGACTCGTTGACCGAGTTTGTAAGACAGATCTTTCGTAGAAGAGTTTTAGTTTTAAAATAGCGCAATTTTCTGTTCTAATTTAACCTACGGATGTTGACTAGTCTTTTTCTAGATGAATTTTAGTCATGGGTACGAGTTTATTCTTGTTGTTTGCTAGTAAATGGTACAAAGTCTATTACACATAAGAAGCGTAAGACTAGATTAATGACAGGAGATACATATTTTATTAAGGTAAAATGAAATCAACAATTGCTAAGAACCTATAATTGTCATTCCGTGATGTAGGGCAGGATATGAAAAATAAACAGAATGATAATTAGGCTCGTAGCAGATGTTGATTTCTTTTTACTTTAATAAAATCTGTATCTCCTGTCATTAATCTTATCTTATGCTTCTTCTGTGTAAAAGACTTTATGGAGTAAAAAGCGGAAAAGTTACTAAGTTACCGGTACTAAGAAATTCAATTGAAAAATGATGTTGTTTTATAAAAAAATTTTTTTTCATAAATAGCAATTAAAATCTTACGTAGGGAAACTTATATATAAAGACCTCGAAATATTGAACCAGTTTTCAAACTTGCCTCTGCAGTCATTCCTGAGAACAAATGTCACCCTTGGAAAAAATGTAGTATGACCATTATGGACAGGTGGCCTTTATATGGAGGTCATTTTGTTCTAAATAATCTATGACAATGTTTAAAAGTAGAGACTTTATTCATAGGTTGGCCTTTTCTCAGAGGTGACTGCCAACACTGTGACTGTATGTTTTCACTAGATAATGTAGAGCAACAACCTCTCTTTAACAACACCTTCAAAATTTCCCCATGTTAATATTTACTGTACATTTAACCTCTGTAGAACAACAACCTCTAAACAACAGCCACTATTTGCTGCTCCCACAGGGTGTTGCTCTGCAGAGGTTGTTCTGTATGTAACTGCAGAACTTTTTATTAGTCTCAATAATCAGTAATCTAGTTCAGGGCTTTTTCCCTTCTATAGCAGGGGCCGTTAATTGGCGTCTTCTTCTCTGGAAAATTCTTAAAAAGCATGCAGTTACACTGTATCTCTTAAAATTCCATTTACATTAAGTTTTTTCTTCCTCTTTTGCCCAAATGTATGGAAAAGGCCCCTTCCCCACCTGTAAAAAAAAGCCCTGTAGTTGAACTATTAGTTGATTTCTTATGTTACAGCTTGAAGAACTGGGGCGGGTTGTATGTAACATTTGCAATGTGGTACCAGCTGGTGTGATCTGTTTCTTCCCATCCTACGAGTATGAGAAACAGGTCTATTCTTATTGGGAAAATTCAGGCTTGATAGAAAAACTTCAGACGAAGAAAAAGGTAATTAAGATATATATATTCTGTCACACCTGTTCATAAATTGGTTAGAGCCACATCAGTTCTCATGTAAATGTTGCACAGGTTATGTAGAAAATCTTAATCAAACTACTAGTTTTCAGGGTTAGGCAGGTCTGGTTTCATTCATTGATTTGTCTTACATAAAATGAATGAAAGAAGAAATCGGTTAACTGTTAGGGAAACCTAACTTTTTTATCTGTAATAAGGTAGGTCACCTCATTCTTTGCGTGCTTGTCTACATAAACTTTCTGTATTGTCGTACGTGTGTACAGGCAGCAGCACATTTCAGGTTCTATTATGTTATAAGGTAAAGATGTTTTGTGGAGATCAGTGACATTTTTAGGTCAGAAAAAATGAGTAACCGATCTGACCCAAGTTACCGGTCTGACCCTACTTTTTAGCACCGACTCAGGTATCCCAGGTATGAAAATAACACAAATCGCACATAGTACAAATTTTAAAATACAAAATGTATGTTTAGTTACCTGCCTACCTACACTGAGTGTCTTAGTGATTAAAAGTCAGAGATGATAACCACTTGATGACAATGGAGGCCCCTAATGCTCGATTTTTGTTGAAAAGTCGACAAATTGCATTTTACCCATAAAATCGTATGTACAGTATTAACAGTATGGTATCACTGTGTGGTAACACCCTTCTTATAATTATTTTACCATCTCTATAGGATTAAATGATCATTTGACGAAAAGTTGTAAGTACATGTTATATTTTTTTTGCACTTTTAACATCATTCACTAAAGTGCATGTTTGCTGGCTAGACTTGATAACATTTTGTATGATTACCACAAACCTTAAGCTCTAATAAATATTTAAAAGTACATGTACTTGTTAATTTTGGGTATTATGGATTTCAGGTATTCCGGGAGCCTAAGAGGGCGGGGCTAGTAGACCAGGTGTTACAAGCGTACTCATCATGCATACAGGTGGTTTAAATCTTATATTATGTTCTTTATTTATGAATCTTGATTTAAGAATATTTTTTTTCAAAGTCTGTTAACAACATTCATTTTATTACAGTAAAAATCGAAAATCCAGCTTTTTCATCAATTTAAATGTTGTGATTATTTCTTATATTGTTTGCTAGTGTTAGTCGTGTAGTAGAGCTGTGCTATAATTAAGTTTTAATTAACCTTTATTTTATTCTCATTCATAAAATATCAACCCATAATATAATTTAATTGTTGCTTATTGCTTTCGTAACACCATTTACTATCTGATTACCATATAAAGTAATAGAGACAACAACTGGGCTGTTTGTAAGTCCTTGATGAGAGAACCTACCACCAAAGTCATTACAAATGTATATAAGTTCTAAATCTTCATGATTGTTTAGTTATTGCTATAGAATGATTGAATTATTTCACTGGGGTTTAATTCATACCAACAGCTGGTATGTTTTCCGGTTTTGATAATGGAAGGAGACCTAAGGGATATACCTGTGTAAAACCATTGGTCTCCTAGCTTGACTGCTTTCTCACTTAAAATTTGCTTGGGTATTGGTAAGATTTGAACCCAAAGTGGTGAGGGCTAGTGATTGCCATTCTAGTCAGAGACCATAACCACTTGACCATGTAAGCTCCTAAATGAGTTATCGGTAATATTTAGGATGACTTTGTCGTTGCTTGGTGCTGTTACTATGGTGATAAAAGATCTAGACAAGTTACATTTTCAACTGTTTTAAACATTACTGTTAAATGATGATACCACAATATTGAAATTAATCTTATTGATTTCAGACGTGCAGCGGAAGTGTTACCGGTTCTATTCTGTTCTGTGTGGTTGGTGGAAAGATGAGTGAAGGAATCAACTTCTCCGATGATCTAGGAAGGTAAGATCTGGGAGACTTGCTACCTCTTGCATGATTACTTTGGAATCATCAATTTTCGTTGGGGATTTAATTTCATGGATTTCGTGGGTCGGCTCATCCCCACGAATTTAAATGCAGAGATAAGGCATATCTTTTCAAAAATCAAAATCCACAAATTTATGTCCCCACGAAATAGCCATTTTAGTAAAACCCCTGAAAATTGAGCCCAATGAAAATAAATGAAACTACAGTATATCCCTGCAAACGAAGTTTGAGAGGGGGTATATTAGAGTCACTCTGTAGGGCGGTTGTTGGCGGTACAATACAATATCACAAGTTTGTGGAGCAAACTACATCCACATTCCTTGAGTGATTTCAGTGATACTTGATGTATGGTATCACCACAAGGTGTATATGTGCATGACATAATTTTCATGCTCAGTTATTTTAACATTCCAGAGTAATGTGCCCTTGAACTTAGCCGTATAGTGTACTATCGTAGTCTTAGTGTCAAATCGGCGGCTGGGTATTAGTCACCTTGTGATAAAGCTATAGTTTTCATTTATTTCATTTCATTTCAATGTTTGGAAACCCTCTCTCTTAAAGCATTGGTTTATCAGTGATTTATTCTTCATTATTATTTCTTCGGATTTAACACCATATTGAACATTATTTCAGTTATATCGTGGCATGGAGTTACCCTAACCAGCTTCCCTGGACTTCATTTAGGCCTTAACCAGTACGAACCACATCATATCCATGAGCTATTGCCAAGCTACCCCTCATATTTCAGAGGTGGAGGTTGATTTAACATGGCATGTAGTATCTTGAGTCAATACCGACAGTGTGAGCCTTACCCGGGGTTCAAACTTGCAACCTCTTGATCAATAGACCAACACTTTAACCACTGAGCTTACCAGATTGAAAATTTATTCTTAAAAAATCTGAAAGATTTGAAAATGTACTGTTTGTAAATGTTGGATTAAGTTTTTAGTATTGTTTTCATTTTTCACTTTTGTCTCATATTCTTTAATTGTAGATGTGTATTGATGGTTGGGATGCCATATCCAAATATCAACTCTCCAGAATTAAAGGAAAAGATGGACTATCTCAATGCTAACTTTGTAAGTCAAGATTCACACAAAATTTCAATTTTTGTAGCTTGTATGATTTATTTTGAATGTCAATGTTCAGTGTAATAGGAGGAGGCAAATAATGTACCCAATAGAGAGCTAATTGGGCTGTTAACTTTACAGCCAATTTGTAAATATAAAATATTGTTTACCATAATACTGCTACAGCAGAAATGATGTTATATAAGCATTTTCTGGTTTAAATGAATTAATGCATTGTTTGTTCAAATCAGCTGTCCTGTAGCTTAATGTTACCATAATTTATACTTTTACAATATGAAGTTGACAGTCCAAGGGAGACAACTAGCATTTAACGGAATATACTTAATTTTGTTTAAATGCAGAAAGTATTCAGCCTAATCTGAATATGTAAACTATTGCTTAGTATCGCATTATACCTTGTATTTACATTTGTATGATTATTACCATCAAGTAAATACATTTTGTAGAACTTAAAAAAGTACTGCCCCCTTATATTTAGTAAGTACTATATAAATACATGAAAATTTGTATCAAATGATATATTATAAATACTTATTTGTGTGATTTTAAATCCTTTCTGAGGATTTCTCTGTTCTGACTCGATTTGTTTTAATACAGAAGAGTTAAGTTCAAATTTAGATCTTCTAAATAAAATACTGGTACATGTTTTTGCTTGATGTGTAAGATATTTTTCTCCTGTCAAGTTTGAGCAGTCACACCTTGGTATGTCTGTGATTCTGTTAATTCAGATTTTCTTTTATTGTTACAATAAGGTGTAATCAATGATTGAGTGGACTACTAAACAAAAGGTTTTGGGTTTAATTTTTTCTCCACCTTTCAAAATTCTCAGGGACACTATTTCAGTGTTTCCATACAAAAGTACTGTGTCCAGAATATCACAGGAAAAAAGGCCGTGTTTTGTATCGATGCTTTACGCAATGTATGATAGAACCAGACAGAACTTCTTATAGAAGATAGTATGGATATAAATGCCTGGTTCTCCTGTATCATATCTCCCCTCTCACTGGGGCAGCAATAATCATAATGAATCATTGCAACATGATTATGTTTTATTTTGTTTATCATGTTTGATTTTCATATTTCCAGCCAAAGGATGCTGATGGTCGCCTACCTGGGCAAATTCATTATGAAAATCTATGTATGAAGGCAGTAAACCAGTCTATAGGTAAATCTTTGATATGAATTTGATTTAATAAAGAAGTCCCAGACCTAAGTTACCCTAGAATCATTTTATATATTTGTTTGAATCCCCATTTAATTATAAATTTGCATGTGTCCATCAGCATTACATAATGTATATATGTCCAGTCAGCCAGTTATTTGGTGACTGAAAATATTTGGTGTGAATATTCCCATTGATGATGAGTGTGTTGAGCAATAGAACATTTTCAGAGATAAAAGGTCTTGTCATCAGTGGACACATTGATTTTGGGCATCTAGTTTTAGATGGTACCTTTCATTTGTATGTTGAAAAAATATTTTAAAAAATTGAGGCATGTAAAATAGTAATATCCAGTTACCAATACTGGTCTACTTCAATTGTGTATTGATTGGTTGATTATGACCTTAGTCCTAAATCTGAGCATCTGATTGGTTGATATTGAAGTTAGTACTAAATCTGAGCATCTGATTCAGTCTGTGAATTTTGGATTTGGAACTACTTGTCCGAATCACCAAAACTGAATAGTTTTCCTTTATACTCTGTACATAATTACTGCATAAGTTATTTGTCCGAATCAATAATCACTTGTACCAGACAACAGGACCAGTGCTAATTTCACGAACTGCTGATTGGTTGATTTTGAACTTAGTACTAAATCTTAGCATCTGATTGGTTGATTTTGAACTTGACAATGAAATTGTTTGGCTCGGAGTCAGCGGCTCCTATCTTTTTCTGGTTGTATCAAGTTTTTGTATTACATTCAGGTCGTGCTATAAGACATCAAAAAGATTATGCGGCCATCTTACTTCTAGACAGACGCTATGCTAGATCTGGTACTGTTGCTAGGTTACCTGGTTGGATATCCAAACATTTATTGAAGATGGATAAATTTGGAAATGTATTCTCATCTGTTTCAAAGGTATATAATCAAATAATATCAAGTTTGATCAAGTATGCAGCAGGTTAATTAATATAGGGCTGTGTTTAAACATGAGCTCTTGCAAAGCCATGTCACAGTACAATTGGTATGCCGACCAGAATTTTTATTATGAACAACACATAAAGACCAGACATCTGGTATATGATTACAGCTCTAGCTAGTTACAGATGCAAAGTATGATATCTGCATGGACATTTTACCCAAAATGTGCTAGAAATAATACCTAATATTCAAAAGCTCAGATTTTGGGCAGGCTTGTGGTTTGTTTTTTTAAAGGCAACTATCTACTACATCAGGTATCTACAAGCTGATATGATAAAATACTAAAATGCTGAATTTCTCTTATTTTTGTATTTGAATGACTTGATTTTATGTGCATGTGATTTATAATTGTCAAAACCTCTTTGGTAAATTTATAATAAAATAATTGAAAAAAAAAATCAAAGATTTGAAACTACAGTAGAACCCCCGATTATTCGAATGTCTTTGGGCCCTGAAAAATCATTCGGATAATCCATGGTTTCGAATAATCCATATCGGTATGATGTGCTGGTTGGAAACGATAAATTCCGGACTGTCCGTATATTGCAAGGGAGTTAACTCTCGTATGCAAACATGACTGACACGATTAAAATAAAATGTATAACAAACACTTATTATTTATCCCTGTTTTATGAATGTATATGAGTTAACAAATGAAACAATAATTCTTGTTAAATAAATACCCGGGAATTAATGGATTATGCAGAACACAATCCGACACAGTAATATGTCATTCTCACTTCACTTACTAACGATCGACTAGGCATCGCTATCGTCACATTCTAAAACAATTAAAGAATCGAAGACGTAATGTTTTTATGTTTGGTACATTTTTTCACTAAATCATCATATTCTAGTGAGTTTTGTTAAATGTGTTTGATGTTTAATGACGCTGAAATGAAATAATTTCATACAGATCACCAGGTACGTACGCGTATTAGTTAACTTATTATACCCGAGATCACAGTGAAATATTCATCGCTATTAGTATATAATCGTAACAAACAACATGATCAACTTAACACTAATTAAACTGTTGACACGCCTCGTGTATGAATTGATGTTACACATTGTTTGTCACACGACATTTTGATTCTCAATCGACTATTGTTATCAATTGATATTCGAATAATAAGTGTGAAAATACGCGCATTCGTAACTTTAGGGACCAAATAATGTATTCGGATTACACCAGGTATTCGTAAAATCCGATTCGTATAACCGGGGTTCGTTGTACTTGAAATGTATAGAGACGTGATTGGGACCGTAGATTTTATTCGGATAATACCGGGTATTCGGATAATCGGTGTTCGGATAATCGAGGTTTTACTGTATTGAAAATAATATGATTACTGTGTTGTTAGATGGTTTCTGAATAAGTCTGTTAAATAATAATCATGAATAACATATTGTGTATGCTTTGATTATTATGTTGCTATAGAAACCATTCTCATATTTTGTTTTCAGTTTTTCAACAGAAAGAAGTCCAATTAATGTTCCAATTCAAATTAAGATGTTTTTCAACATGATCATTTCATTCAAGACGTTTTCAAATGTGTTCATTTCAATTAAGATATTTTCAAATGTGTTCATTTCAATATATAGATATTCTCAAATGTGTTAATTTCAATTAAAATGTTTGTGTTAATTTTGATCAAGGCATCTTAACATGTGTTAATTTCAATCAAGATGTTTTCAAATTAGTAAATTTCAATCAAATCATTTTTGTCGAGCCCGCCTGCCGTGAGCTCAACATAGTCGCCACAATGGCGGTTGCGTGTCTGTACGTTAGTTAGTTAGTTAGCGAGTGAGTGAGTGAGTTAGTGTGTCCGTCCGGATCCTTGTCCGGGCTGTATCTCCCTTATGCATTGACACTTTTTAAAATAACGTGGCATAATTGTTAAACACCATGAGCCGGTGTGCACTGCGCAAAATCCAGGTCTCTAGCTGAAAGGTCAAGGTCACACTTAGAGGTCAAACATCAAAAATTAGCATTATACACCTTGTCCAGGCTGTATCTCCCTTATGCATAGAAACTTTTTAAGATAACTTGGCATAATTGTTATACACCATGGGCGGTGTGCAGTGCGCAAAATCCAGGTCTCTAGCTCAAAGGTCAAGGTCACACTTAGAGGTCAAACGTCAAAAATGAGCATTATAGACCTTGTCTGGGCTGTATCTCCCTTATTCGTAGAAACTTTTTAAGATAACTTGGCATTATTGTTAAACACCATGAGACGGTGTGCAGTGCGCAAAATCCAGGTCTCTAGCTCAAAGGTCAAGGTCACACTTAGAGGTCAAACATCAAAAATGAGCATTATACACCTTGTCTGGGCTGTATCTCCCTTATGCATAGAAACTTTTTAAGATAACTTGGCATAATTGTAAAACACCATGAGGCAGTGTGCAATGCGTAAGATCAAGGTCTCTAGCTCAAAGGTCAAGGTCACACTTAGAGGTCAAACATAAAAAATAATCATTATACACCTTGTCAGGGCTGTGTCTCCCTTATGCATTGAATTATTTAAAAATGACTTGCCATAATACAATACGACCATGTGTCTTGGGCAACACCCAGATTTTTATAAGTCAAAGGTCAAGATTACACATTCGGTCAAATATTTTCCTTGTCTGGGCTGTAACTTATGTTTGCATTCAAGGATTTTTAAATAAATTGGTATAAAAGTTTACTTCAATGAAATAATGTGTTATGAATATCACCCATACTTGTAGTTCAAAGGTCAAGATCACAAGCTGGCTAAACAGGGGCTCGACATGTTGCCCTTGGGCTTCTAGTGTGTTCATTTCAATCAAAATGGTTGTGTAAATTTCTGTCAAGACGTTTTCAGCTGTGTACATTGTAATTAGGACGTTTTCAAATGTGTTCATTTTGGACGTTATCAAATGTGTTCATTTTAGACGTTATCAAATGTGTTCATTTCAATCAAGGCTTTTTCAAATGCGTAAATTTCAATCAAAACGTTTGTGTTCATTTCAATCAAAATATTTGTGTTCAATTCAATAAAGACGTTTTAACATGTGTTAATTTCTTCTAAGACGTTTTCAAATGTGTTCATTTATCAAGACATACATGTATGTGTTTACTTCAATCAAGACATACAATGCAATCTCTGCAAAACAACACTCTTTGAGTGAAACAAAATTATGTTGTTGTTGAGAGGTTGCACTGTACTTCTTTATGTCTCTTTCAACCCAGATCATAAATGTTTGTGTTTTTCCTGTTTGTTTTGGACCTTGTCCTTGACCAAACAAGTTGTTCTGTTATTGACATAATTTATAGTGTTAATGATTTTGCACGGGCGGACGGGAGGATCTAGCATAGGTCCCTGTCAAACTGTAGTTCTTTCATGCACAACAGCTTCTCTGGATCTTGTTCATTTCATTCTTATTGTCTTTATTGTCTATTTTATGATGTCTTTAAAAATAAAAAAATTGATTAATTTATATCTTTATTTTGTATTTGTTTATTTTCAACTTCTTGTTTTATTATACATTTACTTTTAATAAACCTGTACATTGAAGGACTAACATGTAATTGTATATCCAAAAGTCTCTGACCATAGATAGAAATGAAATATATTCATAAATATCACACCCCCTAGTCTGAAAGTGAAATCCTGGATCCGCCTCTGTATATCTCTGTTGTCTGAGTTGTTTTTATTGTTGTTTCATGGGTTATATAGCAGCATTTAAGATAATAGTTTACCTGTTGTTTAACGGCCCGTTTGACAATTACGGGCATTTTTATCGTTACTCTTTTTTCCAATATTTTTTTTCTGTTCTTTTATTGTGCTCGGTGCAAGAGGCATCGATACACACCTTGCCCATTTTCATGTGATTTTCTTAGAACTAGGTAGATATTATGCAGACACTGAAGTGTTCATGAAATATTTTATTATGGAGCCAAGATTCATACATGGGGACCTTCTGATTGGTAGTCCAGTAATGTTACCACTAGTCCAACCCTTACAATAATATGCAGAAAAAAGGAATAGTAAACATCAATCTATTTGTTTGCTACTATGGCTTTATTGCTTTATTATAGAGAAATGATTGTATTATAAAAATAACTACATTATTGAATTGAATGTTTAATCTTACATACATGTATATACCATTTATTGACAGGAAGGAATATGACAATGTTCCCATTTCTTGGCCCTGGATTTTGTAAAGCACCAAAGTTTCCCACTTCTTCCTGGATCACGACAATAATTTTGTGCAGCACTGGCTGACTGGTCTGGGAAAAGGTGATCGAGTGTATAACCGTGTTTGTTAGGATGTTGGCTATCCCACCTCTGACAATTGTAGCCACTCTGTGTATGGCTCTTTTTTCCCAAGTAAAGATGAGTGCGAAGCCAGTAGCAATCGCTGCGCTCAAACTCATCTGCAATTAGAATACAAAAAAAACGTAGGTGTAACTATGCTTTTACTGAGTACAATGAGACCCGCCCGGCTAGCTCAGTGGTTAGAGCGTTTGTCTGATGATTGAGAGGTTGTGAGTTCGGGCGAGGCTCACACTGAAGATAGTACATCCTATGTTAAGCTGTCCTCCAGCTCTAAGATATGTGGGGTAGCTTGGATAGAATGTGGTTAGTACTGGTTAAACCTAAATTAATTCCAGGAAAGCTGGTTAGGATAACTGCCCGCCACGATATGACTGAAATTATGTTGAAAATGGCGTAAAACTCAATGAAACAGACTGAGTACAATTCTTAACAAAATGTTAACTGCATGGGACAATAAGCACTCATAAATGTGCCAAAACATCTAGGGAAATACATCTATAAATATATTTCATATCTTTAATTTTATTACTAGTATTGTGAAGATTAATGTGTGCAAGCCATACATTTACAAAATGTGTATTTAGAACATGTTATATTTAAGTCTACTTACTTATGATTGGCTCAGCTTTAGATGAAAGATCTTGTAACTTTTTATCCATGTCTTCATTCATCTCTTTCGCTTCAGTTAAGTAATGCCGATAATGTGATGTGTAGTTTTCTAAATTGATTAGCAATTTTTCAAATCCCTGCATTTTACTCTCAACTTGAGACAGTTTTATTCTTAATTCATCCTCAGTTGACAATTTACAATTTTCTCCATTGATTCGCAAGGGAGACTTGATCACCAATATCATACAAAAAATAATCCAGTATTTTAAAGATAAGTTTTCCATTGCTACTAAATTAAACATTTAAACATTCTAAGATACCGATATACCACTGTCAAAGCACTGCTCTCAGATCAAAACAGCTTTGGAAGGAAAGTTTGTTCTTACTGCTTCTTATATCGGTGCGCTCTGCTTACCGTGCAGATTGTACACGTGGAAACGGGTCCAATTAGCTGTTTTAATAAATGGGGTCAGGATCAGCATCTTAACCAAAATGCACACTCTCTCATTAGTTTGGGAATTAGAAACAATTATTATATTGGTTTCAAGACCAGAGACGTATAATTATACGTCTCTGATAACACTATCAAACGGTTCGGACAAGAAAAGTAAAGAAGTAGAGGGCTTACGATGACAAAAATCTGAACCGGAGGTAGCCCTTTATTTAAGGAGTTACAACAGTTATGTGGCTTTAGAAGAAAACGAAAAATAAGGCACTTAGGTGATGTTTTCCTAGTTCAATTGACAGAAAACGCGCTTGTAACGATAACGTTGTGACGTCACTAGGGCACGTGGATTCCCCACACTGTTGTTAGAAATATGATCGGAGGTACAGATTAACGTAAAAAAGTAAAGTTTTAAGTGGATCAACTTACGTATCAACTTACAGCATTTACCGAAACAATGAATATTTATAGAAATAAGTATGTCCGCTCAACATATAATACTAGTATGCCGTTTACTGTAACAGTGGAGTACATATAATGTTGAAGTGCCCTATCTTTGCTTTATGAAATCAGGAATTGGCAGCGGATGGGTTTTAACATCTATTTAACATTGATAAACACGTATTTTTTTTTCGGCGGGCCTGTTTAGCGTGTCCGTATTTTTGAAATCAGATACGTTAAACGTATTATAATTACGTTAAGCTCAGATACGTTATGCAGAATTATACCTACTACAGTTGGTAATTAGTCGAAAAAATGACATTAAGGTGCAGTATTTAGACGTCCACACATGTACGTACATGATGTCATTCAAAGATGTATGGTATTGATGATGTCATATTAACTGGGAAATGTTTATAATACGGTCATTTTCAGTAAGGCAGTGCAATATCCAATTTTCTATGTCGTCGACATTTTATTTTAATACTAGACAATAATTATATGTTTTCTGATGACGATCTTACCAGGCACCTAAAACTGAACATTTCTACATAGTTTATTTCAAGCTCAATGTCAAATTGTTTTTTAAATAAGGTCACAAAGTATCAGATTTGAAAGGTTCGTGACTGTCGTCAGTCAGGAAGTCTTTATTTGGATTAAAATATGACACACGCACGCTCGTTTATGAAGCAAAAATCGTTTTTAATATGTGTAGAACTACCTTTTGGGCCTTTTATTCACCACGACCAGAACAATTTGACTGTTCATTTGGAAACACATGCAAATATATTTTGTCGCTAAAACTGCTGTAAGGTTCGTTACATAGAAAAATATGTAGAGATGATATGAAATATACTGTTTTATAATTGAAAACATACCACAAAACACACCCTTCCACAACCATACGGCAGTTAAAACAAAATTTCTTCGTTTTGATACGACAGATGTCTGATCATATGGCATCCATAAGACATGATATTTAATTATAAAACACAACATTTTCGTCTTTATTGTATTCTTTCTTCTTTCCAAATGGTTCCAAAACGTGCCCAATGAAAGGTTCGTGATGAAAGGTTCGTTACCATGCTATTTCAGTTGTACTTGTAAATGTTGTTTATGAAAGGTATGGTAGAGTTTTTTCGTGCATCAGCTTGTATGATGGAGATACGACGTATTCATCCTTGAAACAAGGGCAAAGTTTCAGGGGAATTTCATTCGACATTCTTTTTGGTGAACACATGGTTGTTGGGGTATTAGTAAAACCTAGTTTTTTTAATTGTTTTTAACTCTTTTTTGCTTTAAAGCAATATGAAATATTAAATTGTCCGACGGTTGTTGAATTTTCAATGCAAGCGGTGTAGATTCTTTGTTGGTTGCATTTTATGAAATGAAAGGTTCGTGACGTTAAGTAACGAACCTTTCGTTGAAAAAGACTGAGTAGATTTTAAAGAAAAACATTGTATGTGGAAATATTACATCGTGTATTTCTCGCAAACTTAGTAATGAACACATATATATACTACTAAAGGTACTTATATATGATATATGGTCATTCAATTCATGATTTGGTACTTAAATATACCTACTGTTAAAAATTAAGAAAAAAACTATCAATACAAATTAAGAAATTTATGCAATTTTCCCAACTGTCTTAAATGACAAGATCTAAAAACTATTATTGTGTGATTTAGAACATGTCTAAAAGGTTGATGAACTGAACCAGTGTCCGTTATATATGTAGCTTATAAAAGATGCAGTGCTAATACATCACCAACTAAGGTAACGAACCTTTCATTTTTTTTAAAATTGCCGTTGTATGCCGAAATACGACGACAGTACATGCAGGGAACGCCTGAAACAATAAAATGAAGCCTATGAACTATGATGTAATAAGAATTAGAAACTATGGCCCTGTGTGCTAAATTGATACTGGTAATTTTGCGGCAGTACAGTATACAAATCATGGTGTGTTGAAAAATCATGCAGGTTGATCTTGATGACGAAGCTTTTGATGCAGCATACATTCAAACGTTTAAGGATTTGTTTTAGTGGTCAAAAAGAGAAGATTAGATATGGATCAACTTTACTGATATCCTGTATGGGAGGTCAAACCGAATGTTTAATTTGACTGACGGAGATATTCATGCATAGAGTTGAAATGGCATATATGCTGAATAACAGTAGATAGTTTGGTCATTCTTTTCATGTGCACTGGTGTTGTGTTGTGAAGGCAATATTTATAGTAAAATATACTTAAGTTATTTTTATATCAGTATAAATATGTTGGTGTTATACATGGAAGAAATGACAAAGATAATTTGCATTATACGTTATAACGTTGTCATGACCAAAAATGAAAGGTCCGTTACCCTTGTATTGTAAAAACATTTTATATAGGCATTTCTGTCAATAAGTGTTATATTCACATGATTTTGTACTAGCTTTGTCTAAAGGGTTTCATATTCTGCATAAATCAGAATTATTTCGTTGAATTAACGTACGTTCAACACATCGAAAGGTTCGTTACTTTTTTCGACAATATGTGATTTGCAAATATAAAGTTTTATGATTGTGATGTACTTCTGTCATATAATCTTCTGTTCTGTGGAAAGATAGATACATAACCGCAAGTGTTGTCAATCTACTACGTGAAAAACATGTAACTTTCGAAGAATTGAAGAAAGTGTTCATTTTTGAAGAACATATTTTACAACGTTTTATGATACCGTCAACTTTGAGGTATATTCACATTTTTTACGTTTTCATTGGAGTCATTCTTTAAACACACTATTACATATTTCTAGCATTTATGTATCGGATAATTCAATTTCTATTAAATGAAGGTTCCACTTTTTGTAATCACATCGTTGTTTATTCATGCACACAGTGCGTAACAAACCTTTCATCATGGATCTAATACCCATTATTCCAGACACAAAAAGAACGCTTTGACATCGTTTGATGATCAAGATATTTTCTATATTAACCACGGAATGGTGTCTCTTTCAAACGCAAATACTTAAAACGCATTTTTTAAATCTTGATTTTGGACCAATATTGCTCCATGTAATTGCACTGCCTTACTGAAAATGACCGAATAGTGCATACATTTTGTTTCATCAAAACTAAATGGCTACATATTGTGCGGTGATTTGATCCCTAAAATGAAATGTTTATGGCTATATTTCTTTGGATTAAAGACGTTTTATCATTTTCATTTGATTTTAGTTTAGATTTTAAAGAGAAAACACTATAATACATTTGTATAACAATAACGTATTTGACGATGTGTTTAAACGTATCTGATGATTACATATTTGACTAAAATGATCACTTTTACTATTATTCTTTTTATTTTTATAGCCGTGGTATGCATACATAAGTAATAAACAATGAATAGTATGTGTTTCTGCTCTGCAAAATGTGTTTTTTCGACTGACTTTTATTTTTTTATTTTACTAGTTAACGTATCTGATTGTAGGTTATGGCAAAAACTCCTACATTATAGTGTTCGAGAGAACGATTGAAAGTCATAGATAATGATTTCTTGGTAACAGAAACCGCTTATCAGAAATGATACATAAAATATGCGTACATAATAACGAAGAAAGCATTGTACATTTAAGACCACACTCATTAAAAGCTCACATTTATAACACAGGTGTTACGAATATGATCACACATGTAGCATGAAGCGGCAATCAAGCACATAGGTAACATAATTATTTTGCGACTAATGTGATCGATGCCAATTATTATTTTACTTGTAGCAATGTGATAGCATTCGTAACAAATCAGTTATGTGTGACATGTTATGAATGTGGTCCTAAGAATCACAAACATTTGTAAGAGACAGAAATCAAATGTACACAGCTAGCAATATCGAGTCAGTCAAACTTCTGAAAATGAGAAATGAATTGTTATCAATATCCGAAAGTAGACACAAAATAAATTATACCATTTTGTTTTTAAGACTATATATTGAATTTCAATAAAATCCAATTGTTTTGCGTCAAATACGTTAAACAAAGAAAATAAACACCTGTGGTATTATAGTAATGCTGGCGTCACACTGTCCCGAAGTTGACAGCAGATGTCCACACGAACGTGGAATTTTGAACTTCGCGCGAAATTGGCCCCGATCCTAGTCAACAGCCATATCAACAGCCGAATCAAGTACGATGCCTTACGAAGATCACACGATGGCACCCGAACCACACTCGAAGGCAGAACGAAGATGTGAATTTTTATTTAGATGTTTACCCACAGGACACACGAAGGTTACACGATGGCTACACGACGTCGTATTGAGAGTACGATGCCTTCAAACAAGGTCACGAAGGCGTCATGTGACCTCCCGATGGTATAAATTACAAATTTACTTTATTCAAATTAAAGTCAATTTAATTAACATGCCACCCAAGGCATAGAGAATCAGGGGTAGGAGGCTGCCCAGTAAATGCAGAGTTCAGAAGAGGAAAGCAGAGGCAACTGAGTAGACTTCACTGAGCCTCCAACCACAGTGAGGGGCATAAATCAATGCAAAGACACTTGTACTGCGTCGACCAGGGCCATGAGGACAATGAGAAGAAGCCTTTGTAGTGTATGTAGACAGACCCACTGTTCCAAGGACAGGTGACCACCACATGAGCCATCCAGAGCACCACAGCAGTGTGGAAATTGTCATCTCTTCTCAAACTACTCAGCAATGGCGGTCAATATATCAGTTGTAGTAGGACACTGGATCACATCAGCAGCAAACTCGGCTTCACATACTTCATATGTTGTAGGGTGATAGACAGGTTGAAACCGGGAGGGAGAGACTTTCTGTACCATGTGTTCTTCTCTTCTATACGACCTACCCTAAAATAAGTACATTATCTAATACGAGTGTCACCCTCTAAATGTTTACGAAGAACCCATTGATGTATTACGTGGGTTTAATCCAGGGATTCTGAAATAAAATTTAATCAAACAATAACTGTCAATAATAAATGGTATGTAGATCACAATGCAAAAGTTACCTTGATTTTCACTATGTAGATAAGATTTACTACCCTGTGCGTATACATGTACGCTATGGAAGTAAAATGGCGATTGCGTGCTAAAAAGTGAACTATAGGTTGGGTCATATATTATTAAGATAGATATGGCCATACTTTTCCGGACTGAAAGAATGTTAGTATTGGTGATGATAATGATGAAATGATGTACATTTGTACTTGTGGTCATGATAAGAATACTAATAAATTAGTAATAATAACGTAATAAAAAAACCTATCACATAAGGAAGACAAATAGCAAGAAATAACAAAAAGAAATAAGAAAAGTTTCCTTAAGAGGAGGTACTGGACCTGTCAGAGCTTTTCATCATGTATTCTAAGTTATATATCAAAAGGTTGTCTCATCATCAACGTATGCCAGTCTGCAGGAAGTGAATTATGGATAAATGTGATTGAAGCTTGGAGAGAAACACATGCCTCTGTTCTGTAGAGTTGCTCAGGACTGACTGAGGAAGGTGCTCTATGACCGGCCTTTTATATATTCTCGTAACTATAACACTTGTGAAACGCTTGAGCAACTCAAATTCGGCTGTCTTCGTCGTCACCGTGGTTCCATCTCGATGTCATCGTACTATAATACGATGGCTACACGACGGCATTGAGAGGGCTTCACGTAGTCGTGTTGCCTTCTTAAGACAATCGGACGGCATCTTGTTTCGTTCGTATTGTGTTCGTATGGCAAAAATGTCCGATGGCACCGATGATTACACGAAGAAAATACGATGATGACACGATTAAACAAGATGCCCTCACGATGGCAATACGAAGGGTAAAATGAACACACGAGTTCAACACGAATATGATACTTCGCGTGGACCATCGGCAATTTTTTGGCATGCCAAAGATTTTGTCACCGCTCACGAAGTTGGTGCCGAAGCCTGAGAAACTGAACCGGCGGTCATACGATGGCTTAAGATGCCCTCACGAATGGCTCGATGTTATCACGATCACACCCGAAGTTGAACATTTCCTAAATCGTGTGTCCATCTGGTGTCTACTTCGGGACAGTGTGACGCCTGCATAAGGGAATTCCGTATGATGTTGGCGCCATATTATTTTGCGTATTATGGAATACCTATAAAAAGTCAAATGTTTTATTATAAGGCAACAAATAAATTTTAACCCTTATTCAACATAAGTAAATTTTGCTGTTAATGAAAAACACATTCAGCAATTGTTCTTGCTGTGTCTATCAATTCGTTATTTTAGTAGCATTGTTCATAGTCTTTTGTTATTCCAGTTCTACAATGTTCAGTTTTGACATAATTATATCTTAATTGGATTTCTACCTTTAACTTTATTCTATTTTTATCCTTTATTGTCAATATATCACATCAACGTATCTGACGAATGGTGTTTTGGGTGCCTTACAAAGACAATGTGTGCTATCAAAACGAAGGCCGATTTGCGGCCCTGAATGATTGATAAAGTATTGCCATACAATAGACTGTTCATTGATAACAAAAACTTTAGTAAACTATGACATCAGATTTTTATCATTTACAGTTCCATTTTTGAGCACTTAACGTAGACTGAATGTGGAGTACTTGGACAAGGCCGGGCACGGTGATAAGGGATCTAAAGGCATTGTTACGGACTATGCCTTATTGAGTAACAGAACAAGATTTAAAGTTTTCGAAAATCTATTTACAAAAAGATATCAAAAGAATTTAACATAATTATAAATAGATTACGTAATAATGAAAATAACGGGACTTTCAAACCAGCATATAAAAGAAAGAAAACAATTCAATTAATAACAATCAAATTATTAGAAATCACAGAAATATCCATGAATGTTCATCATATAATGTAAAGTTAATTTAAAACGCTTGTAGATTAATCTATGTATTTAACACTGTTCTTGAATGATAAGGTTATTCTAGAAATATAACACTGTCCTGGTACTTGATACACTTCCAGAACTATATTCTGGAAATAATTATGTCCAATATCAAAACTGGTCTTGATACAATATATCCATCGAACTTCTTAATGTTGATAGAAACTAATTTGTTGCGTAGATTAGGTACAACTTCTTATGGTGATCAATTATAACTTCGTATGCTCATAAATGACTTCTTATGTCGGTTAAAGAAAAAACCTCCCCTCTTGGGATCTACAATATTATACGGAACTTGTATAAACACTAAGCAACTTTAGATACCATGCATTAACATAATCTCACAAAAGCAATATTTAACAACAATGAATGACATTTAAAACTGTCTGAAAGTCCATTAAAACAATAATAAATCATTACAAATATTATTCCTATTATGACTACTTAGTAGAATTATTTACTAGAATAATAATATACTTAATACAAAGAAAATTATTAATTATTACCTTGAATCACTATTCAAAAATCCCCTTTAGTGTGGAATATCCAATATTTATGCTATGCACTTAATTATAGCAATACATGAAGATTTCAATTCTTCAGATTAAATTATTTCATTAATTGAAAATTCTGTGGACAAACCACTTGAAAATTTGTATATAACTTTTATTTCTTTATAAAATTTTTAGATGTTGATCGTCTGGCCAAAAACTTGCTCTGAGAACAATGGTCATTAATATTTGCTAAAATTCCCACATTTACTCCCAAGAAACGGCGAAATTGGAGCTTATCGGGGTTTAGGGGTTAAGAGTTGATAAATCAGAATGCCAGAACACCAACAGTATAGGATAGTGCAGAGAGCGAATGATAAATTGGTTATTAATTAACAACAGAACTAGGCGAGTATTTATGAAGCTAAATATTTACAAGGGTTAAGGGATGGTAACAATATCACAGCATCAATTGTACCTGCCGGTACTACATTATTGACAACATAGTCCATTGTCTAATTGTTTTGGGACAAAAGATAATTTGTCTGGAGTCTTTTGAGGAACTTATATGTATGAAATTGTATATTCAGAACCACATCCATGTCTAGTTCTACTATCTGATCAAACTAATACATACTCTTCAGGTTTAATGGTCACGACAGAATGTAAACTTTTGTAGATAAATATCTAACACGCCCTTGTTCTGTTCTACGGATTCCAGTCAATTTGAGATCAGTTCACTTAAGATGTTTAACATGTGTTTATTTCTTCCAAGACGTTTTCATTGTGTTCATTTATCAAGACAAACATGTGTGTTTGTTTATTTCTGTCCAGACACACACTGCAACCTCTCCAAAGCAACACTCTTTGGGAGAAAAAAATGCCGTTGGTGAGATGTCAAATTGATAGTTAATTCGTACAGTGGAAGATATCATGCTGTTTTTAAATGGAGGTTGTTGCTAAAGAGGGGCCACTCTGGAGAGGTTGAACCGTACTTCTTTCTGTCTCTTAACCAATTTATAAATGTTTGTGTATTTTTTCCTGCTTGATTTGGCCTTTGTCGACCAAGCGAGTTGTTCTGTTATTGACATATAGTGTTAATGATTTTATTATCCTTTTTCTCGGACAGGCGGTACTACTAGTATCTAGCATAGGTCCCTATTAATCTGTACTTCTTTCGCCCACAACAGCTTCTCTGGATCTTGTTCATTTCATTCTTATTGTCTTTATTGTCTATTTTATGATGTCTTTGATTATAATAAATAAAAAAATGAATTAATTTATATTTTTATTTGTTGTTTAAATTTCACCTCTTGTCTTATCATACGTTTATGCTTTTTATTTACCCGAACATTGAAGGACCAACATCATCATACGTAGCTATATATCTGTAATGTCTTTAGGCCAATTGACGGAGGTTCATTAATTATCTAGCAGCATTTAAGTAATAGTTTATTCCTTACCTGTTGTTTAACGGCCCATTCGACAGCTGTGGTCATTTCAGAGATGACCCAGAGAGGGGAGAGAATATACAAGTGCGGAATATTGGAATGTGGTGTCCAGATTCTAACCCAGGAGCTTTTGATTGGAAGTACAGCATGTTACCACTAGACCAATCCTAAATATAATAGACAGAAAAAGGAATAGTAAACATCATTCTATACGTTTGCCACTGACTTTATTGCTATATTATACATACTTGCTTGTATCATAAATCAAAGTACTGAAAATACTGTCGGACTTGATTTTTACCATACGAGACAAGAGAGAAATGTGTACCCACATCGTTCGAGCCCATACAAATATTTTAACATTTAAAATTACGGACCGATTTTTCATTCATATTGTAATGCAGGTCATATGCATATAGGTAAATGACATAAGCTAGGGCTTTACTATAGTCCCTTTGCTAAAATTTTAAAATGAAAAAAGCCTGATATTGGAAAGTTTAATGATTAGCACTTTCATTGAGGGCAATTTAATTGCATTAAAAACTCTTTATTGAACAAAACTAGTAAACAACACTTCAGTAACAGTAAATACAAATATTGATTCTTCTGGTTTTAACACAACAGAACATCGTCGCATTGAACACATTCAGGGTCACTCAAATCAAAAAGGTCCTGACACAGTAGAGTAAGACCTATATGACCTATATTTAACCCGATGTTGCATGAAATTCAGACGTGATTATGTAATTCTAAATAATCTGGCGTAAAAGGAACTCTTAAACAATAAATTTTAAAAGCACGTATCCAGTAATTTACGTTCGTATTTAGCGACTCAAATTATTATTCTTAAGCCGCAGTTTTAACATTCGACCTTCGATAAATCAAACTCCCCACATCGGTTACGCTTTGCTACTAGCCACTGCGGGGAGTGAGTCGATAAATTGCGATTCCGTCATCAAAATAACACTAGTTGGTGTGAATATCACGGAATACGATTAAATGAGAATTCGCTTTATAATATTAAGAAATGTTAGAAAGGCACAAAACACACACATCGATGGTAGATTGTTGCAAATGCATGAATACGTCCGTGGAGATTTTTCTGAACTATCGAACGAAAACCGAAAGTAGAACTACTTTTACGGCAAGATATTTTATTGGATAGTGAATACGCGGTTTTAATTCTACGCATTTGAAAATCTCATGTATCAACCGACAAGCACTCATTTAGATACATGACTCTTTCCATGTAGTTACAATAGAATGATTTGAAATGTATTTAGATCTGACACACTTAATTGGGGAAAGATTCCAGATACTTCTATATAAACATACCATTTAGTTGCGTACTATTTCCTTTGTGTGGCATTCTTTTAACCAAGCTGTTATGGAGTCCAGCGACAAATACAAGTCAACGATTACAAAGGACTTGATTTTGATAAAAATCAAGTCCAAAAATGACTACACTAGTTGAACATTTATTCCTACGTTCATTCATATACCTTATATGGATGCATACATTTAATTACAAGATTTTATCTTTTCATGAGGCGTTGGGAGATCTAATCAAACGGTTTAGCTAATTCACGTACAATGAAAGATGAACATGCAAGGTTTTAATGTTCATTCAAAACAGGAAGGAATATTACAATATTCCCATCTCTCGTTCCTGTCTGTTGTATAGCACCAAAGTTTACCATCATTAGCGGGATCACGACAGTAATTTCTTGCAGCACTGACTGACTGGTCTGGGAAAAGGCGATCATGTTTATAAGTATGGATGTGAGGGTAATGACTGTCCCACCTTTGACAGTTGTAGCCACTCTCTGTATAGCTCCTTTTCCCCCATGTAAAAATGATGGGAAGACCAGTAGCAATCGTTACGATACAATTTATCTGCAAGAAGAACACAAAAACAGTTGGTCTAAAACATAATGATACTAAATACAACTTTAAACAAAGTGTTAGCTGCATGGGACAACAAACACTCCGATATGTGCCACATAATTAGAACACCATAACGGTAGGTTAAAACATGAAGTTACTAAATACAACTCTAAACAAAATGTTTACTGCATGGGACAACAAACACTCAGAAATGTGCTATTTAACACATGTAAACAATTTATTGAAATACATATTTACAAGGTATTCCTTGTGTTTTATGTTATCCTTGTGAAGAATAATTATACATCAATGTATTATGTACGAGCCATACGTCGAACAAGAACAACTATAACAAAACGTTATAGTTAGACGAATTACAAGAAGCATTGGTTTTAGTTTTTTGTATGAAGTTGCTTTTTTCATAAAGAATATTGACCGTCTACTTTATTCATTCCTCCATTATGGAGAGTATAACATATTTACAAGTTACAGATAATACACATATTTTGACAATCATGAGTATATGACAAATGAATACATTCGTGTATATACAAATGTAGTTCATATGTACATTATTATCATGCCACGTTAACATCATACTACGAGGCCTACTTTACTTACTTGCGTTGCAGACGAACAGATTCAGTCAAACATGACAGGTAACGCGACGAATAGCCAGTCCAATGATTGACCAATCAAAAATGACCGAAATCACCATTAGCCAATCAAATGGCCAGGATTAGCCAAACTAGTAATAGACACTACAGTAAGTACTTGCAAACAGCTATTATAAACAAATACTCGTGTATATCAAAATCTACTTACCCAATGATGGCTCTGCTTTAGATGAAAGTTGTTGTAACTTTTTACTCGTATCATCTATGCGAGATTGTTGTATTGTCACTTTGCGGTTCAGATCACGTAGAGATCCATCTGTTGACTGTAATTGTTTTTCCATGTCTTCATTTATCTCTTTCGTGTCAGTTAGGTAATGATGATTTTGTGAAGCGTAATTTTCCAAATTAATCAGCAGTTTTTCAAATCCCTGCATTTTACTCTCAACTTGAGACAGGTTTATTCTTAATTCATCCTCAGTTGACAATTTACAATGTTCTCCATTGATTCGCAAGGGAGACTTGATCACCAATATCATACAAAAATAATCCAGTATTTTAAAGATAAGTTTTCCATTGCTACTAAATTACAAATTTAAGCGCTTGAAGCTTTAGATACACCAATGTCAAAGTACAGCTCTTAGATCAAAATAGCATTAAGGAAAGTTTGTTCTTAATTCGTCTTATGTCAGTGCTCTGACTGATGTCCCGGTCACTGTGCAGATTACACAAGTGGTAATGGCTCGAATTAGGCTTTGTAATAAATGGGGTCAAGATAAATGCTCATTATCTCATTGATCTCGGAATGAATCAAAGTACTGAAAGTACTGTCGGACTTGATTTTTACCATACGAGACAAAAGAGAGAAATGTGTACCCACATCGTTCGAGCCCATACAAATATTTTAACATTTAAAATTACGGACCTTTTTTTCATTCATATTGTAATGCAGGTCATATGCATAAAGGTAAATGACATAAGCAAGGGCTTTACTATAGTCCCTTTGCTAAAATTTTAAAATGAAAAAAGCCTGATATTGGAAAGTTTAATGATTAGCACATTAATTGAGGACAATTTAATTGCATTAAAAACTCTGTATTGTACAAAACTAGTAAACAACACTTCAGTAACAGTAAATACAAACATTGATTCTTCTGGTTTTAACACAACAGAACATCGACGCATTGAACACATTCAGGGTCACTCAAATCAAAAAGGCCCTGACACAGTAGAGTAAGACCTATATGACCTATAGTTAACCCGATGTTGCATGAAATTCAGACGTGATTATGTAATTCTAAATAATCTAGCGTAAAAGGAACTCTTATACAGTAAATTTTAAAAGCACGTATATCCAGTAATTTACGTGCGTATTTAGCGACTCGAATTATTATTCTTAAGCCGCAGTTTTAACATTCGACCTTCTTTAAATCAAACTCCCCATATCGGTTACGCTTTGCTACTAGCCACTGCGGGGAGTGAGTCTATAAATAGCGATTCCGTCATCAAAATAACGCTAGTTGGTGTGAATATCACGGAATACGATTAAATGATAAAGAAATGTTAGAAAGTCACAAAACACACACATCGATGGTAGATTGTTGCAAATGCATGAATACGTCCGTGGAGATTTTTCTGAACAATCGAACGAAAACCGAAAGTAGAACTACTTTTACGGCAAGATATTTTATTGGACAGTGAATACGCGGTTTTAATTCTACGCATTTGAAAATCTCATGTATCTACCGACAAGCACTTATTTAGATACATGACTCTTTCCATGTAGTTACAATAGAATGATTTGAAAAGTATTTAGATCTGACACACTTAATTGGGGAAGGATTCCAGATACTTCTATATAAACATACCATTTAGTTGCGTACTATTTCCTTTATGTGGCATTCTTTTAACCAAGCTGTTATGGAGTCCAGCGACAAATATAAGTCAACGATTACAAAGGACTTGGATTTTGATAAAAATCAAGTCCAACAATTAATAGTTTTGGTTTCAAGATGAATAAGTTTTTCTATTACATCTACTTCATTTATGGCAAACAATTATGTGTGAATGACATGATACGTTCTTTGTTTGTTCCCATTTATACACTGAAGAACTATATTTCAATGAGAAACTTTTTTTATAAGATTGAATGAATATTTGATGAGCAATTTGTTACCGATGCCCTTTTGTTTCTTGATCTATCACATGTATATCAACCAGCAGTGTTTTAGTACCTAAACATCCACGTGTTTACAGTCAGTTTTCGGTGTCACCATGACAACCATCTTTTAGCTCACCTGAGCGCGTAGTGCTCGGACAGATATTAGTGTCAATCAATGTCCTATGTCCGTCGAGCAGTGTCCACAATTTGGGTTGTTAACACTCTAGAGGTCAGAGTTTTGATTAGATCTTCATCAAACTTTTTCAGAATGTTCTTCTCAACGAGTTCTTGGAACTCGAACATTGGTAATGTAGGGTAAAAAATAGGTCATCAGGTCAAATCCCATGAAAACTTGGTTAACACTCCAGAGGTCCCATATTTATCGAATCTTAATTTAACCTTGTCGAAATGTCTGTCTTAATGATATATTGAACTCTAGAGCTCCCAGTTTTGATGGGATCTTCACAAACCTCGTCAGAATGTTTGCCATAATGATATATTGAACGAGGTCGAACATGGGTCATATAAGGTTTACAGTTAGGTCTCCAGGTCAACTCCCTTGAAAACCTAATTAACACTCAAGAAGCAACAGTTTTGATATTCATCAAATCTTGTCAAAATACTTGTCCCATTGATATCTTGGACCAGTTCGAACATTGGTCATCTAGGGTCCAAATATAGGTCACCGGGTTAAATCCCAGGAAAACCGTGTTAACACTGTAGAGTGAAGAGGTCACATTTTTATTTGATCTTCATCAAACCGTGTCAGAATGTTTGTCTTAATGATAACTTGGACATAAAATGGGTCATCTTGGATAAAAATTAGGTCACCAGGTCAAATTCTAGGAAAACCTTTGCTAGGCTCTAACATAGTAACTCAGGCGTGCGAGTAAAGGGCAACACTGACTCTCTTGTTTATATTTCAAAAGAAGATAAAAGTAAATAATGTTTTGTGACATAGTGTCTGACATTTAATTTGTATATGGTTTAAATATAATTATATGCATGTAAATGTAATATATGTACAAAAGCAACACACTTCAGGAGAAGCAAAATTGTGTTGTTGAGACTTGAGAGGTTGTTGTTGTTAAATCGTGCAATGGGAAAACATGATTTTTTGAAGTGATGTTGTTGCTCAAGAGAGGACCGTTCTGGAGAGGTTGTACTGTTAGCGAATGGTTGAATAGTGAATAGTATAATAATATAATAATAATTGTGTACGAGAAGGGCCTCATTTGTTTTCTTCTGAGAAGTACTGACTATGACAGCAGTAATGAGAAACCCGTTTATAATTACACAATGTACGTTCAGGCGCGTAGCTAGCCCTCCATGGATGTGGATTCAGGATTAAGCTAGGGGGGTCCTGGGGCATGCTCCCCCGAAAAATTTTGAAAGTAATGGTGCAATCTGGTGCATTCTAGGCGATTTCAGGGCCGAAAATCCTGCGTAAATTCCGGCACCGATTTCTTAATATTATATTAGAATATGGACAAATAGAATACAAAACATTAAGGCGTCAAGGGTTTATACATTAATGAAGTAGATTTTTGTGATTTTAAAAAATTCCTGATTATTTTTTTTTGTCAGAATCATGTGGATTCAGCCACGTACTCGCGTATAGGCAGCTACGCGCCTGAGTCGTTCTTCTTGTTTAGACGAACTAATTGATAATTTAGTTAAAATCTCATAAGCAGTATTAATTAAGTGGCTTGTGATTACAGCTCTTGATATTTCTTACTTGGGTTAAAAACGAATGAAGGGCCATATCCTGGAAGTCAGCTAACCTTATAATAATATTTATAAATACATAATGATTTCTTTTCATAGTCGTGTCCGGGAAATGAACGAGGTCAAGTACTTAATTCTACGAAAATATAAAGAAACCGGGTTTTATTCGAACTGGAGCACAGCCTTGAAGACAAAATCTGATGATATTGTACTACATGTATTTACAACATGGTGTACACCCAATAGCTTGCTTAGGGTTTAATTGAAGTTCAAGTGGTTTGTTCCACGAAAAAGTTTACTTGATATTTGACCTTCAGCAGCCCCTGATACGTTAGATCAGATGATAGCACTGTTGGCGTTTGTTTCTATAAACCACTTTTAAAAAGTTCACTCATGTCTTCGATCCGTTACAACAGATTACTTATATATACATGTCTATCAAGTAAAGTTGATGAAATTATTCTGTTGTGACCACAAAGTTTCACGTTTCGAGCTTCATTCTTACCGAGCTCCTAAAGTAAGGAAAGATAATTCAGGGTTTGAAACTAGTTGGTATCTAGTGTCCATGCTACATGTTTAGACTAAAGGAGCAATAAGACTAACATTTTACATTTTCTATCGGGAAAGGTTCGTCTTTCTCCATCTATAAGGAGAAACTCGATGTACCGCCTGGTTCATTTATATTATATCCATGCAGCAAAGCTGTAAAATATCAATTGCATTTCATAAATATCACATTGCCGAATCAAGGCATTCTGATTAGTGAATGTTCTAACAATATATGTGTAGTCTGTAATTGTTTAATTTATGCTTCTTGTGGTTGTAAAGTGTGTAAAGTAAAAACGTACGAAAATGTATTCTTATGCGGTCGAAATAAAGTTATAAACCGTTCTTTACAAACATTTTACATAAATTTATTTGAATTAATATACAGTAGATATGACTAAATGCGTAATTTATTTAGCTGACCTAATATCAACATTTAATGCTTGACCTAATTAATTGTACTGCTAGCTCTACATCATTGGATAAGTGGTGTTCACACGGTACTATTACACGGCAATTTAGGAATTAAATAAAAATCGTACTTTTGGTTTCAACAGTGTTAATAACATCAACGAAACTTTGCGACTGTCTTTTTTAAAAGACATTCCTTGTTTGTTCTATTGTTGATCGGTGTGCACGTAATAAAAAAATGTTTCTTTCATATTTTTTTCTGCTGATTGGCACGATTGTTTATCCACAGGTCGCACGTTAGATACCCGGTATGGCACGTGTATCAAGTCATTTATCAGGTCATATGTCTCCACGTCCTAACCCTCGAAACATTTGAAAATATATAGTACGTGCTGTATTGCTTATATGAAGAAGGGAGTTTGTTAGCTATGAACATTACGCCACCCATAGGCATAGATTAAGTCAACTTTGCGTTAGACATAAATGAAAAAGGAAAACATACAAAATGTATATACATGTACTGCAACTAAATACTGCTTTTGTGAGCAAAACACGTCTTTACGATCTATATAATAATTAAATAGTGGACGTTGTATTGAGAAGAACAAACACACAACTTATAAATGAATATTTAATCGTTGAATAGTGCATATAGTATTGAGGGAACAAACCACAATTTTCAAATCTATAATGTTTGAGTAGTGGACACAATATAGAGAAACAAAACACAACATATAGTTCTATAACTTCAGCGCTCTGATGTTTCATTCGAGTTCATTTGGCACGCCTCGACTTACTAAGTTAGGAACTACTTGAAGTTTCCCGGATGTAAAAATGATTAATATGCCGGCCTTGTAAGAATATCCTGTCATGTTTCTATGTACATTTGTATATACAGTTGAAAGCAGAAGATTACGCTGACTTCTCTGCAATGAAAACTACAGACAGTCTTGGACAGTTGTCATTTGAAGAACACAAACAGCTGTTTAGTAGTAACATTTCCCTAATTGTAAATTTGAAAGTCAAATCACAGAAATAAGACTTATATAACTCGCATACGAAGTTAACACGAACAGCCGTGGTTAGAGTATCGACCAAGGCGTACATAAATGGACACAATTTAAAACCAGAGCGTTCAATTGAACTTGGGCAAAATATCACCTTATTGCACCAAGTTATTTACATTTAGGAATATTGCAGTTTTCCCATCTTTTAGATGGGTCAGTAGTATAGCACCATAGCCTATCACCACCTTTAGGAGCACGACAGTAATTTGATGCGGAATACACAGATGAGTCCGGGAATTGGCTAGAAAGTGTATCATGGTGTTTGTGTGGATGCTGGACACTCCATCTCTGACATGTTCTTCCGCTCTCTGTAAAAGTCCTTTTTCCTTGATATTGACTTGGTACAGTCTCGTAGCAGTCACCAAAGTATCCTGAAGTGAATTGATAGATAAATTAATTTCGATAAGGAGTACGAGTACCCAACATGGACATTTGAAATGCATGTACAGTGGATGAAATTACTTTCATGAGAATAAATCTACCATGACATGCATACCAGCACCATGGATAACACAAACAAGATATACCACTTATTCCAGTGTGGTCCTTGTGTTAGTAGCATGACATAAACAGGCAGTTTTTATTCGACGCAAAACAACACTCTCATCTACCCGCATTATTATAATTGCATGCACTATATACCGTTCATGACATGTAGCTATCAAAATGATGGATGTAAAAAATTTACTACGATAAGCTCAATAATTATATTGCTAACAATTATTATTTATGAAGTAAACGAAATGCCTTTAAGTTTAAATTTATTCCTCAACTGAATGATTTATATGACTTTATATCATTGTATTTGCTTTTTATTAAGTTTAACTATTAACATCTTTCAAATACCGATAGTTGCATGAAGTTATATTGCGATATTATAATGATACAGTTTTATTGGTATATAGTATACAATAGGCAAATATGTCCTTGAGTACATAGTGTATAAAAAACAGTCAATTTAAATTTGCATGCTAATGAGGGATTAGTCTCATTTCGATATATAGGTGTAACAGGTGAATCCGGTAACCGTTATAGATAAGATAGAGAAAACATTATTACGATTGCCTCAATAGCGTAAAGGGTAGTGCTGATGATTTTGAGATATACATCATTCTAACCATTGGTTCGAACCAAGTTAATGTCATTTTATAACTATATTTTGTATATTTGTTTTTCTTTTGATTATTTTAAATCCTTTTATTTTGTACTGTTTATTTTTTCATTATTTTATTATATCATTTCAAAACAATTCAAACATGTAAATTCAACACGCATCATCGCATTCACTCGCCGTGTCTTTCTCCTCGTCGCAAGAAGTGATTAATAACAGTAAACAGTCCATCTCCTTCTCTACTGCACACTGCATGTATATTTTATGGTGTATATGAAACAAGATATTAATTTTGATTTTCACAACCTGAAGGGTAATTCTTGAAAGTCGGAAAGAAATTGCAATTTTGAATAATATATATTAATTATGTTAATAAAAAAGCATTTTGGCAGTTTTGATCTCATGGCCGCTACGAATAAAAAAATCGTAGCCTTTACCTCTCAGCCACGGCGCATTAATATAGTGTTCTGTATTACAATTTAAAGTCATTTCAACCGGTAAATAACCTGATCTACCTCGGAAAAATGTAAATGTTTACAACGGTTCTCATTTAACTTTAAATCGACTGTACAAAACAATACATACAAAAATTATATACATATACAGTCAATTATCTAATGATTGAAAACAACATGATAAAATTATAATTTCATGATACATACTATGTATGTAAAGAAAATATTGTCTGCTCAGTATCAGAAACAAAGAAAAACACAACAAGAGGGCCAATATGGCCCTATATCGCTCACATGACAATCATTGTTCACTCATTAAAACATTTTTTTGAACCTGTGACCTAGTTTTTAATCCCAGATGACTCATGTTAAAATTTGTCCTACATATAAACAAGACAAACATTCTGACACTGTTTAGTGAAGATCCAATTAAAACTGCGACATATACAGTGATAACAAGGTTTTCCTAAAATTTAACCTAGTGACCTAGATTTTGAACCCGAATGACCCATGTTCGAACTCGTCCAAGATGCTATAAAGACGAACATTCTGACAAGGTTTTATGATGATCTAATCAAAACTGATATGATCCAATCAAAACATAATTTTTAAACTTCTAGAGTGTTCACAAGGTTTTCCAGCAATTTGCCCTAGTGATCTAGTTTTTGACCGGAAATGACCCATTATCGAACTTGACCTACATATCATTGAAATAAACATTCTGACAAAGTTTCATGAAGATCAAATCAATACAGTGATTTCTAAAGTGTTCACAATGTTTTCCCTTACATGGCCCTGATGACCTAGTTTTTTACCCAAAATGGCCCAATATCGAACTCGTCGGAGATTTCGTCGATATTAACATTCTGACCCAGTTTTGCGAAAATTGAACCCAAAATGTGGCCCCTATTGTGTTCACAAAGTAAAGTTTGACGACGCACGACGCCGGACGAAGACTGATCACAAAAACTCACCATGAGCACAAGTGCTCACGTGAGCTAAAAACGAGACAAAAACAAGACAATTATTATCATTAATAATCATTTACAAGCAAGCTAAAGGACAGAAACAGTGAAAATAATTGATTTTGCAATGTTATTCAAAGTAGAGTATATTTCTAATTTTAAAAAAAATATAGATATACGTAGACAAATAGTATGCATTAGTGACATTTATAGTCTTTGTTTCCACTGTGAATGTAATCATTAGATGGTGACATTTACAATCTTTGTTTCCACCGTGAATGTAATCATTAGATGGTGACATTTATAGTCTTTGTTTCCACTGTGAATGTAATCATTAGATGGTGACATTTACAATCTTTGTTTCCACCGTGAATGTAATCATTAGATGGTGACATTTACAATCTTTATTTCCACCGTGAATGTAATCATTAAATGGTGACATTTACAATCTTTGTTTCCACCGTGAATGTAATCATTAGATGGTGACATTTACAGTCTTTGTTTCCACCGTGAATGTAATCATTAGATGGTGACATTTACAATCTTTGTTTCCACCGTGAATGTAATCATTAGATGGTGACATTTACAATCTTTATTTCCACCGTGAATGTAATCATTAAATGGTGACATTTACAATCTTTGTTTCCACCGTGAATGTAATCATTAGATGGTGACATTTACAGTCTTTGTTTCCACCGTGAATGTAATCATTAGATGGTGACATTTACAATCTTTGTTTCCACTGTGAATGTAATCATTAGATGGTGACATTTACAATCTTTGTTTCCACCGTGAATGTAATCATTAGATGGTGACATTTACAGTCTTTGTTTCCACCGTGAATGTAATCATTAGATGGTGACATTTACAGTCTTTGTTTCCACCGTGAATGTAATCATTAGATGGTGACATTTACAATCTTTGTTTCCACCATGAATGTAATCATTAGATGGTGACATTTACAATCTTTGTTTCCACCGTGAATGTAATCATTAGATAGTGACTTTTGTAATGACTGAGATTAATGCAAACCATGAGAATATAAAATTCATATCTACTTACTTATTAATGGCTGTGCGTTCGATGATAGTTCTTGTAAATTTTCTCCCATTTCCTTCACGTCATGTTGATAATGTGAAGTTTTGTTTTCCAAATCACGAACATATTTCTCAAATGTTTGCATTTTTCTCTCAACTTCAGAAATCTTTATTCTTAATTCATCTTCATTTGACAATTTACAGATTTCTCCACTGACTTGTAAAGGAGATAAGATCGTCCATATAATACAAAAAACGATCTCGTGTTTTAAAAGCGAATAACTCATTGTCACTCTGTTATAAATGAAAACCGTAAACACTTTGAATTGAAACTATGAATTGTTAAAATTTATATCAGTGACCTAGCTAATACTGCTCCGTAGTCGAAATTGCTTTTGAACGTAAACACGGATTTAGACGTTTATCTAGCGGAAAAAAACTAAATCCTTCTTGGAAAAAAACCTTAACGTCATCTGTCTGCTTATAAACCTTTTCCGCGTAAAATATATTCGTAAATGAGTAATACCGGGGGACAATCTCAAAAGAATTAAGACTTCCATATGACTATATCAGTATCATGTTCTAATTTTCTTCTAATTAATATGCGTTACACCATACACTTGTATTCGGCTTTCCGGTCGGCTGATATCATGAATGAATTCTACATTCTACATAAATAGCGATTTTTTTTAAAATCGGTATTTATTTTGTTTAATTCATTCATTTATATTCTATTCATGATACAGTTACATGTGGTTATATAATGTGAAGACATATATATTATATGAAAAAACACATCAAAGAGAAGTTAACGACTTATGTATGAAGGTCTTAACAACGGTGCTTCATTTACATTAATCACTGAACAACGCGCGGAGAATTAGTCTCTAGTAAATGTTGACAAATTTAACTGGTCACTTTCGTGGAATGATCTGCGGACAATCTCATACATGTATCAAAGCATATGTTTTTACTTCCTGCAAACCATTCCTTCTTTTTTGTTACGTTAAGTGATTTGTTGACATTTAAATGGTGTTATTAATGGGCGCCTATAAAATGAATATCACTTTATGTAAGTTTTTTTTTGGGGGGGGGGGGGTAATTTGCCGCAAATAAAACTATCGTAAGTGGTCATCAAAAATCACACCAAATCCTGCCATAAGATGAAATTATACCAATAAAATCGACACCCGCATGTCAGATAAAGTCAATGAACAAGACCACGCTCAAAATTACGTACGATCAACGAAAATATCAACCTCTACCACAAATGGCACCTGTGGTCGTTCCCACTACGCTCACACTAACCTATGTGTGGATTGGAAAGGAACGACAACTCTGGGTAGAGACTGCGAAAATATATCATCCACGAATGTCGTATTTACCGGGACAAACGAACGACATAAAGTGAAGTCTAGATATTGTTCACGTGTTTTGAGACAACCCTCAGTTCTTAACGGTATTGGAAGTGGTGGCCTTAAATATGGTGAACAACTTTGTATATACATGTACACCCTTGTCAAGTCCTTTTGTAAGTATTTGCGAACTGAACTTGTTCTTAGTAAAAACGTTTTTTTATTAGAAATGGGTCTTGAACTTTCGAAAGTTTATATCCTGTTCAGTTTCTGAGAAATCAGCGCTCATATAATAACAGTGTAATACGGTTTGATCACGTGACATTACATGAGTTAAACAGCTTCACTGATGCGTTCATTCTAAATCATGAATCTTAGATCGTTTCGTATACAATAGAACGATATGAAGATTCTGACTTATTTTTCTATGATTTGTGGATTATCCACTGTGGGTGAGTAATTTACTATTTCCAAAAAATTTACTGGACTCTGCTTATTTGACAAGAACGCTTTTGTTCTTCATATTATTGGTTAATACAATGTATTTTAAATATTCAACCAGGGACTCTACTTTACAAATGTAATGAAATATAGAGTCCCTGATTAAACTGGGCTCTGAGTAAATAGGTTTAATCATAGGGTCATGTTACATTGAAAAAATATAACAAAACAAAGTAATATATAGACTATAGATATATATCTATTATTGTGTTTCAAATGGGCCAGACCTCTACGGTTGATTTACATAAAACAAAATTTTTGCGTCTTTCAATACTATAAACTTTTTTTTTCATTTCTTTCTTTCTTCAATGTACAAGCATTTACATTATTCATAATACCAATATATACAAACAATAGCAGATTCAGTTTTTGCATAATTCAGGTACATGAAGAGTTTTAATGTATAACACACAAGCCACTATACATGGAAGATAAGGCCTTAAAAGAATGTAATATTAATAAAAACTGTATTTCTTTGTAATGCTATTTATAAGTGAAGAGTTTAGATCGTTCTTTGCACATGGAATAGTATATATCGTTTTAATCATATTCATGTCCGTATTGAATGATGGATGTTGTTTTTAAATGAATGGATCTCATTCAATTATAAAAATCTCGTATTTGTTATTTATTGAGGCAATGTGTTTAAATAATGTTTAAATATGTTATAGTGTGGTAACATTGGCGTACACCGCATTATATAAATAAATACTATAAACTTACAATTTGAGAAAAAGATAGGAAACAAAGTTATAGGTAATCAGAAATACCATAATATTATATAAATAACACATATAGCTTTGTAGGTAACAGTAAAAATGTCTGCCTGAGGAAAGTACAGTCACCCAAGGCCGAAGGCCGAGGGTAACAGTACTTTCCGAGGGCTGACATTTTTACTGTGACAGTAAAAAATACTGTTACAAATTTACTATTAACCCGTGACTTATAAGAAAATACTGTTAAAAATTTACTATTACCCTGTAACAGTAAAAAAAAATTCAGTTACGTGGTACCATGAATGTAACAGTAAAAATGTTCTCTGTTTGCCTATGGGAAATTAACATTACGAAAAAAGTGAGGGGTAATAATAATTATTATTAATATTTGTTCATGTTTAGGACGTGATATGCCTAAAATAATGTCTCTCAATTGTATTTGTCCGCAGCTTGTGTAGGTGAATATGGATTTGACTATAGTTACTATGATGGTAATGGTACATTTGGCGATCAAAACGGAGTAGAAGTTCTTAGTGAATGTGGTAAGTGAAATTGATTCTTTGATATATTTTGTGGCTCTCGGTATCTACTAACGCGGAGGCATAAAATGGTAATATTGCCCGTCCGTTCGTCAGTACGAGATTAACTAGATTTCACCGTACAATTTATGTCGCCTTGATAGTTAGACTGTGGTTGCCTTTGATCATTCCCAATCCAACCATTTGATTTCGCCTAACCTGGAATTGACCTTGACCTTGAATTGGATGTACAACATTTTAATGAGTCATTTCTCCATGAACTAGATCTTGTTTACTTCAATCCCTTATTGTCAAATATTTGAAGAATTCTTTAATTAAACTGACGCGGAGACATACAGTAGTAATCTTGCCTGTCCGTTCGTCTGTACGATATTAACTAGATTTTACCGTACAATCTATGTCGCCTTGATAGTAAGACTGTGGTTGCCTTTGATCATTCCCAATCCATCCATTTCGCATAACCTGGAATTGACCTTGACCTTGAATTGGATGTACAACATTTTAGTGAGTTATTTCATCTTGTTTACATCAATCCCCGTTTAGGTCTAAATCATTCATAGCAAAACAGTATAAGATCTTGAACAATATTTTCCTTCTATCGTGTCTACGTCACTTAACATTATCATATGTGATCATTTAAGCATGGACCCCGTTGGAAATAAGTATTGTAATTTATACAGAACTTTCACGGGTTATCCTGTGCGATGCCATGTCTATTGTCTGTTGTTATCAAAATCTGTGATATATAATTTCAAGCAATATCTTTGTGATAATGAATTTCTGTGATATTTGAAAAATTCTTTAACTAAACGCCATGTTATATTTAGTATTTGTATTACAGAATAACAACATTTGTGATACATTTTGTATGTAGTAATGATATGTTTAGCTCTGTGATTGTTGTATAAAATTTATATTATCATGACATGTTGCACAAATAAAATATTACCTTATTACTGTAAATCTGGGATGAGTTTCTTTTATTTCTCAATTGTCTTGATTTTTGCTCGGTTTTAGATGAGTACAGATGTTCAGACGGACGATGTATCAAGAAAGGTTGGCTGTGTGATGGTATCACTGACTGTGAAGATGGATCTGATGAAATTGGATGTGGTTTGTATTTTAACATATGATAAAGTTAGAGATTAGTTATTTTAACAAATAATAAAACCAGAGCTTAGATAGTTTAACAAGTAAAAAGATAGAGATTAATTATTTCCACAGATAAGTTAGAGATTGAATGTTTTGACAGAGGATAAATTATTTTGACGGACAAACTGAAAGCTAGAAATAAAATTTTAACAGATGAAAAAGCTAGACTTTAACAGATAATAAAGCTAAAACTTAATAATTTTGACACGGATGGTAATGTTGGATATAGATTATTTTGACAGATAAAAAAGTTAGAGATCAATAATTATTTTGACAGAAAATAAAGTTAGAAATTAAATATTCAAGTAGATTGATTATTTTGACAGATAAATCTTGGGATATATTACGTTGACAGATATAAAGCTATACATAAAAGATATTAACAAATAGAATAGTCAGAGATTAATTAATGGCAGTCGTTCATAACGACATTGATAACTTTCTTTTTCAGCACCAGGTTTGATCTGTCGGTCAAATCGAAAACTGAACATTCTGGCGGATGATAAATTGTGTGACGGCAACACAGATTGTGACGATGGGTCCGATGAGAATAGATACAACTGTGGTAAGGTTGTCATCACATTTTGTATTTTATACACAGATATACATTTATGAATCTGAATGCTACTAATAGTGTTTCACACGCACTAATATATATATACCACCATGAGTGTTTAACACACTGATATATGCATGCTACAATGAGTGTTTAACACACGGATGTATGCATGCTACAATGAGTGTTTAACACACGGATATATGCATGCCACAATGAGTGTTTAACACACTGAAATATGCATGCTACCATGAGTGTTTAACACACTGATATTTGCATGCTACAATGAGTGTTTAACACACGGATATATGCATGCCACAATGAGTGTTTAACACACTGAAATATGCATGCTACCATGAGTGTTTAACACACTGAAATATGCATGCTACAATGAGTGTTTAACACACTGAAATATGCATGCTACCATGAGTGTTTAACACACTGAAATATGCATGCCACAATGAGTGTTTAACACACTGATATATGCATGCCACAATGAGTGTTTAACACACTGAAATATGCATGCTACAATGAGTGTTTAACACACTGATATATGCATGCTACAATGAGTGTTTAACACACGGATATATGCATGCCACAATGAGTGTTTAACACACTGAAATATGCATGCTACCATGAGTGTTTAACACACTGATATTTGCATGCCACAATGAGTGTTTAACACACGGATATATGCATGCCACAATGAGTGTTTAACACACTGAAATATGCATGCTACAATGAGTGTTTAACACACTGATATATGCATGCTACAATGAGTGTTTAACACACTGATATATGCATGCCACAATGAGTGTTTAACACACTGAAATATGCATGCCACAATGAGTGTTTAACACACTGATATATGCATGCCACAATGAGTGTTTAACACACTGATATATGCATGCCACAATGAGTGTTTAACACACTGATATATGCATGCCACAATGAGTGTTTAACACACTGATATATGCATGCCACAATGAGTGTTTAACACACTGAAATATGCATGCTACCATGAGTGTTTAACACACTGATATATGCATGCCACAATGAGTGTTTAACACACTGAAATATGCATGCCACAATGAGTGTTTAACACACTGATATATGCATGCCACAATGAGTGTTTAACACACTGAAATATGCATGCTACAATGAGTGTTTAACACACTGAAATATGCATGCCACAATGAGTGTTTAACACACGGATATATGCATGCCACAATGAGTGTTTAACACACGGATATATGCATGCCACAATGAGTGTTTAACACACTGAAATATGCATGCTACCATGAGTGTTTAACACACTGATATATGCATGCCACAATGAGTGTTTAACACACTGAAATATGCATGCTACCATGAGTGTTTAACACACTGATATATGCATGCCACAATGAGTGTTTAACACACTGAAATATGCATGCTACAATGAGTGTTTAACACACTGATATATGCATGCCACAATGAGTGTTTAACACACTGATATATGCATGCCACAATGAGTGTTTAACACACGGATATATGCATGCCACAATGAGTGTTTAACACACTGATATATGCATGCCACAATGAGTGTTTAACACACTGAAATATGCATGCCACAATGAGTGTTTAACACACTGATATATGCATGCCACAATGAGTGTTAAACACACTGATATATGCATGCCACAATGAGTGTTTAACACACTGATATATGCATGCCACAATGAGTGTTTAACACACGGATATATGCATGCCACAATGAGTGTTTAACACACTGATATATGCATGCCACAATGAGTGTTTAACACACTGATATATGCATGCCACAATGAGTGTTTAACACACTGATATATGCATGCTACAATGAGTGTTTAACACACTGATATATGCATGCCACAATGAGTGTTTAACACACTGATATATGCATGCTACCATGAGTGTTTAACACACTGATATATGCATGCCACAATGAGTGTTTAACACACTGAAATATGCATGCTACCATGAGTGTTTAACACACTGATATATGCATGCCACAATGAGTGTTTAACACACTGAAATATGCATGCCACAATGAGTGTTTACCACACTGATATATGCATGCCACAATGAGTGTTTAACACACTGATATATGCATGCTACAATGAGTGTTTAACACACTGATATATGCATGCCACAATGAGTGTTTAACACACTGATATATGCATGCCACAATGAGTGTTTAACACACTGAAATATGCATGCCACAATGAGTGTTTAACACACTGATATATGCATGCCACAATGAGTGTTTAACACACTGATATATGCACGCCACAATGAGTGTTTAACACACTGATATATGCATGCTACAATGAGTGTTTAACACACGGATATATGCATGCCACAATGAGTGTTTAACACACTGAAATATGCATGCTACAATGAGTGTTTAACACACTGATATATGCATGCTACAATGAGTGTTTAACACACTGAAATATGCATGCTACCATGAGTGTTTAACAAACTAAAATATGCATGCCACAATGAGTGTTTAACACACTGATATATGCATGCCACAATGAGTGTTTAACACACTGATATATGCATGCTACCATGAGTGTTTAACAAACTGAAATATGCATGCTACCATGAGTGTTTAACACACTGATATTTGCATGCTACCATGAGTGTTTAACACACTGATATATGCATGCTACCATGAGTGTTTAACAAACTGATATATGCATGCTACAATGAGTGTTTAACACACTGAAATATACCTTACCGTTTTATTTTATAGTTGTTTTTGTATTATGTATTACTGACGTAAGTTTTTATATTGATCATCATTGCAGAAACTGGCTGCTACAGAGGTATAACAGCACCTGTTAACTGTTCAGGAGTCATCCGGTGTTACCGATTGGCTGCTGTTTGTGATGCAGGATTTTCCTGTGATGGCAATATAACCAGTGAAACATATAAATCAGAATGTGGTGAGTTGATTACATAAATATCATACGTCCAAAAACAATAAGGTATGAAAGTTGAAACTATTTTCGTTTTTTTTCTCAACGTTAGTTGTAGGCATGATTCGTCCTAAGTAGTTTCGCACTTCAAATTTTGTCGTTTGGTGGACGCCAAAAATAGATAACCTCAGCCTATATAATGCAAATAAGCCATAGAGATTCTAACTAATATTTCACGATAAACGCTCCAGAACTCTGTTTCCATAAGTCGATATATCGATATATAAAATATATTGGATATTATTGGATTGTATTGTTATATCATTCATTGGGGGTGTCACAATTTATCATTTTCCCCTGAAGGACAAGGATGTTTACTATGTAGTATTCGGTGTACTTTAATGTAATGTCTTAGAACATAGAAAACAGACACGGGCGAAAAAATGGAATGAATGGCGCACAAAAAGAACCTAAACGAACACGCAAGGAACGCAGCACAAATATGACCAAGTTACACTTCAATATACAGAAGTATGTTTTTTTTATATTCAGAAAGCACCAGATGTGTTTGTGGATATTGTTTTTGTGCTAAAGAAACATTTCGTTGCTCTAGAAGTAACCAATGTATTCCTAAAGAACAAGTATGCGATGGAAAAATTGACTGTGCGGATAGAACAGACGAAACTAACTGTCCAGGTACTCCTCATAACAAAGAAAAGATATAATGTTTTATTATCTAGTTTCATCATCGTTGGCATGAATAATATTGCTTATGCTTTGCAAAAATTATATAAGATCTAATATCTTATAGAATTAACATGAACGTATTTGTAATATTTAAGCGTTTTGAAAAAGGATCAAAACTTTATCAAGCCAGCCGCTTATGTACTAAAATGATACATTTTCAGGACAGTGTGGTGAATTGCTTGGATTGGATCAATCGACTGTCAAAAGAATAAATGTTCCTTATAAAAGTCGTGCTGAGAGCAGTGATGGAAATGTTATTTTACGAAGAGATACACTGGACTCATCGGATAAATCTGTCTACGTGTTTTATCATACATCCTCTGACGTTTCTGGTTTGATGTGGTCTTGGTACGATTCATACAATTTTGACAATATGTTAGGCTCCGCAAAGACTCGATATCGTTGTATTCTGGACACTGTCATAATATACGGCGGCGTGGTGTACTGTCATTCACATAACGGTTTCTATGATACTAAAACAATTTCATATACGTTAATGTTTGATATCAAGAATGGAGATTTATTACACTCAAAGTTATTCATGAAGGAAAATGTTAAATTTGAATACTTGGTCGATGACTCTCAGTTATGGGTAGCGTATATTCATAACGGCGTCACATTTCTGGACCAACTTGATTCAGAAACCCTCATGATATTGCGCTCAATACGTACCCCACTTCATAAAGATGGCGTATACAGTAACTTGATAATGGTATGTGGCAAGGTGTATGCATTACGATTCTACACTGACGAAATTTACGTGACGGATGCGTTTGATATCGATGATTCAGAGAATGTTTATCCTGGTAAAACATATCTAAATCCGAATCCAGAGAAGGGGCATATACTTTGGTCTACACATGTCAACCCGTCACTAAATGAAATGTTCCTGAAAGGAAAAGATTTTCCTAATACACAATTTAAGATATCATTGGACACTTGTAGCTCCCGTTTCTCCTCATACAATCTAAATATAATAAACAATACTTTCTTATGGTCGATGCGACAATACACGAAAGAACGCATGCGACAAAAAGTTGATATCTTAGAAAAGCTGTATAATATGACTGAACAAAATAGTGCTTCAAGCTATGCGGATTCGCTTTCTCAATGTTTTGATCACAACTGTGCATTGACAAGTCCATCTTCGAACTTGCATTGCAAAATTGACCACGTACTTCGAAGCATTGAAGTTTTATCGCATATTGTGCGACCATCAGGTCCAAGCGATACACATATTCTAGATTTCAAATTAAACATGGGCAAGTTACTTCAACAAAAGTTCAGTCGACACATAATAGATAAAATTGTAGAATTAAATGGAACTATCATAGAATCATTTGACAGTTTAAGGGGTAGTATTTCTAAATATTTCACTACGGTAGCTCGTTTCGACCGCGGAAAATCTTACGCCGATATTGATTTTATACATGGGCGGTTAAAAAAGTTTAAGAGTGAAGTTACTGGTATGACCAGTAGTCTTGGGCATACTCTTAGTGCATTGGGCGGGGCAGCTATAGGCTCAACATCGGCAGAGGTCGCTGATAAAGCAGCAACGCTGGCAATGACTATAGCGGCAAATTTGAACCCACTAAAGATTCTGTTTGATTCAGGTGGTGCAGTTGAGATTAAGAAAGCTGTAGACGCATTAGCAAAGGCAACTGCAACACTTGCAAGGTCAATCAAAGTAGTGGCTGTTACATTGCCTAAACTGAGCAATGAATTATTACGCCTTAACAGACAGATGTCAATAAACATAAGAAAACAAGAAAATATTAAGCGTATGTTCATTTCTGGGTACCACCAAAAACTAACAGACATAGAATCATTGCCTGAAAATTACATGCTGGATTTCTTGAAAGAATATCAAAGTTACGACCCGATATTTTCGCGAGGAATGTTTGCTAGCGCAGGTGCTCTGCTTGAAGAAACTATTGAACTATTATGTGAACTCATATATGCTGGGGATTCAACTGCATCGGCGATCGCTCAAACAGTAATCACTTCAGTGACAGATTGTCTAGGAACTAAGGCACTCGCGAATAAACTGATTGAAACAAATGAGGAAATGTATGATAACCAATTTGAACTGATAGAAGCCATGGCAAGTTTTGTAAGGGCAACTATAAGCATGAACGCAGCATCACAGATCGCCAACACAACTTCAAGGCAGCTCGCTCTTAAAAAAAAACTTTTCCTTAATACGCTTGAGGGAAGACTATTTGGTTTTCACGTGTACGTTACAACAAAATCACATATCTGGGGTTTTGTTAGGGACGCTTGTAATTTGATTGAATATCAGAATTACGGAATTACTATCAGTCTGTGTGGTAATATCATGTTTGATCAAACTTCTCATAAGTTTGATGATCTAGTCGCATACAAATTTGATAAGGATGTCTGCTCCAATGACGTTTCAGTTAAATATTACGACATCCCAGCTGCAGTAAGAAATAATGAATCAAATTATGAGCTTCCTCTTGGTACCATTGACCTTGGTCGTCTGTATGCTGGCAAAGAGGTGACATTTCAAGTTCCAAATAAGGACTGGCTTATTGACAATGGATGGTTTGATGTAAAAGACAGTGAAACTGGCCATTTTGTTCAGTCTTTTGAACTGATTCTACCACCAATATTTAGGGGTCAGCCTTCTGAGGCTACAGTGCATACTGTCGCCAATATGGACGGTAACAATCGTATCTACCCAGATCGACAGCGTTACATATTTTTCTCCAGATCACATAAGAAAATCGTACCTGTCCAATATGATTTCAGATATTCCAATGGATATTCGTCTTGTGCAAGTGGAACTATTTTGGAGAACCCGTACAACTTACAAGATTGTGACCAAATAGAGCGGCCATGTGTCATATCCGAAGGCACAATGGATCTGACTCATTACCCCTCTATTTTTGCTAGGTGGAAGCTGAGGGCTTTTATTGCAGGTAACTCAAAACTTGTTCGACCGGACCCTGTAGGAGTGTTCGGTCTTAAAGCAAGACTTAGAATATGTCACGCGTCGTCGCGCAATCTCCCTATGATTGAAGCAGGAGTTCCATTTGGCGCGCCGATTACCTCTTCGTCTTGTTGTGGTGATCACAATAAAATTATGAATTCCAGAATAAATCGTTGTGACCGATGCCCAGTTGGGTCATGCCCCAATATTGAAGGGTATTACTGTGACAGAAATTGTTCGAATGTTCAAACATCTTCTAGTCATGGTGAGGGAGCACCAATCATTATCGGGTGATAATCTGTGACTGATCATCATGGGAGAATTCAGTCAGGTGTTATTAATCACTGCATACAAACACTCATAAAAGACTTGTTATATATAGACACGACTATTCGTGTTTTTCTTACTTTTGTCAATGATATGTTGAGTCTTGTTGACATGTTGTCATTACGATGTTGAAATAAAAAACGACTACGTTAGTAAGCATTTAAATGGTTTCACTAAATGTTATTTTTGTGGCAATTAGCATAGTCTGTACGTAAAATATATGGTAATCTGGCTGGAAAATTTAAATTTACTATTCAATTACTTTACAATAAATCTCCAACGAAACTTCATACATCAGTTTTTTGTTTTATTTCCTGACATTGTACGGGTAGTAGATTTTTCTGGATGAAAGTAAACAGTAATTATCACAAACTTGAATGTACAGAAAGCATCACACATATGGCTTTATTTTTTTATAAATAATTGAAAATAAACGCGAGTTTAGGATGTACCGTTAACCTGTGACAGAAACCCTCCGAATAAAGGTCATCCTGTGAATAAATGACATTCTGTCAAAAGCCGTCATTGGCTATTTAGAACAAAATGATCTCATACTAGATAACATTTATCAAATAAGCGTGGGTCCCTGCTTTCCTTCTTAAAGTTTTCAATAACGGTATACCGTGCACACTACAACGACAGCGAAGTTCTCGAAAAGCGAACACATTTAAGAAGGAAAGCCGGTACCCGTAAATTGGACAGCCGAATCACAGAAATAAGGCTTTCTCGCATATCAAGCTACCACATACACCCGATGATACAGAATCGTTGATTGTCACATTTTACAACAAGAACGTTCTATTGAACTTGGGTAAAATATCAATTTATTTTACTTTAAGTTATTTACATTTAGGAATATTGCAGTTTTCCCATCTTTTAGATGGATCAGTAGTATAGCACCATAGCCTATCACCACCTTTAGGAGCACGACATTAATATGATGCGGAATACACAGACGAGTCCGGGAATTGACTAGAAAGCGTATCATGGTGTTTGTGTGGATGCTGGACACTCCATCTCTGACATGTTCTTCCGCTCTCTGTAAAAGTCCTTTTTCCTTGGTATTGACCTGGTACTGTCTCGTGGCAGTCACCAAAGTATCCTGAAATGAGATAGATTGGTACATTTATTTCAGTAAGGATCGCGAGTATTTGAAATACATGTACAGTAAATTAAATTACATATATGAGAATAAATCAACTATGACATGCGCGCCAACACCAAGGATAACACAAACATGAAATGCATCTTATTTCCATTGTGGTCCTTGTATTGGTGGCATGGCATAGAGTTTCAACGTAAGACGGCAAACTGCCAGCACTTCATATTTTCACCAAACTAATGATATGTATGCACATCTACTTGCATTATCATAATTACATACAAGTAGTAATGATATAACGTATATGTATCTATTTAAGGATGATATTGCCACGAAAACTGAAAACATGTCATTGAAGTTGGCAGCCCAGCAGCCTAGCAGCCCAGCAACGTGAAGTTGGCAGCCCACTTCACAAATTTTAGATTTTTTTTCATGTATAATCGTAACTTTTCTTTATATTAACGTTAAAGCAACAGAATCGTATTACTTCATGGACTCTTAGGCGTTTTTAATCGATTCTTAAGTTTTTAAGTGCATTTTATCTGTAGAAATATGTTAGGCTGCTAGGCTTCACAGAATAAAAAATGAAAAAGTTTTCTTCTAATTAACGTAAAAGCAATATAATCGTATTATTTTAACGATTCGTAAGTGTTTAGCCGGATTTCTTGTGCATTTATACGTAGAACTATATTAGACCGCTATGTGGCCGCTATGCTGCTAAATTCACAAAATCGACAAAAATCGTAATTTTTCTTCTAGTGAGCAACAGAATCGTATTGTTTTATGCATTCTTAAGTATTTAGCATGAATTTTTGTGCGTTTTTTTCTGTATAAATATATTAGGCTGCTGGGCTGTCAGGCTGTAAACTTCACGCTGCTAGGCTGCTAACTTCACGCTGCTAGGCTGCCAACTTCATTGACATGATATTTACTACGATAATGCTCAATATGTTGCTAACTATTATTTATGAAGTAAACAAAATGTTTTAGGTTTTAATTTATTCTTCGATTGAATGATTTATATGAGTTTATATCAACGTAAACTTTTTACAATTATTTGATTCGACTTAGCTAAACTAAATACCGGCATAATGTTACTACGCTATACACTGCGATATTATATATATTATGTACATGTATAGTAACTATGTATCTTAGTTTTTAAATTCCGACTTTGATAATGACTGAGATTAATAAATGCGAGCTAGTCTACCCATAAAAAAGATGCATGGTAAAGTGCCTTTCTAATTTCTAAAGATTTACAGATATACATAGACAATTAGAATACGTTAGTGACATGTATAGCACGGGTCTTTAATTGTTTCTACCGTGAATGTAATCTTAAATAGAGACTTTAATAATGACTGATATTAATGCGAGTTATTCTAATTATAAAGATAATATAAAATTCATATCTACTTACTTATTAATGGCTGTGCTTTCGATGATAGTTCTTGTAAATTTTCTCCCATTTCCTTCACGTCATGTTGATAATGTGACGTTTTGTTTTCCAAATCACGACCATATTTCTCAAACGTTTGCATTTTTCTCTCAACTTCAGAAATTTTTATTCTTAATTCGTCTTCATTTGACAGTTTACAGATTTCTCCATTGACTTGTGAAGGATACATTATCGCCAATTTAAATAAAAAGCGATCTCGTATTTTAGAAATGAAGAACTCATTGTCACTCTATTACAAATGTTTTAAAACAATGAATTGTTAAAAATTATACCGGTGACCTAGCTTACACTACTCCCTAGTCTAAATTGTTTTCGAGCGTAAACACGGATTTAGACGTTTATCTATTGGAAAAAAATAAAACCTTCTTGGAAATAAACCACGAACGTCATCAGCTTATAAACCTGTTTCCGCGTAAAATGTACTCGTAAAATGAGAACGTAAACGCATTAATATATACTCCGGCTAATACAGGGGTTCTAAAAATAATTAAGAGTTTAAAACACTACTTCCACACGTGACTTTATCCTGTTTTATGAAATTATTATGTTAATGTATTTTTGTCTAACATACAAGTAATTAACCTTACGAAGTCTGCTTTCCGGTCGACCGATATTATAAACGTATACGGATGGGCCATCCTCTGAACCGAGCATAATCAAAAAAGTATTTCGCCGTCACAATTAGTCTAGTTCATTAATTGGACTAATCGGAAGGCAACAACATAACTGAACAGATACTTTATTACATGACTGAAGTCATGTCTCATCACCATTTACATATACAAATACATAGCATAATTTACATACGACTAGGGAGTAAACATAAATACGTAAGCAACAAAACAGAAGATAGGAGAACTAAATCGATAAATTAGCATTTTGTACGTAAGCTAAATAATGTTCAGTCATATAGATATATAAAGAACACATACATTTTTTAAATAGAACTCATGTATGAAGATCTTAACAAAAGGGCTTCTTTTACGCACCAAGAATTAATCTCGATCTTAATAACGACACTATTTAGTCGATTACTTTATTCAAGTTTATACTTTTTTATTCGATTTGATGATTCTAAGACAATGGCAAAATCGATTTATTAATGACTGCATAATGGGATATACACTTTACCTGGTCGCAAACAAAAATGGCCATAAAAAATCACGCCAATCCCCGTCATAAAATGTAACGCATTATACACCGACATCCACATGATCAAATCAATGAGCAAGTCCACGCTCAAAATAACATAGGATCAATGAAAATATGTCTTTTATAATCGCCGTACATACCACATGAACGGACGCGCACACCCATATTGCTACCTTATGTGGTATTTCCATTAAGGAACAAAAGAATGACCACATAGGAAACAAAAGTGGCTATTGATTGACTAAATAAATAGATTAGTTTTGTTCGGCCACACGCCCAACTACCTTTCAAGGTACCTTTCGTGTGTGCGAGCAAACGTACGAACGACCTAAAGTGCATGAAGTCTAGATATTTTTTAGGTGTTTTGATATACTCCTCAGAATAAGGCGATGTAATTCATGTACCTTTACATCTCCGTGTTCATTTACATCTAGAACAAAAATGTCTTATTATCCTAAATACTCAAATAACTTCAAGTTATGCCTTAATTATAAGGCGTTATTAACGGTATTAGAAGTGGTTGACTCAAGAATGGTGAAGAATTTTGTATATAGACCCCCTGTCAAGTCCTTTTGTCAGCACTTGCGAACTGATAACCTAGATTGGGAAAAGTTCTCACTAAAAGGTTTTTAAGATTTTTATTAGAAATAGGTCATATCCTGTAATGTTACAGAGAAAATAACGCACCTGTACAAGAATTACCAAAGCTGTACGAAACGGAAGTAAATACGAATAATACGGCCTTATCACGACGTCGTGATAGTATATGAATTAAACAGCTTCACTGGTGTGATCATTCGTAGATCGTTTTGCATACAATACAACGATATGAAAATTCTGACTTACTTTTCTATGATTTGTGGATTATCAAATGTGGGTAAGTAATTTTCTACTATCAAGAATTTTACCACACTCACACTTATTTGACAAGAACGATTATGTTCTACATATTATTAATACATGCATTTCAAATATTCAACCAGGGACGCAACAAATGTAATGTAGAGTCCCTGCTTCAACTGGGCTCTGAGTAAATTAACAAGATTTTATCAGAGGGCCATGTTACATAGAAAAAATATCACAAAGCAAAGTAATATAGACTATAAATAATGAATAATATATATTTTTAACAATCTATTATTGTGTTTCAAATGGGCCAGACCCCTACGTGTTTTGTTAGATAAAACTAATTCTTTTTGCGTGTTTCAATACTATAAACTTACGATTTGAGAAAAAAAGAGGGAACCAATTTACAGGTAATCAGAAATACCTTGATAATAATTATTATTAATATTTGTTCATATTTAGGACGTGATATGCCTAAAATAATGTCTCTCAATTGTATTTGTCCGCAGCTTGTATAGGCGACCATGGATTTGACTATAGTTACTATGATGGTAATGACACATTGGACGGTCAAAACGGAGTAGAAGTTCTCAGTGAATGTGGTATGTAAAATATTATATTTACTAAACTTGTAATGCCCCCGGCATCTACTATTGCTGACGCATATAGCGTTTACTAGACGTAACATTTACAAACTGACTCTATACTCATAAAGCCTTTGTAAGTGACTGTCATCGTCAATGTGATTTCCTAATGTCAATCTGGGGTTTGCCTCTTTAATTTCTGAAATATATTTTTTGATCGGCTTTAGATGAGTACAGATGTTCAGATGGAAGGTGTATCAAGAAAAGTTGGCTGTGTGATGGTATCACTGACTGTGTAGACGGATCTGATGAAATTGGCTGTGGTTTGTATTTTAAAACATACTGAAGCTAGAGATACAATATAATAATTTAATATAACCGGAGATTAATTATCTCAGCTGAAAATAAAGCTAGAGATTAATTATTTCATAAGGTTATATAACTAGAGATTCATTATTTAGCAGATCAAACACACAGATATTAATTATATTAACAGAAAGTAAAGCTAGGTAGAGATTATTTTAACAGAAAATAAAGCTAGGCAGATATTAATTATTTTAACAGAAAATAAAGCTAGACAGAGATTAATTATTTTAACAGAAAATAAAGCTAGGCAGAGATAAATTATTTTAACAGAAAATTAAGCTAAAGATTAAATATATTAACAGATAAAAAGGTAAGATATTAATTATTTCATATTAATTATTTCATGTTTATTGTTTCACTATTAGTACTTCTTGCAAGTGGAATACATTAATAGTCTTAATTGGTCTATAAGATATAACAGAAAGAGTAGGCAAGTTCCAGACAGTCGTTCATAACGAAAATAAAAAACGTATATTTCAGCACCAGGTTTGATTTGTCGGTCAAATGGAAAACAGACCATTCTGTCAGATGATAAATTATGTGATGGCAACAAAGATTGTGACGACGGATCCGATGAGAATAGATACAACTGTGGTAAGGATGTGATTTGTAAATGTCATCACATTTTATTATCTATGGTTCAGTTACTTCAGTAAAAACACGAACCAGAGTGTAGTAAAAACAGTGGTAAATATTGCAGAAAGTAACTTCTAAAAACTATCAAAAAGACCTTAGACTTACTGTTAGAATAAAATAGTTCATCCTTACGAGCAGTTTTACGTTTATCCAACATCTTATCAAAGATTAAGTCGACGAAACGATGCACATATTTCTCTATCTATATGCATTGGTTGTTTTTTTAGCAAAGGTTGTTCTTGATAAGAGTCCATACTTCCAACAGTATGACAAACACATATCCATGCTACCATGAGTGTTTAACACACTAATGAACGTTTTTATATTGATCATCATTGTTCTGTTTGTTTGCAGAAACTGGCTGCTACAGAGGTATAACAGCACCTGTTAACTGTTCAGGAGTCATTCGGTGTTACCGATTGGCTGCTGTTTGTGATGCAGGATTTTCTTGTAATGCCAATATAACCAGTGAAACATATAAATCAGAATGTGGTGAGTTGATTACAAAAAACATTATATGTCCAAAACAAATCGGTTAGTAAGGGTGAAACTCTTCTCTCGACGTACCTTGGAGGTACGATTCGTCCTAAAATATGTTCGTATAATGGATTTTGCCGTTTGTAGGGTGCCAAAAAAGTCTTTTTCTGACTTAACCCCAGCCATTAGCATGCGTATATGAGCCATTGAGATCTAACAAATATTTCACGATCAACACTCCAGAATTATATTTACAGAAGTCGATTTGTTGCTTAAATGATTTTTGGATATAAAGTATGATGTATTTTATTTTTGTGAGTTAAAAACTCCACTAGGCCGTCACATGATCGGCGCATGAATTTAATATCAACCAAAGTACTACGTTTTCTGCATCCGCCATGAAAATAACGAAATAATTTATGTAACAGAAACATATGTGTCATTTCATTATATTGAATGTGCAAAGTCCTGGACCAGTTTAGCTCAGAGATGGACTGAATGAAACATACAAAGAACCCAAACAAACAATGAGTGTGAATAAGCTTTACTTAAATAAATAAATGTATGTTTTTATATTCAGAAAGCACCAGATGCGTTTGTGGATATTGTTTTTGTGCTAAAGAAACATTCCGTTGCTCAAGAAGCAACCAGTGTATTCCTAAAGAACAAGTATGCGATGGAAAAATTGACTGTGCGGATAGAACAGACGAAACTAACTGTCCAGGTACCACCAAGTTTTCAACTAAGAGTATGCTCGTAATCATGTTTCATTTTTAACATCGTGGGAATCAATAATATTGCTTATGCTATGCAAAAAATGAAAGATCTAATATTTTATAGAATTAATATGACCGTATTTGTTTTAAAAACATTTTCACTTAATCATGGAGGCCACTTATGTATTAAGATGATACAATTTTCAGGACAGTGTGGTGAATTACTTGGATTAGATCAATCGTCAGTCCAAAGAATAAATGTTCCTGTCAACAGCCGTGCTGAGAGTAGTGATGGAAATGTTATTGTACGAAGAGATACACTGGACCCATCGGATAAATCTGTCTACGTGTTTTATCATACATCCTCTGACGTTTCTGGTTTGATGTGGTCTTGGTACGATTCATACAATTTTGACAACATGTTAGGCTCCGCAAAGACTCAATATCGTTGTATTCTGCACACTGTCATAATATACGGCGGCGTGGTGTACTGTCATTCATATAACGGTTACTATGATACTAAAACAATTTCATATACGTTAATGTTTGATATCAAGAACGGAGATTTATTACACTCTAAGGTATTTATGAAGGCAAATGTTAAGTTTGAATACTTGGTCGATGACTCTCGGTTATGGGTAGCGTATATTAATAACGGCGTCACAATTCTAGACCAATTAGATTCAGAAACCCTCATGATATTGCGCTCAGTACGAACCCCACTTCAAAGAGATGATAGTAACTTGATAATGGTATGTGGCAAGGTTTATGTATTACGATTCTATACTGATGAAATTTACGTAACAGATGCGTTTGATATCGATGATCCAGATAATGTTTATCCTGGTAAAACATTTCTAAATCCGAATCCAGAGAAGGGGCATATACTTTGGTCTACACATGTCAACCCGTCACTAAATGAAATATTCCTGAAAGCAAAAGATTTTCCTAATATACAATTTAAGATATCATTAGACACATGTAGCTCCCGTTTCTCCTCATACAATCTCAATATAATAAACAATACCTTCTTATGGTCGATGCGACAATACACGAAAGAACGCATGCGACAAAAAGTTGACATCTTAGAAAAGCTTTATAACATGACTGAACAAAATAGTGCTTCAAACTATGCGGATTCGCTATCTCAATGTTTTGATCACACCTGTGCATTGACAAGTCCACCTACTGACTTACATTGCCAAACGGACCACGTGCTTAGAAGCATTGAAGTTTTATCGCATATTGTGCGATCATCAGGTCCAAGCGATACACATATTCTAGACTTCAATTTAAACATGGGCAAGTTATTGCAACAAAAGTTCAGTCGACACATAATAGATAAAATTGAAGAATTAAAAGGTACTATTTTAGAATCATTTGACAGTTTAAGGGGTAGTCTTTCTAAGTATCTCACTACGGTAGCTCGTTTCGACCGCGGAAAAGCAAATGCTGACATTGATTTTATACATGGGCGGTTAAAAAAGTTTAAGAATGAAGTTACTGATATGACCAGTGGTCTAGGGAATACTCTCGTCGCTTTGGGCGCGGCAGCTGTAGGCTCAACAACTGCAGAGGTAATTAATAAAGCAGCAAACCTGTTGGTGACAATTGCATCTAATTTGAACCCATTTAAAGCTCTATTTGATTCAGGTGGTGTTGTTGAGATTATGAACGCTAGAGATGAATTAGCAAAGGCAGGTTCAACACTTGCAAGAGCGATCAAACTAGTGGATAGTACATTGCCTAAACTGACCAATGAATTGTTACTCCTTAACAGACAGATGGCAAAAAACATAAGAAAACAAGTAAACATCAAGCGTATGTTCATTTCTGGGTACCACCAAAAACTAACCGACATAAAATCATGGCCTGAAAACTACATGCTGGATTTCTTGAAAGAATATCAAAGTTACGACCCGATTTTCTCGCGAGGAATGCTTGCCAGCGCGGGTTCATTGCTTCAACTAGCTATTGAAGAATTATGTCATCTAATTTATGCCGGGGACACAGCTCTGTCGGCGATCAGTCAAACGGTAACAACTATATTTACCGATTGTCTAGGAACTAAGGCGCTCGCGAATAAACTGATTGAAACAAATGAGGAAATGTATGATAACCAATTTGAACTGATGGAAGCCATGGCAAGTTTTGTAAGAGCAACTATAAACATGAACGCAGCATCACAGATCGCCAACACAACTTCAAGGCAGCTCTCTCTTAAAAAACCTGACCCAAATTCGCTTGAGGGAAGACTATTTGGATTTCACGTGTACGTTACAACAAAATCACATATCTGGGGTTTTGTTAGGGACGCTTGTAATTTGATTGAATATCAGAATTACGGAATTACTATCAGTCTGTGTGGTAATATCATGTTTGATCAAACTTCTCATAAGTTTGATGATCTAATCGCATACAAATTTGATAAGGATGTCTGTTCCAATGACGTTTCTGTTAAATATTACGACATCCCAGCTGCAGTAAGAAATAATGAATCAAATTATGAACTCCCTCTTGGTACCATTGACCTTGGTCGTCTGTATGCTGGCAAAGAGGTGACATTTCAAGTTCCAAATAAGGACTGGCTTATTGACAATGGATGGTTTGATGCAAAAGACAGTGAAACTGGTCATTTTGTTCAGTCTTTTGAACTGATTCTACCACCAATATTTAGGGGTCAGACTTCTGAGGCTACAGTGCATACTGTCGCCAATATGGATGGTAATAATCGTATCTACCCAGATCGACAGCGTTACATATTTTTCTCAAGATCACACAAGAAACTCGTACCTGTCCAGTATGATTTCAGGTATTCCAATGGATATTCGTCTTGTGCAAGTGGGACTGTTCTGGAGAACCCGTATAACCTACAAGATTGTGACCAAATAGAGCGACCATGTGTCATATCAGAAGGCACAATGGATCTGACTCATTACCCTTCTATTTTTGCTAGGTGGAAACTGAGGGCTTTTATTGCGGGCAACACGAAACTTGTTCGACCAGACCCTGTAGGAGTGTTCGGTCTTAAAGCAAGACTTAGAATATGTCACGCGTCGTCGCGCAATCTCCCTATGATTGGAGCAGGAGTTCCATTTGCCGCACCAATTACTTCTTCGTCTTGTTGTGGTGATCACAATAAAATAATGAATTCCAGAATAAATCGTTGTGAACAATGCCCAGTTGGGTCATGCTCCAATATTGAAGGATATTACTGTGACAGAAATTGTTCGAATGTTCAAACATCTTCTAGTCATGGTGAGGGAGCACCAATCATCATCGGGTGATAATCTGTGACTGATCATCATGGAAGGATCCAATCTGGTGTTATTAATCACCGCGCACAATATACTAATAAAAGACTAGTTGTATATAAATAAAGACTACTCGTGCTTTACCTACTCTTGAAATAAATAAGGACTACATTAGTTTGCACTGTAATGATTTTACAAAAGAAAACCCTGTAATTAAAAAAATGTTGCTCAATCATTTTTATTGCATAAACATTATTTTTGTAGCAATTTGTATAGTCTGTACCGATTTTATATACATATATGGAAATCTGAGTGGATCTTTTGAATTTACTTTTAAGTTTACAATAAATCTTGAAGGAAACTTCATTCAGCCGTTCTTTTTGTTTTTTTCTACACTTTCTTGTTGCAGGTTGGATTTTCCTGACTTGTGTATGAGTTGTTCATAATTATGATAAAGAATGATAAATAAAACATTATGTCGTGAATATTGATGATTTTCTGGAAGAAAGTTATAAAACAGTAATTGCATGTATCACGAATTTGATGAACAGAAAGCATCACAAATATGGCTTTGTTTGTTTATAAATAAATATTAATGAAAAGACATTGACCAAGACTTTGGCCAAAAGAAATTCACCGCGAATTAAGTATATACAGTCAAACCTGTGCTTGTGGCAACCTCTGAATAATGCCCACCCTGTGAATAAATGTTATTCTTTTAAAAACCGTAATTGATTATTTAGAACATGATGACCTCAGGATACACACCATTTATCAAAAAGGCCACACCATGTCTTTCCGGAGGGTGGAATTTGTTCCAAGATTTGACAGTAAAAATTAGACAGAATCGTAGGAGCAAGAATGAAACAGACAATAACAGTCAGGTTACAATACAGAAAAATGAAAGGACTAATAAATTGACTAGTGAACTCAGTTACACAAATTATTAATTGGTAATTATTGGTAATTATATCTAAAAATGAAAGGATTCAAACTATCATGAATTATACAACACTACTCATTGCAAAAAAAGGAATTTCTGATGAAAATACCTCTAACAATTTAGAGCTAATTCAACTAATCCAAACGTTAAATAATTAATAAATTCACTGATTTTTTCTTTAATGTTGGAGTCACAAGTTTTCACCACAAGTCTTACTAATACAATATACCACCATTAACACAAATGCAGTACTGTTTTATTATTTCTCATTGCCATCCAGTATTAAATTCTATTTTTTTAACTCGAACAAAAGCGTTATCACTGTGGGGATATCGGAATCATAAGAATATACATGCATGTTTTATACATGTTTGTACAAAAACATTATCCGTAATAAATAAAAATCACCAATAATAAACGAATCACTACTTAATGGGGTGTAATCTGTCGCCAATAAACTCGTCAATAGTTATTTCATCACACCAACCTCCGTCATTAAAGGACATTGTTGTGCATTATTTAGAAGACCAAGAAAACAGACATCTACATGACGCATCATTGTCCGCAAAAATTTTAGGGTGGATGTCCAGAATAAAACGGTATATAGCTTGTGTTCATTCAATGTACATAGTTGGATTTTTGGTGAGGTTTACTATCCACTACAGCGAATAGTAATCAATGCCTCTCCTTTTGCAACGGGCCAAAAATGCACGTTTGACTACTAAATCGAGCAAAGTCCGCGCACGAAATGACGTAGAATCAATAAAAAAAGTGTAAAATCACCGTACTTACGGGTGGATGGACGGACGTGGGGTATCGAGCGAGAGAAAGAACAAGCGAATGACTTTATGTGAAGTGTATGTATATTGCTTACGTGTTTAGAGACAGTCCACGGAATGGAATTAGGCAAAGTAATTAATGTACATTCACATTTCCATGTTCATATGCATTTAGGACGAAAATGTCTAATTATCCTAATATACTCAAATAAGTTTCCATTGATGCCTAATTAGGAGTTATTAAAAACAATATTAGAAGAGGGGAATATTAGAAGTATGGTGAATGATTGTATATGGTGGCCCTGTCAAGTCCTTTTAAGTACTTGCAAACTAATCACCTAGATTTGGGAAATGTTCTAATAATAGTTTAGTCAGAAATGAGCCTTGTTGTCGGTAGGGTCATATCCTGTTTAGTTTCTGCAAAATAACGCAGACGTAGTAATTGCAAAAACTGCATGTAGCGGGCCAATGTCCATGCAAGTAATACGGCTTGATCACGTGATCGTACACGACTTTAACAGCTTCACTGATGTGGTAATTCTTAATCATGAATGGTTTCGCACACAATAAAACGATATGAAGATTTTGGCTTATTTTTCTATGATTTGTGGAATATCCACTGTGGGTAAGTGATTTACAATCATCATGACGTTTACCAAGCTTTGTATATATGATAAAATATTTATTAAAACTATTTTAAATACTCAACTGGGCACGGGGTAAATTGACAAGGCTAGATTAAATAAAAATATATCAAAAAGGTAGGGCACCATGTTTAAGTTAATGAATTACTTAACATACAAACTAGAAATATATTGATAAAAGTATACAAATACATTTTTTTTAATGTATGTCAAAAATCTTTGTCATTACAGAATACTATTTGAACTCTCGTTATTTGAATAGAACGTTTTCGATCTACATTTATTTATGTTTTACATGGTATTTTCAACGGGCTCTGGGTAAATCGGTTACATCAGATTAAATAAAGTATATTTTTGAGAGTATAAATATCAGAATGACCATTTTTTATTATTATTATTTTTTACAGTTAGTGTTTAAGACGTGATCTATCAAAAATAATGTCTTATAATTGTATTTGTACGCAGCTTGTATAGGTGACTACTATGGATTTGGCAATATTTACTACGATAGTGATGTTACATATGACTATCAAAACGGAGTAGACTTTCTCAGTGAATGTGGTAAGTGAAATTGATACTTTGATAGTTTTTGTGGCTCCCGGTATCTACTAACGCGGAGGCATAAAATGGTAATATTGTCCGTCCGTTCGTCAGTACGAGATTAACTAGATTTTACCGTACAATTTATGTCGCCTTGATAGTTAGACTGTGGTTGCCTTTGATCATTCCCAATCCAACCATTTGATTTCGCCTAACCTGGAATTAACCTTGACCTTGAATTGGATGTACAACATTTTTATGAGTTATTTCTCCATGAACTAGATCTTGTTTACTTTAATCCCTTACTGCCAAATATTTGAAGAATTCTTTAATTAAACGTCATGCAATATAGTATTTGTATCATAGAATAACAACGTTTGTGATATCTGGTCCTGATGTTATAAAGCTTTTTATTGGTCCTCGAGCTCAAATCTCACATTTTGTCTTTTAATGTTTCTAAATTAATTATAATCGGACAATAATGACATTATTGAAACAATCAGGTCCTTCTTTTCACTCATAATACTTTGAGAATGTAATTGAGTACAACTTTGAGCTTTCGTCAATAATAAGTTTATTCATACAGTACAATATGTTCATGTGAATAACATGCCTTCAGACGTAATATACAGAAATCATGTAGAAAAATTTTGATATACGCCGTCATCATACTTCTCAATGTTAATCTGGGGGCTGAGCCTCTTAATTTCTCAATTGTTTTGATTTTTGGTTCAGTTTTCAATGAGTACAGATGTTCAGATTGACGATGCATCAAGAAAGGTTGGCTGTGTGATGGTATCACTGACTGTGAAGACGGATCTGATGAAATTGGATGTGGTTTGTACTTTAACAGATGACAAAGCAAAAAATTCATTATTTTAACAGATAAACAAGCTAGAGATTAATTATTTTAACAGATAATACAGAGACAGTATAGCCAGAGATTATTTTTTTTAAATTGCTAAAAATATATTATTTTAACAGATAATAAAGCTTGAAATTAATTATTTTGGCAGATAAAAAAGTAAAATATCAATTATTTTGAAAGATATTAAAGCTAGAGATGACTTAATTTGACAAATGATAAAGTTGGATATAAATTATTTGGACAGATGATAAAGTTAGAGATCAATTATTCAGATATATAGAGATTCACTATATATTCTGACAGATAAAAACGCTTGTAATTAATTATTTTGACGGGAAAAAGCTAGAGAATAATGTTTTGACAGATAATATAGTTAAAAATTACTGATTTTTAAAGGTAAACAAGAGGGCCATGATTGCCCTGTATTTCTCACCTTAGTATCGTAACACTAAAGGAAACAAACTTGGTAGAGGTCCACTAGACAATGCTACACACTAAATATCTTAGCTTTAGGTCCTCTGGTTTTTTGAGAAGAATGTTTTTGAAGATTTTCAAAAAAAATCCTTCTGGTTGCGACGGACAGACGGACGACGACGGACGACGGACATAGCTTGATCCTAAAAACTCACCTTGGCACTCTGTTTTGACAGATAAAAAAGTAAGAGATAAATTATTTTAAAAGATAAAAAAGTAAGAGATTAATTATTTTGACAGATAAAAAAGCTAGAGATAAATTACTTTGACAGAAAAAAAAGTTAGAGATAAATTATTTTGACAGATTAAAAAATTATCATTAAATATTTTGGTAGATAAAAAGGTTTTAATTAATTATTTTGGCAGATAAAAAAAGTTAGAGATAAATTATTTTGACAGATAGAAGGCTAGAGATAAATTATTTTGACAGATAAAAAAATATAATTAATTATTTTGGCAGATAAAAAGGTTATAATTAATTATTTTGGCAGATAAAAAAGCTAGAGATAAATTATTTTGACAGATAAAAAATATAATTAATTATTTTGGCAGATAAAAAGGTTATAATTAATTATTTTGGCAGATAAAAAAAGTTAGAGATAAATTATTTTGACAGATAGAAAGCTAGAGATAAATTATTTTGACAGATAAAAAGGTTATAATTAATTATTTTGGCAGATAAAAAAGCTAGAGATAAATTATTTTGACAGATAAAAAAGCTAGAGATTAATTATTTTATCAGATAACAAAGTTAGAGATTAATTAATGACAGTCGTTCATAACGAAATTATTAACTTCTTCCATTTCAGCACCAGGTTTGATTTGTCGGTCAAAACGAACACAGACCATTCTGTCAGATGATAAATTATGTGACGGCAACAAAGATTGTGACGATGGGTCCGATGAGAATAGATACAACTGTGGTAAGGTCGTGATTTGTAAATGTCATCACATTTTGTATTTTATACACTGATATACATTTATGTATCTGAGTGCTACTATTAGTGTTTCAAGCACACTGCTATATAGGCATTCTACTAATACATACTTCCCACATCTACAATATTTACCTCCCTTTTTCAGAATTGGTGGCCATCTTGAAAATTTCTTATGTGCTTAATAGAAAAACAACAACAGAAAAGTAGTTATTTAACAACTCAATTTATAAAATATAACTAAATCATGAAGTTGTAAAAACCAAAAGCACATCAGGTTTAAGAAAAAGCAGTTGTCACATATTAATATCCTATATTTAGAATTATCAAAACAAAAATATATCTTCTACCAATGCTTGTCAAATTTGCCATTCAAGGTGGCCACCAATTCAAACCAAGGGAGGTAAATATTGCAGATGTGGGAACTATGTATAGTGTTTCTCACGACACTGATATGTCCACAAACCAGCATGAGTGTTTCACACACTGATATATACATGCCACTATGAGTGTTTCACATACAATTTATCCATGCTACAATGAATGCTTCATACACTGACGTATGCTTTATTATTGATCTTCATTTTTAATTTATGTCTAGAAACTGGCTGCTACAGAGGTATAACAGCACCTGTTAACTGTTCAGGTGTTACCCGGTGTTACCGATTGGCAGCTGTTTGTGATGCAGGATTTTCTTGTGATGGCAATATAACCGATGAAACATATAAATCAGAATGCGGTAAGTTGATTTAAAAATATATTAAATGTCCAAAACAAATGGGTTAGTAAAAATGAAACTCTTCTATTTTTTGTAAGCATGATTTGTCTAGTTTCGCACTTTGGATTTGTCGTTTGGTGGGCATAAAAAATAGATAGCTTCAGTCCATATAATGCGAATAAGTCATTTAGATCTAACTATCATTTCACAAAAAGCGCTCCAAAACTATATTTCGATAAGTCTAGTTATTGCTTAAACGATTTATAGACATATAAAATGTATTGGATATTATTGGATTATATTGTTATAGCATTCAAGAGGAGTCACAATTTATCATTATCTTCTTAAAGGACAAGAATGCCAACTACGTAGTATTCGGTGTATTTTAATGTATTGTCTTAGAACAAAGAAAACAGACACGGACGGATCGATTGACAGAATGACGCCCAAAAATAACCAAAACGAACAAGCAATGAATGCGGATTGCAAATATGACCAAGTTACACTTGAATTTACAAATGTTTTTATATTCAGAAAACACCAGATGTGTTTGCGGATATTGTGTTTGTGATAAAGAAACATTTCGTTGCTCAAGAAGCAACCAATGTATTCCTAAAGAACAATTATGCGATGGAAACATTGACTGTGCGGATAGAACAGACGAAACTAACTGTCCAGGTACTCCTCATAGCAAAATTACGAATATGCTTTATGGTCTAGTTTCAATATCATCTTCGTGGGCATGAACGATACTAGAATTTCAAGAAATGAATAAGATCTTATATCTTATAGAAATAACATGAACGTATTTGTAATATTTAAGCGTTTTGAAAAAGGATCCAAACTTTATTATGCCAGGTGCTTATGTATTATTACATGAACAATGATACAATTTTCAGGACAGTGTGGTGAATTGCTTGGATTGGATCAATCGACTGTCAAAAGAATAAATGTTCCTGTCAAAAGTCGTGCTGAGAGCAGTGACGGAAATGTCATTTTACGAAGAGATACACTGGACTCATCGGATAAATCTGTCTACGTGTTTTATCATACATCCTCTGACGTTTCTGGTTTGATGTGGTCTTGGTACAATTCATACAATTTTGACAACATGTTAGGCTCCGCAAAGACTCGATATCGTTGTATTCTGGACACTGTCATAATATACGGCGGCGTGGTGTACTGTCATTCATATAACGGTTTCTATGATACTAAAACAATTTCATATACGTTAATGTTTGATATCAAGAATGGAGATTTATTACACTCAAAGTTATTCATGAAGGAAAATGTTAAATTTGAATACTTGGTCGATGACTCTCAGTTATGGGTAGCGTATATTCATAACGGCGTCACATTTCTGGACCAACTTGATTCAGAAACCCTCATGATATTGCGCTCAATACGTACCCCACTTCATAAAGATGGCGTATACAGTAACTTGATAATGGTATGTGGCAAGGTTTATGCATTACGATTCTACACTGATGGAATTTACGTGACAGACGCGTTTGATGTCGAGGATTCAGATAATGTTTATCCTGGTAAAACATATCTAAGTCCGAAACCAGAGAATGGGCATATAGTTTGGTCTACACATGTCAACCCGTCACTAAATGAAATGTTCTTGAAAGCAGAAGATATTCCTAATACACAATTTAAGATATCATTAGACACATGAAGCTCCCGTTTCTCCTCATACAATCTAAATATAATAAACAATACTTTCTTATGGTCAATGCGACAATACACGCAAGAACGCATGCGACAAAAAGTTGACATCCTAGAAAAGCTGTATAACATGACTGAACAAAATAGTGCTTCAAGCTATGCGGATTCGCTATCACAATGTTTTGATCACAATTGTGCATTGACAAGTCCATCTACGGACTTACATTGCAAAATTGACCACGTACTTAGAAGCATTGAAGTTTTATCGCATATTGTGAGACCATCAGGTCCAAGCGATACACATATTCTAGATTTCGACTTAGACATGGGCAAGATATTACAACAAAAATCCAGTCGACACATAATAGATAAAATTGTAGAATTGAATGGAACTATTATAGAATCATTTGACAGTTTAAGGGGAAGTCTTTCTAAGTATTTTACTACGGTAGCTCGTTTCGACCGCGGAAAAGCATACGCCGACATTGATTTTATACATGGGCGTTTAAAAAAGTTTAAGAGTGAAGTTACTGGTATGACCAGTAGCCTTGGGCATACTCTGAGTGCATTGGGCGAGGCAGCTATAGGCTCAACATCGGCAGAGGTCGCTGATAAAGCAGCAACACTGGCAATGACAATTGCAGCTAATTTGAACCCAATAAAGATTCTGTTTGATTCAGGTGGTGCAGTTGAGATTAAGAATGCTGTAGACGCATTAGCAAAGGCAACTGCAACACTTGTAAGGTCAATCAAAGTAGTGAATGTTACATTGCCTAAACTGAGCAATGAATTGTTACTCCTTAACAGACAGATGGCAAAAAACAAAAAAACAGGAAAATATTAAGCGTATGTTCATTTCTGGGTATCACCAAAAATTAACTGACATAGAATCGTTGCCTGAAAATTACATGCTGGATTTCTTGAAAGAATATCAAAGTTACGATCCAATTTTTTCGCGAGGAATGTTTGCTAGCGCAGGTGCTCTGCTAGAAGAAACTATTGAACTATTATGTGAACTCATCTATGCTGGGGATTCAACTGCTTCTTCGGTGGCTCAAACGGTAATCACTTCACTGACAGATTGTCTAGGAACCAAGGCGCTCGCGAATAAACTGATTGAAACAAATGAGGAAATGTATGATAACCAATTTGAGTTGATAGAAGCCATGGCAAGTTTTGTAAGGGCAACAATAAACATGAACGCAGCATCACAGATCGCCAACACAACTTCAAGGCAGCTCTCTCTTAAAAAACCTGACCCAAATTCGCTTGAGGGAAGACTATTTGGATTTCACGTGTACGTTACAACAAAATCACATATCTGGGGTTTTGTTAGGGACGCTTGTAATTTGATTGAATATCAGAATTACGGAATGACCATCAGTCTGTGTGGTAACATCATGTTTGATCAAACTTCTCAAAAGTTTGATGATCTAGTCGCATACAAGTTTGATAATGATGTCTGTTCCAATGACGTTTCTGTTAAATATTACGACATCCCAGCTGCAGTAAGAAATAATGAATCAAATTATGAGCTTCCTCTCGGTACTATTGACCTTGGTCGTCTGTATGCTGGCAAAGAGGTGACATTTCAAGTTCCAAATAAAGATTGGCTTATTGACAATGAATGGTTTGACGCAAAAGACAGTGGAACTGGTCATTTTGTTCAGTCTTTTGAATTGATTTTACCACCAATATTTTGGGGTCAGTCTTCTGAGGCTACAGTGCATACTGTCGCCAATATGGATGGTAACAATCGTATCTACCCAGATCGACAGCGTTACATATTTTTCTCAAGATCACATAAGAAAATCGTACCTGTCCAGTATGATTTCAGGTATTCCAATGGATATTCGTCTTGTGCAAGTGGGACTGTTTTGGAGAACCCTTACAACTTACAAGAGTGTGACCAAATAGAGCGACCATGTGTCATATCAGAAGGCACAATGGATCTGACTCATTACCCTTCTATTTTTGCTAGGTGGAAGCTGAGTGCTTTTATTGCAGGCAACTCGAAACTTGTTCGACCAGACCCTGTAGGAGTGTTCGGTCTTAAAGCCAGACTTAGAATATGTCACGCGTCGTCGCGCAATCTCCGAATGATTGGAGCAGGAGTTCCATTTGCCGCACCAATTACTTCTTCGTCTTGTTGTGGTGATCACAATAAAATAATGAATTCCAGAATAAATCGCTGTGAACAATGTCCAGTTGGGTCATGCCCCAATATTGAAGGGTATTACTGTTACAGAAATTGTTCGTATGTTCAAACATCTTCTAGTCATGGTGAGGGAGCACCAATCATCATCGGGTGATAATCTTTGATTGATCATTATGGGAGGATCCAATCAGATGTTATTTATCACTGCTTACAATATATTTATACAGGACTTAGTGTATTTAGATATAGACCACTTGTGCTTTACATACTCTTGCCATATGTTGACAAAATGCCATTAATACTTGGAAACAGGGATGCTTGGAATAAATAAGGACTATATAAGGTGGCACTTTATAGTGATTGCACAAAAGACGAACCATGTCAGTTTCATAACAATATTTACAGCTTAGAAATAGTTTTTGTTGCAATTGTTGTATGCTGCAATGTCTTTATACATTTGGTGAACTGAGCTGAAATTTTGTCTATACCCCATATATCTGAAAACGTTTTACTTCTTGCCCAGTTTACTGTCAATGTCAATATAAGACTTCCTTAACCTTTTAATATCGTGTGAAAGTTGATGTGAAAGAGTTATAATAAAGTTCTTTTTTTCTTGATTGCATTAAATCTCCAAAGAAATTAATACACCCGTTTTCTTTTCCTATTACGCTGTCTTGTTACAGCTTAGAATTTTCCAGATATTGTGTAAGTGTAGTTTGATCAAGCATAATGAATTAAACATTGCATCATATATTGTATAATGTTATTTGGTATTTTTTTATGGCTTGTACCCATTATACAATAAAAAGAACACTGAATCAGTCTGTGACTTCATTTATACCATGTTAAATATTTTTGAAGATTTTTCAATGAAAATGTGTTAGTTAAAACTTATAATTTTATGTATAAATATAGTGTGAATGCCATCCATGAATGGCATGGCAAACATTGCAATATTCTATATCACTCAAAATATATTTGTTCTAGATATTTATTTAAAAAAATTGTTTAGTAAAAAATAATATCTGACGAAAAAAAAATATTCTAAACAAAGATTTATAGAGTAAAAAAATTGGGTATACTTAGCATGATGGGAAATCAGGTTTATTGTAACAAGGGTTCAGGTTGTGCTCATGGTGAGCTATTCTGATTACCTGATGTTCATGAATAAATCCTTTTTTAGTGAATAAGTATATTTTTCAGCAAATATTTATTTTTAACAAAAATGTTTTTTGAACAAAAAAAATATTTTTAGAACATAAATATATTTTGAGTGAATGGAAATGAGGGTTACGTTTTTTGCGTTATCTCTAGTGTTGGTGTGCATGTCATGGTGATTATGGTCATGTTTGTGTTATGTTATGTTTCACTACATGTTGTTATATTGACCATCTATGTACCTTATGTCAAAATAAATCTTATCTTATATTTGATATAGAATTCTGCAACATTTGTCATTCCATATCCATGCTAAAATTTGTATAAAGTCAATACTTCATACAACTACTGCATTTATATCTTAATAAATAATGAAGTCGATTTATTACACAACTAGAATTGCCACAGAGTGACTTAAAATACCCCCACATACCGCTTTGTCACAGATGTATGGCTTCTAGTTATACAAAATCCGTGCGATAATCCGTGAGTTGCTTGTTATTATAATGATGGTGATCAGCTAATTTAAAATCCCACAATAGATAACTGAAAGACAAACTAATTCATGGCCATTTTTGAGAATTGATATTCAAGTGTAACCATAACCTTGGAGATATTGACATAATTCTATAGCATGACACACCATCCAATGATGGTGAACAAATGTACCAAGTGATTTTAAAATCTCACAATGAATGACATAGTTATGGCCCGTACAAACTAATTTATGGCCATTTTTTACCTTTGAACTTCAAGTGTGACCTTGACCTTGGAGATATTGACATAATTCTTTCGCATGACACACCGTCCCATGATGGTGAACAAAAGTACCAAGCAATTCAAAAATATCACAATGAATAACATAGTTATGGCCCGTACAAGCTCATTTTTTACCTTTCACCTCCAAGTGTGACCTTGACCTTGGAGATATTGACGTAATTCTTTCGCATGACACACCGTCTCATGATGGTGAACAAATGTACCAAGCAATTAAAAAATCTCATGATGAATGACATAGTTATGGTCCGTACAAGCTCATTTTTTACCTTTCACCTCCAAGTGTGACCTTGACCTTGGAGATATTGACGTAATTCTTTCGCATGACACACCGTCTCATGATGGTGAACAAATGTACCAAGTAATTAAAAAATCCTTTAATCCATAGAGAAGATACAGTGCGGACAAGTTTCGGGACAGACAGACCGACCGACCGACAAAGTGACTCCTATATAGCCACCCCCTACCAATGGTAGTGGGGGTATAAATATTGTGACTCTATTCATTAACAGAAATGTTACTGATAAAGAGGGCCTTGATTTTTTGATAAATAGATATTAATGAAAAAGCATTGACTAAAACTTTGGCACAAAATGAATTTCAACACTAATTAAGGAAATATACAACTTTATTTAAAGATCATAAGTAAAATTTAGACATATCATTTTAATACAGCTAACAATAAAGATAGATAAGAGGACTACTTAATTGACTAGTGAAATCAGTAACAATATAATATCCAGTTATGGAAGAATTCAAAACCATTTGCTACACTACACAAATGCAAAAAAAATCAGCCAAAGAGAATACAGTAAAACCTCGATTATCCGAACACCGATTATCCGAATACCCGGTATTATCCGAATAAAATCTACGGTCCTGATTACGTCGCTATATATTTCAACTACAACGAACCCCGGTTATACGAATCGGATTTTACGAATACCTGGTGTAATCCGAATACATTATTTGGTCCCTAAAGTTACGAATGCGCGTATTTTCACACCTATTATTCGAACTGGTCAATTGATAACAATGGCCAATTGAGAATCAAATGTCGTGTGACAAACAATGTGTAACATCAATTCATACACAAAGCGTGTGAGCAGTTTAATTATCGTTAAGTTGACAATATTGTTTGTTACGATTTTATACTAATCGCGACGAATATTTCACAATGATCTCGGGTATAATAAGTTAATATGCGTACGTACCTGTTGATCTGTATGAAATTATTTGCATTTCAGCGTCATTCAAAATTTAAAAACTAATTCGAACACAATTAAACAAAACTAACTAGAATATGATTTAGTGAAAAAATGTTCCAAACAGAAAACATTACGTCTTCGATTTTAGAATGGGATGGTAGCGATGCCTAGTCGATTGAAAGTAAACAAAGTGTGAATGACATAATTTTGTGTCGGATTGTGTTCTGCATAATCCATAAATACGCGGGCATTCATTTAACCAGAATTATTGTTTCATTTGTTAACTCATATACATTCATAAAACAAAGATAAATAATTAGTGTTTGTTATATATTTGATTTTATTCCTATTATAACGTCATGTTTGCATACTAGAGTTAACTCCCTTGTAAAATACGGACAGTACGGATTTTATCGTTTCCAAACAGTTCATCATACTGAAATGGATTATTCGAAACCATGGATTATCCGAATGATTTTTCAGGGCCCAATGACATTCGAATAATCGAGGTTTTACTGTATATCAATGATTTTTAAAAAGACCTGATTGAAAATAATCTGAATAATAAATTGTAAATTAATTCACTGAATTGTATTGTACTCTACAGTGAAACAATAAAAGCCCATTGAAAGGACGATGTCAACTAAGAGCACTTGTCATTAATTTAGAAACATATAAATGAAGTCAACTAATAGAGAGCACTTGTCATTAATTTAGAAACATATAAATGAAGTCAACTAATAGAGAGCACTTGTCATTAATTTAGAAACATATAAAACACAAATATGTACTTTTTTATATAATAATAAGAAAGAGAAGTTAAATACTGAATTCATGAAGTTTATCAAAAGGTGACATATAAATATCATACAAATCAAAAGATTAAAAAAAGTGGAAAAAAAGTACCAAATACTTTAAAATGTTTCAGCAATACTGAACAAGAAAACTAATCACCCTGTACAGTATGTATCAGAAAAAAAGAGTGTACATACATGTGTATAAGTAAATTTCTATAAAGTCTTTCTATCACATTAGGGCATTTATAAAAAATAGATATAATCACAATCAACATACAAAAATCCATACTGAACACAACTTGCATATTGTGATACCAGCATATAAAACAGATATAAACATCTGAGATTCCATCATTAATATATAGTGTTGTTTATTGGACATGTCTTCCCTATAAAAGCATTTTCTCAACTTTAAAATCTAGCAATTCGTTTTTTGTAGAGGAACTTGGTTATCCTCCATCACTTGTTTTTAGCTTTTTTTCACAAGGTATTAAATTAAAAATTAACACCTTAGATGTATAAACAGGTATATGATACACCTCTGGTATTACTTCTATACTTAAAATTAAGCTACATGTATCTTAGCTATGAAAACAACACCAAGGGTTACTTCAATTATCTTTTCTTAAGTTTTGCACATCATGGATTATGTTTTGTTCTGTAACTACAAACTTAGACTCAGTTTTCCCAAAATGGACTTAATAAATATAGGATATACTGTTGAATCATTAATTTTCGTCGTGGGTTTAATTTCGTGGATTTCGTGGGTCTGTCCGTCCACAAAATCAAATCCCCACAAATTTAAAGGCAGAGATAAGGATTTTTTAAAAACTCAAAATTCACGAATTCATGTCCACGAAATAGCCATTTTAGTAATTAGAAGCCCAAGGGCAACATGTCGAGCCCTTGTTTAGCCAGCTTGTGATCTTGACCTTTGAACTACAAGTATGGGTGATATTCATGACACATCATTTCATTGAAGTAAACTTTTATACCAATTTATTTAAAAATCCTTGAATGCAAACAGAAGTTACAGCCCAGACAAGGAAAATATAATTGGCCGAATGTGTAATCTTGACCTTTGACCTATGAAAATCTGGGTGTTGCCCAAGACACATGGTCTCATTGTATTATGGCAAGTCATTTTCAAATAATTCAATGCATAAGGGAGACACAGCCCTGACAAGGTGTATAATGATTATTTTTTATGTTCGACTTCTAAGTGTGACCTTGACCTTTGAGCTAGAGACTTTGATATTTTGCACTTCACACCGCCTCATGGTGTTTTACAATTATGCCAAGTTATCTTAAAAGGTACTATGCATAAGGGAGATACAGCCCGGACAAGGTCTATAATGCTCATTTTTGACGTTTGACCTCTAAGTGTGACCTTGACCTTTGAGCTAGAGACCTGGATTTTGCGCAATGCACACCGTCTCATGGTGCTTAACAATTATGCCAAGTTATTTTAAAAAGTGTCGATGCATAATGGAGATACAGCCCGGTCAAGGATCCGGACGGACACACTAACTAAAGTACAGACACGCAACCGCTATTGTGGTGACTATGTCGAGCTCACTGCAGGCGGGCTCCACAAAAAACACGAAAATAAATGAAAATACAGTATACACATTTTGTAGTATGTTTTTAGTATGTAGTTCATAAGACATAAGTACAATGTTCTGTAAAGTTTTTTGTAAGTTATTCAGCAAGTAACACATGAGTACTGAATACACAATTTTGAACCAATCAAAAGCATTCTTAGCAGACAACTTAGGATTTCTAAGACCAGTGAGGTTGCCTAGGTGATTTAAGTTAAATATAACAATAATTCAAATACATGCATGTGTTTTTAAGGCACAACAACAAAATATATAAGATTTATCTTCCTAAAATGGTGTGATATGTTAGCTTGTCAAATAGGCACAATAGTAAGTTTCATTATATTAAGTGTCAAATAAATATAAAGATGTTACAAGACACATAGTACCACAAAGTTTCACAACATTAATTCATATCTAACTAGAAGTAATAGATCTCAATGTAGATATTTCATTTTACACCCAGCATGTTACAAGCCTCTTGTAAGCACTATCAAAATGTATAAATAATGGAACCAGTCTAAACTAATGCTTCTGATTGGTTGATCCTGATAACAGTCATATCAATGACCAATGAGAAAGCTGCATTTTTAGACTGGGCTCCCTTATCTAGCACAAATAAATGATGCAGGAAGAATAATGAAAACAATTATACAATTATAGAATTGATAGAAGTATAATTAAAATTTATTTAAGAATTTATGCGTAGATGTAAATCATATAATTCTGTAGTAATATAACAGATAAAACTAATGTAACTAACATCTTCAAATAACATTTTTAATATCACAAAATCAAGAATTCGCTCTGAGTATTTATACTGATTCTTTCTTGAAAATACACCACAGAAATAACATATGTATTCAACATTCACTATCACAGTTATAACAGATAATTACAACATGTTTTAACCAAACAACTAAAGAAAAAAATGTTCATCCATCCATTCTTTCTTAATTTTTGTTTTGAAATGAAAACAGGCTATATGTTTGATGACATTAGTGAAACATCATAAAATATTGTTTCTGACCAATGAATACTAAGGAGACGATTTTAAGAGAAGGGAAGGTGGAAAATTACCATACAAGATTATTAAATCATTACATTTCATTTTACAATAAAATTAGGAGACATTGAGCATTCTATTTTCATAATACAGTGCAATCTTTCTAGAACTGTCCTCTCTTGAGCAACAATCTCCCTTCAACAACAACATAATTTTGCTTCTCCCAAAGGGTCTTGCTTGGAAGTCACAGCAATGTGATGAAAACATTGAATATAAAGTAAAATCACAGTCACACTATGGCAAGTTAGATACTATTGTACAACACAAGGAAAATCCATAACTATAGAACCAGCCACTAGTTAAGCAAAATTAAAATAATGGAATACATTTGTAATATGTTGCATTATTTACAAAGCTGTCAAGTCTATTATCCTGAAAAACTTGGATGAGAATAGAAGACCATGGAAGATAAGATCTACTTGTCGGCTTACATTTTTTTTTATATTTGGGTTTAAAGTTGTTTTTCAACAATTTTTCAGTTATATGTCAGCCAATTCACCTAACAAGTTTTCCTGGATGGTATTTGAACCAGTACTAACTTTCCCTTCTAGAAGGAACCGCCAACTTGACATAGTTATCAAATTTTCATGAAAGGATATGACCTGTCGTGACCGGGAATCAAACCCAATTTGCCAGTTTATAAATCTAGCGCACTAACAACTGGACCACGACTGCGGCTCTCTCTAGCATTTCTATACAGCAAGTGAATATAATATACCCACATAAACAAATATCTATAAATGATATATAACTGAACAAAATCTAAAGACATCTACTCATATATATTTGTAAAAGAAGACAAATTATCAGTCATAAAACATACTCGTTGTACAATATTAGCATAATCAAAATGACCATTGTCATCTTTCATGCCCCATTTATCTATTAGGAAGACTTGATCAATAAATTACTACTCAATTCACATCAGATTACATCCAAGTATCCAAAACTCGGACATATCAGGAGGTACCTTCAATTTCAACCCTTTACTAAAGCATCTTAATCAGATTACATCAAAACACACACAATTATGCTTGAATCATTATTTTCTCATTCTTTGACCCTGAAGCGACCTTTTACACTTAACACAAATATATCAAGTCTCATATTCAGGTTCTAACTATAATACTGTCATGGAAACCTAGTAATATCATCTAAAACTCATTACATATGGAAGTGTAATTTCATACTGGTTTTAAATCACAAGCATAAATACAAAGCAATTCTTACTAAAGAATACATACTTTGTTTACCCAGTAATTTGGCCATTACTTTAGTCCAATTGGAGATAGTTTTCAGAGATTCAGGGGGAAATAGCAGAAAAACTGAATATTGAAAGAAAACTAATATGCCAAATTATTTTTATAACTGGACAAATAATTTTTTTAAATGGCTTATATTGATTATAATAGAATTTTGTCATATTGCACAATTGAGATTATAAATACATAATGTTAACATTATATTAAGAAGTTTCGACAAATGCTGCAGGAAATATTCCTGTACAACCATTAATGATGCCCCATCTCCAGTCCTCAGCTCCTTCTACAGGCCCCTGTACGATAAATCTGTCACCAGCAGAAAATGTAAGTTCATTATCTGCTTCACCTTGAAAGTCATACAGAGCCACTCCATACACATCTTCAACTTTGTTAGTGGTTGCCATGGTAACATCAGTTTCTGTAGGTATATATAAACATACACCCGGATATAGTTTTTATACAATGCGTATTCATTTTAAGAAGTAATCATTTAGAAAGAAAATAGATAAATGGAATTGAGAGTAAAATTACCTTGAACTTAGGGTCAAAGGTCAATGCCAAATATTATGGGGTGGATACCTTTATGAACTGGGAACTACTTACATTCCAAGTCTAAAGTCTACTGAAGATGGAAGTTTTCAAGAATAAAGAGGCGGGCCACAAGGTTATAAAACTGGAGATAGGACTATGAGTTCAATTTGCATATCTTGTCTTTTACTATATCAAGTCAAATATGATCAGACTACAATAATATTATTGACACAATAGTCTGAAAGCGTAATTGACATGAATATGTATTTAAACATTAATTAGTTCTATCGTTTCCACCATAATACTTTAAGTATGGCATTGAGATTTCAGCTCGGAGACTGTTCTCAAGTTTTATTACCTCTGGGCCTGTCGTCATTCTATACAAATCAGCCTTACTCAAATTTCTTATGTCTAAATCTAAACTGAAACACTAACTTGTCACATCAACCTTGACCTCCACAAAGGCAGCAGGAAACATTCCAACATGTCCGTTTAATTTGCCTTTTAACCACTCATCACTAATTCTCTCAACAATCTCAATTCTGTCCCCTTCAAAGAAATCTAAATCTTCAGCAGACTGTCCAGGATAATCATAGACTGCTATACAATATGGAAGCTCAGTAGATTGCGGGGTATTTCCTGATGAACCCACAGGCTAAAGAAAAACCAAAAACTATATCAGCATGCAATCAGGTAATAATGAAATAATTAAATTGAGACATATCAAAATCAGGTTATATTGAAATCTGGAAATAATAAGACCATGACATAGTGGAAATCAGGCATAAAATAAGGAAATAAAGTAACTGGGAATTTAGAAGCAATGAAACAAGAAATAATAAAATCAGGAATAATGACATCAGGAATAACTGAAGCAGGAAATAATGAAATAAAAAAAAGCTGATTCATTTGTTACATTATTCAATCAAATATAATCATGAAAACTATGAAATCCGAAAAGACTGATATATTCATTTTCTGTCTCAATCAATACAGTCTTATACATAAGGAGTAAAAAAACACTTGTATTACAGGATGATTTTAGTTTCATGAGAATGTTTCAAGTTGAAGCTGAACCTGAATGAATATAATCAATCACTTGTTGACTTTATGTTTCCTACTTCAAGTTTGTTCTTTACTTTCAACTCCTGAGAGATTATATTTAATGATCTAAAAAAGTACAGCCTTACTGTGGATTTTGTGGCACTAGGAGTTTCAGTATCATCCCACATCGCTAAGGAAGCTGTTAACATGTCTTCATGCTTAGTTACCACAGAGTTATCCTTCTTAACTTCAGAAGAATTTTCCAAGGGAGGTAATCCTCGTGGAACATGATCAATAAATTGAATAGGAAATTGACCCTTTCTGTTCCCTATTTCTCCATACAACCATTCTTCATTCACAACATGAGTCACCTTGATCACCTCTCCAGCCTGTTAAAAAATTGTTGATATAATCTACAAACGTTAGGATTAAACTGGAAGTGTTGCTACATAATATTAAAGCGAAATTAATATACATTCAAAAAAATGTTTAAGACTATTATTTTGTTCTTTCCATCAAATTATCAATAAGATTTTCATGAAGAGCATTTACTGGATCAGATTCATGCAACTGAATTTCTACCATTTTAACAGCCACAAATCCTGCGTTGAAAAATAAATAAATATGTATATCTGTACAAAGATCATATACCACATAGATACAGTATAAATAATAAAAGTTAAATAAGATTTTAACATAACAAAAGAGCTGCAAGTGGTGCTAATGTTCGTCTGTTCACTGCCTCAGTGAGTTCTATCCACCTATGTAGTTTTATGTTGCTACCTCTTATAGTTTCTGAGTTATGAGCTACATTAAAGTTTTCGTACAGATTCAGATGATTCAGTAATCACAATAGCTTGACATATTCTTCGAAAATAGCCGAGCTAACAAGAGAACACCTCATGGTAACAAACCTGAAATATAAGATCTCCTGCCTCCCCGTCAAAGTCAAACAAAGCCTTCACCATACTGCTAGAATCCGTATCATCCACCTCAGGAAGATCCTCTATCACTTCGACAAAGGACAAGGGAAACAATCCTGTGTGACCATTTATCTCCCCTTTTCTCCATTCTAATCCAACCCTTTCAACTAATTTGATCACATCACCTTCTTCAAATACTAGATCATCCAGTCCTTCCCCATCAAAATCAAATCTAGCCCGACATCTAGGACCTTTACCAATGTTATCAGGTTTATCTGTACCAACATCATCAAATAGATCAGCAGAGTCCTCAGAGGATACATCATCATCTAATTTCTACAAGATTTGAAGTATAAAAATATTTTACATACTGTGATACATGTACATGCACTTGAGAGATAATTTCATGAGGATAATCAAAGTCTTATGTATCAAAAATAGTATATTTGTCTGTTTTTTAAGTCATAATAAATGACGACCAAGAAGACTATAAGTCACAATGTAAATGACATTAACTGTACATAAAATTACATAAACTAAATGTAATATCATATGAACTAAATGTAATTTTACATAAAATAAATGTAATTTTACATAAACTGACAAATGTAATATCACATAAACTAAATGTAATTTTACGTAAACTAAACTTAACTAATCTTTTTAGAAGTGAGTATGGTAAATTACACATCAGGAAAGAAAATAGAAATTCAGGCAGATCATTTTCAATCAGGAGGACACAATGGTGTCCAGTCACATGGTCAATTTATCATGACTATTTCAGAAATGAATAAAAAAATGATATCTTACTTCTCCTGGTAGTGGCATTTTTACTTTAACAAAATTTCTTGGAAACATGCCTTCTTTTTCACCTATTTTTCCAACCATCCATTCAGCATCAATACTTTGTACCAAAACGATCACTTCGCCGGTCTGTAAAATAAAGAAAATAGTGCCGGTACACAGTAAAGACAATATCTGCATGTACACAAATTCCTTCTACATCCAGCTGTAAAAACTAAGAAATCATAAATCCATTAATTGCTAATTATTTGCTAATGAGTGAAAATTGAAAATCTTGAAAAATATGGAAACCTAAACTAGTTACCATTTGAGATAATTACTTGTCCTGGCCAGACAAGCAAAAATTGAACAGGATGGGAAAGAGTCCGAAATTCAACCACATGCTTGAAATAAGTTGAAAACTTTCATTAATAATTATAGTACCGGATACTTTATTAAAAAAATTTTTTTTGTTAAATTACATCCACACAAATGAAGAAAATTTATTGACAGATATAACAAAGAAATTCTTCTTTCCTAAACAGTTCTTAAAATTGTACAATAATCATATCGATGATAATCGTTTTTCAATCTCAATGGTACCTTGAAACTTATGTCCTCGGCATGTTGCCCAGTGAAGTCATGTAAAGCTATTCCATGTGGTACTTGCATCATGTGATGATACAGTGGATGTCCAGGTCCTGGTCGCCGTGGTAACCGTGGTAAATGCGACCTACGACCAGGAGACTGTTGAGGAGATTGTTGCTTTGGAGGCTGATTCCTGTATAGAAAAATGTGCATCATTATTTAACATTCATCTGTATGTAGATATTAGTCAAGCAAACCCTAATAACATAAATGTTCAGGTTATTATCTGCACAATAAGCCCAGCCAGTGTAGTACATGGCTGCTAATACCACATGAAAGAGAAGCGAGCAAACTACATATTGCAATCACAGTTTGACAGAACATTATTACATCCAAAGTTTTGTCTGCCACCTCTTACTAATACTACATTAATATATGTGCAGCTATCAGTTGCTTGTGCTGAAAGTTCTAAATACTTTTTGTTAAATTGTTTAACTTAGGCCATTAATAAAAAGTGATAGTTTGCATTCAAAATCCTCAGACCCCAAAAATAATTTTGACTAAAACTTTTTTTTCACTAAAAATAGCATTCTAACATGTATTTTGGGTTCAACACAAAAATAAGTTGTAAGGAAAAAACCAACCTACTGGAAATTTTCTGAGTAGGGTTACTGCAAACAAACATTTTTTGGCCCCACCCATTGTTCAAATACTGTATCACATGACCATAAACTAATTTATAAGGATGACCTTAACAAATACATCAAAAATACATACTGTTTAACAGGCACAGACATAGGTCTCTGGGGCCGAGCTTCTGGTTTAGGAGGTCGAAGTTTAACATCTGTACCTTCATCTAGAAATAATGAAAAATAAAACTACAGTCAAACCTGTGAACAAAGGCTATCCATGGGAAATACATAACACATAATGCACGTGGCCTTTATTGACAAGTGACCTTTGTTTGGAGGTCATTTTGTTCTAAAAAATAAATGACTGGCCTTTATTCACAAGGTGGCCTTAATCAGAGGTGGCTACAAACACAGGTTTGACTGTACACATAATTAAGCTTGATAGAATACCAAGACAACATCAATATTATCTCCCTTTGTTCACAGGTTTTTCTGTACTTGCAAACTTGGTCACAGTCTGTTTTCAACTAGCAGAATTTTCCACGACAATGCACACATCAAAGTGACTTTTACCATATAGGATCTTTGTTCATACCTCGCAAAAATTTCCTACAGAACAAAATTATTAAACAACCTGACTAAATCAAGTTTAACCATATACCTTTCTCGGGAGAATCACTTATAGAAGACTTTCTTGGTGGGGGTGGGCCACCTGGACGTGGTGGCTTTTTTGTATTATCTTCATTTGAAGTTCTTCTCACAGATACAGGTGATTCTCTCCTTGATTTTGGTGAAGGCCCAGCTGTAAGTTAACAAAATCTTTATCATATCAGCATGTAAAATACTTGTGTGTTGTTACTACATGTACACCAGCAAATAAATTAATACAGTAAATCTTATCACTACTAAAACTTTGCAAATGTATTTGAAGATATTTTTACCAGTGCATCAGAATCAGATAACTAGAGCACTGCAAGCTGTGCAAAAGCTTGCTTGTTCACTGCCTCAGTGAGATCTATCCACCTATGAAGTTTCATGTTACTATCTCTTATAGTTTCTGAGTTATCAGCTACATTAAAGTTTTTGCACAGATGCAGTAACCACAATAGCTTGACTTTTTCTATGAAAATTTAATGGCATGTACATTCATTACAAAAATAATGAGAATTAACTGTAAAATAATAAACAGACCTGCAGGACGATCAGGTTTCTCTTGTGCCATCACAAATTCTTCATCATCTGAAGTAGAAGATTCTTCTTGCTTGGGGGAAGACTTAGGCGGTGGTGGTCTTCTCATTGGCTTCGCTGGACCTACATCACTTAAGTTTGGTAAAACAGCTACTCCTATAGGTATGTGAGGTCTAGGAGGCTTATCAGCATCATTGCCCTGCTGCAGTGGTTTATTCGGAGATCTAATCTGAGGTCTCAGGGAATGACTAGAACTTTCAGAATTGCCTGGAAGCACTCTTGGATTAGAGACAGGGGGTGGAGGGCGCGACACAGGTGGAATCATCATTGAAGCAGGTCTGCTTCTACTAGCAGGCCTTGGTACTGGCTTAGGACTTACTGCTTCTTCATTCACATTTTCATCAGATTTAGCCATGCTGTCATTATCACCTTTTGCTAATAACTGTTTTTCTTCGTTTTCAACAGCTTTATGAATGTCATACATTGATACAGGTCTTTTTTTAGGTAACGGAGGCTGGTGTCTCATGTTTGAACTTATGGCACTATCATCAATACTCAGCTTATTTTCCACAGGATCAATATTTTGGTTAACATTTTCAACACTACCAGAATGTGTAGATTTTGATGGTCGAATGATTGTTGGTCTTTTAACCATTGATGGCTTCTGAACAATATTTGTATTACCTACATCAGAACTAACAGCATCAGATGACTTTGTTACATTATTACTACCTTCATCAGCCATTTTGGGCATAGCACTTTGATTTCCAGATGAAACAGGTTTCGGAGAAATTGATGGCTTAGTGGCAACTTGGGGTTTTGGAAGAACGGATGGTTTGGGTTTTATTGGTGGTGGTGGAGCACCAGTAGACAGAGGTCTAGCATTCATTGAGACATTCGGCTTACTGCCAGCAGAAGAGCCTGTTTTGTCAGATTCATTACTACTATCCTGAGTAGTTGATTTCAATTTTTTCCTTAAAAACTCTGGTACCACTTTATTTTCTTCCTCAGGGCTGTCAAATGATAGCAAGTCTTTCTTTTTTGAGTCCATATTTGTTTCATTCCCTTCTTCAGTATCATAAAGTCTTGGTGGAAGTTGTGGAGTAGCTTTCACAATGACTTCTTTGTTGGAGTCAGCATCAGACTTCTTAGGTCTAATTATTGTCGGTCTTTTTGGTTTTTCTATCACAGCATAAAAATCACTTTCTTTATCATTACTCTTTACATCCCCTCCAGAAAGTACATTCTGATTATTGTCATTTTGGATTTCATTAGAATTTGATTCATTAGAAATGGATGAGGAAGGCACTGATGGCTTTTGTTTTGATGTTGGACTGCGAGACAATGGCGGAGGGCCACCAACAGGTCGTGGTGGTAGTGTTTTCTCTGGCTGCTCTGAATTAGATTCTGCAGCATGAAAAGGTGTCAAACTTTGTTGTTGATCTTTTGGTCTACCAGGCACAGGTGGAGGAACCCTAGGAGATTCAGATGATAAAGGAGCAGAGGGTCTGATCACAGTAGGTCGAGGCACAGGTGGAGGAACCCTCGGAGGTTCAGATGATAGAGGAGCAGAGGGTCTGATCACTGTAGGTCGAGGAACAGGTGGAGGAGGACCCCTCAACTTGGTATCTGGAATTCTTACAGGAGAACTAGTATCAGAGTTTTCTTCATTTTCTTCCTTGTTTGTGTCAATTTCAGGACTAATAACTGATTTAGATCCTGAGTTCCTTGGGACTGGAGGAGGGGCACCACGTGGGATTGGCCTAGGATTTGGAGGTGGAGCATGATTAACAGCGCTAGGCGGAGAATTACCATTCACATTTACGTCAGTTTTTTCCACACCTTGTACAGATTTCTCTGTTTTCTCGACTCCATGATCAACAGTACTTTCTCTGAATCCAACTTCACTCATAGGCCGAGCACTAACAATTGTTATTTGAGGTCTCCTGTAAAATGTAAACTTTTGAAACTCATTGTGGTATATCATAGTGCTATATAAACTGCAGCAAACACAGAGATTTTAAGAGAATAATAAATTTATGTTATTAACCTACTTGCAAATTCAATTATGACCTTTTCCTACAATAGATATCCATTTCTTAAAAACTTGAAATTGACCAAGGAACAGTTTGAGAGTATTGCTAATCTGACATTACATTAATTATCCCATTTCTCACGTCCAAAATGTGATGGTGAAGAGCAACAAAACTTTTGACTAAAAAAAATAATGAAGGTTCCACATGTAAAATTGTAACAATTCAGATTCAACTTACTTTCTCACTGAGTTATTTCCATCAGAAGGCTTAGAGAATGAACTAACAACAGACTGAGGTCGAGCAGTACTAATTGGTCTTGGAGGTGGCGGTAGTGTCTGAGGTTTAGATGAAGGCTCTGAAATTATTTTTCAAAATAATAATAAATAGATATAAATATGAGCCTGAGAAATACTGCAAAAATGGAACTCAAAATCTCATTCTCTACAAATGTGTTTTGAACAAAAAAAAAGTTGATCTAGTATTCAAACACCAATACTGATGTAGGTCCATTAGGTTTAAACATCTTCTCTCAACAATTACACATTGCTCATAACTTTTAGTATAAAGAACAAATCATATTATGGTTTCATTGTATGGTAAGAATTAAGATAACATACCTGGAGGCCTGTTTGGTGGGGGTGGCTGTGGTCTGTTACCTGGTACTGGAGGGGGTGGCTGTGGCCTGTTACCTGGTACTGGTGGAGAAGGCCTAACTGGTACTTCTGGTAGTGATGTTTCTGAAATCATACATCATTAAAGATATTCTCAATATTGTTTGAATATCTGTATTGGTACAGCCACTTAATATGACTGATCTTGATATTATCACCCGATTTATAAATGTTTATTCCATAAATGACAGCATTCAGTAAATTCAAAAACATTGTAATGCAGAACTAACCCATAACGGGATGATAGGATCGCAAATGTTTGTTTTTATCCTTTCATCACGCACATTTGAACACCATACATCACTGTGTACATACACTCAGTATGAAGTTGCTCCAAAGAAGGATATTGTACAGTAATTGGAAAAAGAAGTCTATGCACAACATGATTGAGTGTGATTATATGGTATTTATAATTATATCCCAAGTGTACTTATTTACCTTGATACACATATTACCGCATATACAAAGTAAAATTCAATATGGCTGTCAGTGTGTCAAAAAATGTGAACTGTGGAACTGTTGACGTATACAGGTGGCACTGGATAACGATGTAGCTAAATTTAGATCGGAAATTGTACAAAGAAAAAAAATCACTGCTGTGAATCAAATATTGTAATAATAAATTTATATGTACACATCTCCTTTAGGCCTTACAAATGCCAACAGTCAAATGTTCAAAATCTGTACTAATCTAGCACCCACAATCAATAAATACTATTGCAGTCGGCCACCATCTTCCTTGCTGATGACAGATATGTTGACACTGGTAAGTTATGCATGCGTGTAAATTACGGACATCTTTAGATGCATCGGTATTCCTTATCCACGATTCCACCAGTAAATGGGGTACTGACTCAATGTTTCCTGATTGCATGCTAGTACTGTCATGAATTTTAAGCTAGGTAAAGAATTAGACTTGCGTTAATATGTATACAGGTTGTCCCTATTTCTGCCTGCCTAACTCTCTACCAGTCTTAAAATGCACGACAGTGCAAGTCTACAATCATACAACCATTTAATCCTCATAAGCAATTCTTCTTCTTGTACATCAACTGATCACATTTCTTAATGTACTGACAGCCATATATTGTTTTTTGCTTGATGACCCTAATAACGTTTATCGACCAATCAAATGTGAGATACGTAGTAACGCGGGAAATTACGGCATCAGTACCAACTCCAACCAATGTACGGACCATCTATCATTTGCAGAAATATCATAACTGTGTTTTAAAAGATAAAATGCATTAAAATGTGACACATTTATATAGCAGTGTTAATTTGAATTGAATTCAAATGGCAGTATGACTATGAGTATGAACGATAAATTGACTGAACTGTAAAAATGACATAAATCATCAACGAAAATGTTTGAAAGTCATGGTATGCAATGTAAACAAATGCTAGGTGGAAACGAATATGTGGACGCGACACTCATGTGCTAGTCATTGTCATTATAATAGCATCACCACACCACAGTAATAAGCAAACAAGGAATACATGTTGTAACCAGGATACTAATGATCTAATCCTAAGACAACAGATTTGTTTCATTGTTTAGTTTCATCATTTCATGAGGTGGTAAACTTGAATTCTAACAGAGATGACATTAATATGATCTTATCCCCTGCCAGGGCAAATGTGTATTTGTTTTTGGTCACTGCACTTCTCCTAGATGCCATCTACTTATGTTTTAAGTTTCTAGTCAATCACTTATTAATAATTAATTTATTATTATACTTTATTATATAGTATTGTACTTACACTTATGCTCTGGACAAAAATATTTGGAATAAAGGGAGATAATTGCAAAACTGGACTATATAGAGTTATAGTTCTTCGTCAATGCACTACTCATAGTTGCCACCTTTCATTAGTAAATTAGTTCATAATGAATCATATTTCATGTCAATATCTTTAAATACTTTTCAAGTTATGCTCAGGACAAAAAGTTGGTACGCAAGGATGGACAGACAGACAGCCGGCGGAGATAATAATATTACAGATAATAATTTATAACGATCTGATATAAGAGAAAATGGGAATCTAAATTCACGACATTACAACAATGACAAGGAAATAAATGTTCAGCTCAGTCAGATGACATTAGTCAAACTTAGCCATTAAATATTTCGTTTATTCATCAAATTCAACAACAAACACAGAAATGAAGGATACCATAGTTAGCGTCTTAATGACATCTAAACTTACCCATATTGTTCGATGGGCGAATAATTGTCGGTCTTTTGGGAGGACAGGGAGCTTCTCCTCCCCCGGAGGCTGCCATTTTGTCTACTAGGGGAAATAACTCTACTGGTATGATACAGACTGGTTCTTAAATAAATAAAGAGTATATTACCCCAAACTAAACGCAGATGCGATTTGACACAATTTCAGCGATTTTCCTTACATTTCGAATATATACATGGCATATGAATATTCATTTATTAGATTTAAAAGAAATAAGTGCTGTCAAAACTTTATCCCGTACCTCTTGTTATTTACAAGGTATATATATGTAGTATAGTTCTTTGGTAAAGTCAAGCACATCTTTTATGTATACTATACTCAATTAAGTTTACCCAGGCCGTATACTAGAAGCCATACTAATACCTGTACATATCGGTCTACAGTAAGTTAAGAATTATTATGAATTGATAATAAGAAGGCAATTTTACGTAGGAAAATTCAAAGTTTTGTATTTGTTTTACAAAGGAACACAGACTGAATCTATGTATGTTGTAGTTTAGTGAAAATGTAAATTAAATATGACTGTTTCCAAGGACATAAGTTAGTTTATCTTGATCTGCGACCATTATACGCAATTCACTATTCAAGAAAAACAGAAATCTAAATATTTGGTTTATAAATCATTAATGTTTTATTCATCACAACGCAACAAATACTACACAAGAATACACTTTACAAGAGATATTTAGACAGTTCTGCATATTGCGACAGGTGAAATTCCAAATCCAAAGTGAACTTCTGGACACTGACATGTTGTATTCGCGTCAGGGTGGTACACTTCTCCCTTCTTTATAGTTGTACCATCCTTGTATTCGCAATTCTCACCTATAAAACAAAGAAACGAACAATGTCGGATACAATAAACACGTATACAAAATAGAGCAAGCACCCATGGACAGACTTATCACAGTGGATTGTAGTGATCTAAAATAATGCGCTGAAAACAACCATATATAACTAATTATCAGAAAAGCCCGTCGTATAAATACTTTAGCATAAACATCAATAGAACATCTATTACCGACTAAATTGTGAGCTATATTTTTACTGATTCTACTGAAGTTCCCGATTTTTATTGTTCGGTACGAACAATAAAGTTATTACCGTATTTCAGAAATCGCTCAGTTTTCATTGAAAACCTGCATACCGAACAGCTTCCATTAATTTAACCTTCCGCCTACGAACATAGTTCCATTTTTTTCAGTTCAATGGCATAAATACAAATTCAAATATTACGTGCATATAAGTCAAAATCAGATGGCTATGCAATATCGTAAACGAGCAATACTAGACAGTCGTAAAAAATCTGAACAATCCTGTCCCTCGGATGATATTTACTATCAGTACACACATTTCAAGGAAGGATGACGTCATAATCTTCGTGCTTTATATGCTAATTTGTCTGGTTCCTAGCTTCTATTGTAAACGTATAGAAGTCATCATTGAATTCATGGACGATGCGATGATAACTGTGTGTCAACCAGATATTTAAAAAAAGTGGTTCATCGGGAAAATGTAATCGATTGATTTAATGCTTATAACGTGTAACTTTTTCTTCGAGTGTGTCTTCATGTGTGAGATATTACATTCTGCAAAAGTTGAGTATACAAAGAGGCAGGTAATGTACGTAGACTATATGATATTATGCTATTTGCTTAACTACTTTTTGTGATCAGACGGGAATCATAAATCAAAGTACTGAAAGCACATGGAACGGGAACAGCTTTAACAACTGCATAGCGGGTGTAGAAAAGCGTTAGTAGTACTTAAGTCTGCATCGAAATTCATGTGCGAACTATCGTTCGGATTCAAAAACTCACCCTACAAAGAAATTCAACTTTTGACTGCTTTGTAGTTCCGAACAACAGCAGTACCTTCAGAGCTTTGATTTAAAATGTTATGAATATATATATATACACATATACTTGTATACGCGTGTTAACTAGTTTATACAGAATATAGACAACTCAATAGTTTGATATCGTTTGGTCGCCAGCTGTCGTGATAATACATGTACACGTTTACTAAATGTGTAAACAAGAAATAGTTTGTATTAATACCATGCAATGGACGAGGGCCTTAAACCACTGACAGTGATGCTGGCATAATTCAACTTGTTCGCAGTGTTCAAAAGAGAGCAATGTGTATAATATGAAGATGTTTCTCATTGCACTGTATGTACCGTGAAGTTTTGCATATGAAAATTAGCTTACATCCAGTATTTTGATATTTTTCATTCATCGATTGTCATCTTAATTATCGAAGATTTTCTTAATTTCATCTTACTATACAATGTCATATAGATATGTGATTACCTACCATTAGGACAAACCGGACAGCATTTTGCCGGATCATGTACGGAGTCGACACACGGTACGAAGAAACAGTCAATCACAAGACAGCTCACATGACCATCTTGCATACATTCACATGGTTGGCACGGCGACTCTTGGAATTTCGTACCTAGGTCATGTCGCTTGCCATTATATATGCATCCGGGCGGTGGTATTGTCGAAGTCCACACAACAGCGAAAAATGACACGACAATGATTAAGTTTACACTCATGTTTTAATACAATAAGGTATAATGTCCTAATGAACAAAGACAAATTCTCAAACTGTAGATAAGCCAAGGTTACCTACTTATAATGTAATGCTCACGTCAATAGACAGTTTATACGTAAGTAAACCTTGCGAAATTTTTGTCCAATAAGTTAAACACACCTTACAATTAAAGAAAGAGCTGAGACCGATATAAGTCATAGGAAACAGCTTGCTACGAAACAAGGAACAAAATAGAATTGAATTACATTGTACTTCATTTTACCTCTCAAGAAAACCACATTTGACAGAAGACATTTTGAAAACATTTTTTTCGAACAGAATGTACTGTACACATGTAGAGCAATTAGTCCAATAATTCGTTGGCTCAATATTTTTTCTTCACAAGCTTGTGAACGTGATGGAGACCACATCATAGAATTAGAGACTCATCTGGAATAACGTAATAATAACACCAGACATCTGCTCCAGGCATTACTTAACGGGCATTGTTCCAATCGTAACTTATACTCGGGCATTTCCGTGACTGAGAAATGCGCACTTTTCTCAGTATGTCTCAGTTACTAAAGTGCCCGAGTAGTTACGATTGGTACAGTAAATACGTTAAGTTGTAAAAAAACCTAAGAAATTCATTTGTAGCTTCTGATGATTTAATATTTTCTCGAACCTTATGTTGGCATATCAAATTCAAACAATTAGAGATAATTAAGGTCCTTGAACAGGTCCTGGTAAATCAGAGTAACATATTGTAGATAAAGTTGCCAGACCAATTTCAGAGGTTCCACACTGGCATGTCGTCAAACTGTCCGGACGATAAACCTCCCCCTTTTTGACAATGGTACCATCACTATGGCGACAGTTCTTTCCTAAAAAAGAACATACTGATTTAAATGTATCTAGAATATAGGAATTAATTATTAATAATTACTAATAATTATAGTTGTACATAAGTGTACTCAATGATTTAGAATGCGACTTTTATTTATCTGATTATTTGCAGAATTGAAGTAAAAAAAGACCGCTACATATTCGTCTGATAAGAAAGGTAGTCAAATGTACGAGTATTTTAACGTGTGAACTATTATCTTAATACGTGTACTTCAAGAATGTATGTTTCACAAATAGGTTTAGAAGTTGACTAAATGCAAAAACACGAAATAAGAATAAACAAATAACACTTTTATATACATTGCAACCTCTCCAGAGTGGTCCTCTCTTGAGCTACAACCTCCCTTCAACAACAGTATGATTATACCCACGATACGATTTGACTATTACATAAACCTCTCTAGATGCGGCAACAACAACTCAACAATGACGTAATCTTGCTTCTCTCAAAAGGTGTTGCTTTGGAGAGATTGCACGGAAGTATGTACAAATTCATGCTCACCATTTGGGCAAGTAGGACAACATTCTGTAGGATCCTGTACTGAGTCTACACAGGACGGAAACCTGCAAGCTGTCTGCTGACACATTGTTTGTCCACTGCGGACACATTCACAATGTTCGCACGGATTTGGTTGGAACGTCTGTCCGAAGTAGTACTTGGTTCCATTGTTAATACATCCATAAAATGGTGTAAACATTGGTATCGTAGCAGAAAATCCGATTCCAACACAACACGTAAACAATATAACTGCAGTATACATCTTAGTGTTCTGTTGAAATTTAAAATGTGGAATCGTTAACATGTGATACAAGTATTTATATAAAACGACCAGATAGGAGCTATACTATAGTACTTGAATAAAAAGGGCGAACTTCTTTTTGCCCCCATTACAGACGATCTTTTTTTAGTGTATTTTAGTAACTATCTCCGGGACGTCACTCCAAAAGAATCCAAATGTATACTCATAGATATGCAAGCGTGGGTATAAATACATACTTAGCAATTTACTTGGGTCCCGTATAGATACAAAGTCCAACAGATGCCTTTGTGGTCAATTTATTCCGATGTCAATTTTTAAATTTCTCTCGTGAGAAAATAAAAATACAGTCAAAACTGTATTAGCGGCCACCCTAGAATAAAGGCACCTTTTCAATAAAGGTCATTCTTTAAAAACCGTCTTCTATCATTTAGAATAAAATGACCTCAGAAGATCACCTGTCAAGAAAGACCACATTTTGTATTTCCCAAGGGTGGACTTTGCTCGATATAAAATATCAAAATAGAGTGATCCAAGTCACACATAACTCGTACGACATAGATAATTATACACTTACCGTGCGAAAGTCAGTAATTATTACAGTTAGATAACAAAATACGGGGTCACTAAAACTACAGTGTACATGTTTTATAAATTATAATACATTTTTATGTATATCTATAACTTAAACGAAACGAAATGTTTTTGTGTAAACTATTCAGATTTTTGCCTGTTTTCAACAGCATGCCAGTTATAGACCGACTAAGATGTAAAATATAGTTTGTTTCTGGTTACATGCTTATCAAAAACAGTGTAGATCAGACAGGTAGACATTTTAGAAATTATTTTTAGTGACAGTTGATGTACAGTTCCCCGGACCTAATATAAAATCTAGGGTCGCGGGAAAAAATTTGGGAAGGTTGATCGAGTTTCCATAAACAAACGGTCTTTATGTCCAGTCAATTGAACGAATGACCTTAGATGCAATACTAGTATAGTTACATATACAGTCAAACCTGGTAACAAAGGCCACCCTTGGGAAAGACAAATTGTGGCCTTTATTGACAAGTGATCTTTATTCTGAGGTAGTGGATGTAGTTTCGTTCTAGATGATCAATGCTTGTATTTAAAACAATGGCCTTTATCTACAGGGTGGCCTTATTCGGAGGTGGTCGCTAACACATGTTTGACTGTATATATTTCGTCACAAAGAACATGTGGTGGTACTAACGAACCTATGTACTCTTGGTACGCCTTATCGGAACTATACGTGGACTTTAGTACCTCATGACTGCTCTGTGCACACAAAACTTCAAGTTTAGAAAACAACACACACAAAATGGGTGATGATTTTTCAGTCAGACAAACAAGCGAAGCCAAATCCGAGTATGAATCGTAAAGCAGTAAGTAAAATAAACTGCCACTATTTGTCATTTATACTGTTGTTTGACGCGTTCAAAATTGCTATTTGTTTAACAAAGCATGCATTTAACACAGAACAGAACACTACAAAGTAGTTTTCGTTTGTTTATATGGCTTATTGTTGTTGTCCCGAGCAGTTTCTCATATAATTTTCATGTAACCCGTATATATTTGTTGATTACTGAACATGTTTACACTTTATGTAGACTTGACAATCATAATGTAAGATTTCGGCAAATTGTGGGTCAAGTATTCCAAGTATATTTAATTATTTTTAGGTGTTTCCAGGTATAAAATTATTTACTTATTTCCAGGTATATTTCAGGTGTGCTTCCATGTATATTTAATTATTTATATAATAATAAATTATGTGTTTCCAGGAATATTTAATTATTTTCAGGTGTGTTTCCAGGTATATTTAATTATTTTTTCGGTGTGTTTCCAGGTATATTTAATTATTTACAAATGTGTTTCCAGGTAAATTTGATTATTTCGGATGTGTTTCCAGGTATATTTCATTATTTAAAGGTGTATTTCCAGGTATATTTAACTATTTAAAGGTGTGTTTCCAGGTATATTTAATTATTTATATATATGTGTCCAGATATAATTATTATTTATATATATGTTTCCAGGTATATTTATTCATAGATATGTTTCCAGGTATATTTAATTATTTATAGATATGTTTCCATGTACATTTAATTATTTATATATATGTGTCCAGATATAATTATTATTTATATATATGTTTCCAGGTATATTTATTCATAGATATGTTTCCAGGTATATTTATTCATAGATATGATTCCAGGTATATTTAATTATTCATATAAATGTTTCCAGGTATATTTAATTATTTATAGATATGTTTCCAGGTATATTTCATTATTTGTATACATGTTTCCAGGTATATTTCATTATTTGTAGAAGTGTTTCCAGGTATTGTTTATTTAATCATACAATGTTTATAAACAAGTGACAGACGAAGCGTTTCGAAGTATACAAATATTTCATACAACTACAATTTATATAATTTACGAAACAACAAGATCAGTTGGATAAGGAGATGCTCTGATGGCACAGAGAGCTGCCTGGGACCCGAAACCGAACGAATTAGTGGGACATTCACACATTGTATATTCATCAGGTTTGTAGACCTCTCCCTTTTTTATGATAGTTCCATCGGTATGTCGACAATTTGGACCTTAAATGAACAAATAACAAACATAAGCACCAACGTGTACATGTGACATGTAATGTTGTTTTGGTAATTAATGAGTATTTATGTATACAATAATTATAGAATTCAAAACTTAACTTTGACAATCGTAAAAGCTCAGTTGAAAATGAGCATTTTCGTGTAAAAGGAATTGATTAAGTGAATTTGGTCACGTGTACAAGAACTCAGGCCAGAAGACATAACCATGTTTCTGGTTATCCGACCGACACTTTAGTTTGGTGCCGACAACAATGTCTTTATCAGCAAAAGCTATTTGGAGACATGGAGCTATGCCTTCAAAGTACGAATGGCTTGTTAAACAAAAAGAAAAGTTTTGCAACTAACTTACCCTTTATTTTAGTCAAGTTATCGGAAAAAACTTTCTGGTACTTATGGCCTACTGCTTAATATGCTGGAAAACAATGATAGTGACGATGATATAAAAACTTACCATTCGGACAAACTGGACAACATTTGGTTGGGTCGTTTACAGAATCCACGCATGGGGTGACGAAACAGTCGGCTATAGCACACGCCGTACGTCCGTCTGGGGCACAAAAGCAATGTTCACATGGTGACGGCTGGAAGCTCTGTCCAATAGTGTATGTTTTACCGTTGTATGTGCACATTCCTGGTAGAGTTGTCTTGCTCAATACAACACCTACAAGAGCTGATAGAATTATTACTACACGCATTTTGCGACTGTTAGACAATGAATTGTAAATCTTAATGAATGTTGAGGCTATTTTAAAGCCAACTTTGTTGAAAAGATAAGACTAAAAGCTCGGTCAATCATTCACGTTATCAGCTGAGTTTCACTTCTATAATTATAGGGAATGGTCTGACATCATTATCTGTATTAACTTACACCATGGCATTGAACCTAAGTCGTGCCACGTGGGAACAAATTGAAGTTCACTCCTTTGTTTCAGATTAGTACAAAACAAAAGTAGAACCATCTCAAAAGCGTACCATCCCTGTACATTAAATTTATCTTCAAGAACTCGTTAAATATGGTTAATGTTTGCTACCACTTGTAGTATGTTGAATTAACTTAAAACAAAATTTTATGAATCGTCAAATAATTCTGTTTAAACTATTTGTTATATTAAATTGATCAGTAATGTCAAGATTGTCAATTTAAATTGTTCAATATTCGGCGTCTTTAAAAAGTTAAATATTGATTCAATGACACTCAAACTCTCAGGAAGCAAATGTCATACATTATTGTTTCTGAAGATACATGTACTTAATAATATTATGTGATGTTTTAGCCATTGACCTGGTTGTGGCAGCAGATGTCACAATTGTAATTCTCTAATTCTGTCTATAATTTCGAACAATTTGTGATTTTTATAGATTCTGGTATATAGAATCACGATACATGTACATGTATATAACATTATGCTCGTCAAAAACTCATGTCTACATTGAAATTTTCAATCTAGTTTGTCAACATAACATTCTGTTCTTTGAGTGGTAGATACCATTATGTACATACAGAATATTCCTGCAACATCTTCAAAGCAACACCCTTAGGGAGTAGGTCGCAAAATTATGTTGTTATTGAGAGGTTGTTGTTCTAGAGAAATTAATACATGTAGTTTAATCGTGTATAAATGTGAAAAAATCATGCTGTTGTGGTAGGCTGTTGCTCAAGAGAGGACCGCTCTGGAGAGGTTGTACTGTACATATTTTGTATCCTAAATATATTTGATGAAAATACGATTTGTTAAAATATGGTAATGGTAAATATTATACTTGTATACCTTTTATGCTACAACTATGAACTAGATAAAAGACTATGACCAAGGACTTTTTAGACGTTTATTGCTTTACATGTGTACGTTTAGGAACGTTCCATCAGAGTAGATTACCCAACATGAACTGGATCGACAACTACATGTGGCGAAGCAATCATGTCTTGTACGGCACATAATGCTCTATTTGTGGACATTCCAAAGTTATTGTCTGCACACATACATGTTGTGTATGAGTCTGGGCGATAGACCTCTCCTTTCTTTATGATTGTACCATCACTATGGCGACAGTTCTCTCCTGAAAAGAAGTATTGAAAAATAGAACTTTGACACGTGCTAATATACTGATACCAAATGATCTACAGTCGAAACTCATTATATCGAAATCGCTTATATCGAAATCCCGCTTATATCGAAGTAAAGATAAAGTCCCGATTTTTATCCTTCTTATTACATATTAAAAAAACGCACGTATATCGAATTCGTGTACAATATTTATCACAATATTATCAACGGTACGTTTATCAATTACTTGCGGTGGCAAAATCGACCAAAATGCTCTCAAGGTACCAGTCAGTAGTGATTTGTATCACCGCTAGTATTTGACTGACATTATTAATGAAAACCTCGTGGGATAACAAAATTATGAATTAAAACGTAATAAAAGATAACTAAAGATTTGAGCAAATTAATTGATATATTAACAAACCGTTAGGACATGTTGGACAGCATTGATTCGGGTCGTGTGTATAATCCACACATTGCGGTGCCATACATGCGCTAGCAAGGCACATCACTCGTCCACCAGTTTCACACGTGCAGTGTACACAAGGAGACGTCTGAAAGCTTTCTCCAGTTGTGTACGTTTTTCCTTCATGAACACATCCTGATAACTGAATTGGTTTTAATGTGGATGAATACCCGACGACGATCAATGCTGACAGTAATATTAGTACATGCATACTTTAGTCCTTACGATGTATGTGGTCTAAGTTAAACAGCTAACTTCTGATATCAAATTAATGACGATTTCAGCAAGTAGATAGCAGATTGTTTGCCGTACAACTGATAAGAAACTATGTAATAATGAAACTTGTATGACATGGCTTAGTTCATACCAAAGGGGTTTGTCACGAAAAAAAATCCAAAAAAAATTTTTTTTTCCATGTAACCCATGTATATATAGAAGGGAAAGAACTTCGACAATTCGAATTTTCCAACGCGTGTTATAAACTTCCATGTTATTGCGATGCAGTACAAAATATTTAACTCATATATAGTGCAACGTATGGGCAACTCAACACGCTAACAGAAAATGTATACTTTTACTACCTTTAAAGATATTCTAAACTCGCTATTGAAGATTTTTCACTCGAAAAATGGTCAAATTTTACAAAACGACACACTGTCGAGTTTAGAATATCTTAAAAGGTAGTAAAAGTACACATTTTTTTTCGTGACAAACCCCTTTGGTTCATACAGTTCTTTCAGCTAATTGTTGTATCTTATGTATGTTGGATCAAGTCCGTTTGAATAACTTGTTTGTATACAGCAAAATACAACTGTTGTAGCTGAAAACAGGTCAATACCAGCTGTTCATAGTTCTACATTTTTTCACAGACAACAATTAAATGTTTTTATCTTTAATTAGTAGAAATCTGAATAATGCATTATTAATTAACTTCAACAGTGATATGACAGACTATGTCCACTGAGGTTGACTGGGCCAATATCAGAATATCGGGGCACATACGTGACTCAAGCATCTTGATTGGCCAAGAAGTAGGGCAAATAAATCTCATAAGGCATAAAGAAATTGTTTGATTTTGGTTACATGTGCATTACAAATAGGGAAGCTAGATCAAGGCTTTTATCTATTTTTTAAAAAGCATGTTGAAATCTAAAACAGTGTAAAGTGGATAAACCATTCATTGGGCCTCAATGGAAGATTTAGGGTACGTATGGTAAACATAAACAAATAATTTATTTTTTACACCTTACAGATAAAAGATAAGACAAGTAGTATAAAGCAGCAAACTTTATTCATGATGACATGAAGACATTTAAACATGATTATCACAGAAATAAACCAAGATCATAGCATGAATATCACAACAATAACAACATAATTATTATACCATAGTTTACAAGGTAAACATTACTTAAAGCTAAGTGGCACACCCATTCACATTCTTTGTAGAGTAATATAAGAAATTTGTAATATCAACAATCTTCATGTATAACATTTTGACCAAATTCAAATAATTTTATATTCAATACAATGCCTAAGGAAAATGTGATCAGTTGCAACATTTGTTAACTATACAACACTTGAGTTAAACAATGGAACAAAAGTACATTGTTTGTAGTTTAATCCATACATGAAAGCCTTAATATCATATGGCATTGTTCTGTGACAACAGTCATTACAATAGCACATGAAGTATGATATCAAAGGAGCAGGTAATCAGGTCTTTAATCAACACATGTAAAAGATCTTCACTGATTTAAACACATTAAAAATTAAGAAAGCAGCTTTAAGCAAACACCAAAAATACAACAAGTATTAGTCCATCATGTCTGTGACAGATGTGACCAAATTTAAACAAACAAGTTAACAGTAACCACATTCAAAATGTCACTCTAAATCAAACCGAAACTTTGAAAAAAGCTTTAACCAAAACATCAATATAAGCTTATCAATACCATTACAGGCAAAAAACATTGTAATCTTCAAAATACATATATTTCTGATACACAAATAGTCCACATACATATCTTAATGCATAAAAGTCTAAATTAATACTTAAATTTTCACTTTAGTCAGAATAAGAATAAATTTTCCTTCGTTTTGTAGTAAATTTGAAAGCAATTAAATATCAATCTAGTGACATAGTCCTTAAAAACTGTTCTCCAGGTCCGACATTTCGCCGTCAGAATTGAAAGACTGGACTTCGTCGGATTCGTCGGTACCTTCTGATGTCATTTCTTCTTCTCCAGTCAGAGCTACACGAGCGTAGTCGTCGGTGTCAATGGATTTACAGAAGTGTATAGCATACTTCAGCTTTTCTTGCAGCACATGTTTGCATGAATACCGTGGCATTTTCAGCAGAAAGAAACATGTGTAACTTTCAGGCAGGAAGTGATCTGGTGGGTGATATTTATCAAGAACCTGAAAAAGTTCAAACAACAGAAATGTAGAGTATTCAAATTTGTTTTCTGTCATCACAAAATTCCATCACATAAAATTTGTGAGTGATAATAAAAAACTTTGAGATGTTTTCATGGCACAAAAAAACCTAAGCTATTACATTGGGTGTGAATGTAACAATGCCCACTTTAGTACTTTGTTGGCATTTAAATTTAACTTTACCAAAATACTTGTCTCAGTGCTATGCTGGAAGCTGTGTAGCTACTGGTTAAAACAATTAAGTAGGTTTTTTATACATATAAAAACAGATTTTACATGCACATGATTTTGTAAAAGCATGGTTATCTAACACACAGACATTTAAAGGCACAAAGGTGAATGATTTTGGTCGATCTCACTGAAGATTATATGCCCAAGGAACTATTAGAACTTCTAAACTGAATATAATAATTATGGATCGGAAAATATGAAACAATGAAAGATAACTTTACAAATTTACAGTAACCTTATGATGCCATAATTATGAACTTGGTACTGAACAAACCTGTAACACAAAATCTCTTCCCCGGAAGTCAGCGATCGTACGAGGCAAACGAGTTCGGCCCCAAACGAATCTTAGAAATAGGGATCTTTCAGCATTGGAGAACTCTTCCATCACTTCCCAGAACCATTGTACTAGAGGGGCCAAGGCATCTACTCCCTTATAAGTAGCTACAGATTTCAGTAGATTCAGAGGAATGTCGGGGCTACCACACACCTGTAAGGTAAACATAGAATAAGTTAATTCTGAAACATAGGATTCTACTGTCAAATATATAAATACATGTATATGCAATATTGTTATCTGTCTATAACATTGCAGTAAACCATCATATTTAAGAGCGGTGCCAAAGCTAACCTGTTCACCCCTTGTTTGTTCACCGCCTCAGTGAGATCTATCCACCTATGAAGTTTCATGTTGCTACCTCTTATAGTTTCAGAGTCATCAGTTAATTTGAAGTTTCTACACCATGCAGACGCCGCTGTGATCACAATGGCTTGTCTTTTCTTCGAAAAAAGACCAGGTAAAAATACAGAAGAAATATGCAAAACCAATCTGAAGTGGTTCTTCCACTGAGGTTTTATTGTAATTTTGAGCTACTTTAATCAAGCACATTAAAAACCTCCGAAATTTAAGATTGGTATGTCATTTCAGAAATAAATCATTTATAAAAATGGTTACCATGGTTTCCATTTCTAGTCCAGTGAAGAGTGAGAGAAGTGGTACAGGAACTACTTTACTCATACCTTCACGAACCCATTTCACCTGCTCGTCAAACTCGTGCAATCTGTAATATATACATTATTTATATCATTAAATCTAGAAATCAAATTTGATTGAACAGTAGAATATATTAATATCTTCATGTTTAAAGTAAAATTTTATATTCAAATAAGAATATATTAACAAAGGATTTTGAACTAAGCATTTAATAATAAGAACAGAGCATTATTTAATATCTTCGATTCCTCAGTCTTTAACCAACTTTTTTTTAAAATAAACAGGTGTTTGGACCTAAATCGTGCAGGATATAACATTTATGTTCTATCAATAGATGATGGTATATCTTCATCAATTACAATCACTAATACTTAAAATCAATATAAGCAGACATAACACAACATTTATTAGGCATTTGATGTTACATCATTTATAGCAATCATTTGATGGTTTATTTTATTAAAAAACAATGCCTATAATTACCTGTAATTCATGGCTAGTCTGATGTATTCCGATTTATTTTCAGGAACAATTTTCGTGTATTTATTACTAAGTTGTATTTCTTGACCATTAGAACTAGGTACACTAAATGGCATATCAGCTCTCCTTAAATCTATCACATCCATCTCCTTTATACACATTAACCCTGTAAAAATAAAATACAAACAATATCAAGAAACAATATTAAGTTAGGCAATTAAAAACTTATTACTAACTTTTTACCATTTCCAGAAAACTATTTAAAATCATGTTAAGTAAGTCCTGCGAGGGCCTTTTTTCCTTCTGTAACAGAAGCTGAAGTTTGGTGACTTCCCAGTAGCAAAAAGGCTCCTTTTTCCCAATTTGAGGCCAGAAAATCCCCTAAATACAATGCTATTCTAACTCAGGTTTCTAGCCTTTTCCAAAGATGAAAGGCTAAGGCCCCTTCCCAATTTGTGGAAAAAAGGCCCTACCTGTATTTTTTATTGTACACCTGGGTAGAACAATCAAACTTCTATAAGCTAGCTGGACAGCTTTCTCACATGAAAATTTATCTGGTACCAGGATTGATTCCAACTCACAGTGATGAAGGGCTAGTGGTAACTAGTCAGAGACCATAAACACTTCACTGTAGAGCCTCCCACCCACTTGTCTTGTTTTTCATAGTCAAGGACACCAAGGTCAAACAGTCAAACTTGTAAACAAAGGCCAACCTTGGAAAAGACATAATGTGGCCTTTATTGACAGGCAGGCTTTATTCAGAGGCCATTTTGTCCTTAATAATCAATGACATTTAAAGAATGACCTTTATTCACAGGGTGGCCTTTATTCGGAGGTGACCGCTAACACAGGTATGACTGTATATGTAGGTCATGATAAGATAAATTAGAATTCGTACCTGGCACAAAATCTTTATCTACTTCTGTAAGATCACCAATAGTAAGAGGCATTCCAGATAATTGTTTCCACAGAGGTTCAGCTATGTTAACACTTAATGGACTGCCACTTCGTATAGCTATACCAATCAGCATACCTGTAATATAAAACAAATATTGCCATATTAAGAAAGGAGTCTTAACATGTTTCCACAATTTATCTTAATCTAGAAAATGCAAGAAATACATCTCAGAGACACCAGAGCATAGCATCTAAGTAATATGTGCAATCATATATTTATAATATATGGTCATGTAACTATTGGAGACACACCTACTTCAGGCTACTTGAGTGAAATCTTTTTTCTGATTTGTCATTGCAGAATATTACATGATAAAAATGAAATGTAATTATTTTATCATTTATCTAAATTGAATATAATTCAAACATTAAGTGTAACATACCTAAGAATTTAAACATGTTTTGATGTAGTGGTGCCTTTAACATTGGATTCAGAAGATAACAATCCCGATTGGCTCCCGACTCATCACGACCATTTGGTGTTACTATGAGTAGAGGCAGGGAACCATTCTGGAGTTCATCACACATTTCAGCAATACTTTCACTATAACCTCCACCACAGTCATCAACAGATTCACCTGAAAATGTACGAAAATATTTTACCACAAAATAATTTAATGTTACATTGACGCATGGTCAGAAGGGTTCTACAAATTTTGGACAGGCTACTCGTCCAGCAGGATGACCAGTCTAGAATTTTAACTATTTTTTCAGCAATTTCAACTTGCCTCATGTTGATTTCTACTCACAGTAATAAGAGGACTAGAGGATTTTCAACCCATGGTCAGTATTATCAGTATAAAAATGACCGTTCTCACATTATAAACAGTTTCATAAGATGTCAATTAGCAGAAAATTTGAAACAAAATGAACTAAGAAACTTACCAACAAATTTAACTTTCCAGATTCTATGTGGAAGCATGAGAGAATCAGCTCCAAACACTCCCATCTGTTGAGCCATCTGACCAAATACTGACTTCACACCATCAGGTCCTGCCAGACCCCCTTTACCACGAGAACGTTTAACTTGGATTCTGTTCAGTTCTAATACAGGACCATGCTGTTTATCTCTTACCATTGTTGCCTGGACAACTTTTCTAAAAGCAGTTTCCTGAAATAATACATTTGACTTGTTTAACAATTGCATGGGGGATGTAGAAAAATACAGTACTTTGGTCCGCATCAAAATTCATGTGCACCTAGCAACTGACGGCTATGGAGAGCCGAACTATTGATCAGATTCCAAAAACTAGTCTAATCACTTCACAATTTAACGAAATCATGCAGTAGGCCAAATCACATATGATCTATTTCAAAGTTTACCTTAGCTCCAGATACAATCACTCCACGAAGTTTATCTAGACCCGTAAACACTTCTCCTTTCTCTTTTTCTTGACTGGTATCCTGCAAGTCAAACATGGAGATAGATGGACAGAACAAGTCTGAGAAATGATGCAGTAGAACCAGTCTATTTCTCAGCGTCGTTATTGGTATTGTCTGCAGGTGGTTGTATTCCATTGGTACAGCAGTTGGCAGTTTGCCAGCACTGACTGGTTTGTTTGTAGACCATGCAAGACTGTGGGCAGACCCGCAAGCAACTCTGTTGATCTTCTTTCCTAGAAAAGCAATCAAAACATATCATTAAAACTATGACCAGGATGTATGCATAAAAGAACAGTGTGGATAAATTAACAAGCAGTTTCAATGAGTTAAATGAAGAATGAATATGGAGCTATCTGATGATGTTTTGTATACCCAGAACTAGTGTTACCATATTCTAGTGCAACATATCACAGCACAACTTATTTTATCAAATCAAATCATGTTTTATTCCTAAAGCACTGCCGAGTATTTCAAAATCCATATGCCCAAACTACAATTCTGATAACTTTTAAAACTAATCCAAACATAAAATTGAAATAAAACACAGTATTGGTTTAGATCATTGAAGAGTATGATGAATGGAATCTTACCTTGTAAAGCAGCAACCAGTCTAGGTCTCTGTATAGCGTTAGTTGTACCATCGCCGAGCTGACCCTCGTCATTATCTCCCCATGAATAAACTTCTCCGATATCTGTACAGCCTACACAATGTAACGATCCACACGCTATATCAACTACCTTCTTGCCTTGTAATGCTGACACACGACGTGGACGTCTTACATGGTCATCTGTACCATGACCCAGTCTATGATAATCCCCTTTACCCCTAATAGTAATAAACATAGTGATACAGTCATATACAACATGTACATCCAACATAGTACCAAAGAAGTAAAAATAAAATAGAAAATACAGTTATAACCTACCATATCAATAAAGTAAATGAAGATATCCAATTAGGTGAACAGAGTGAAACATAAACCATCAAAACATTATGTCACAGAAAAGCAGAAAAAATATCATAATTTCATGTGATACATTTTTCACAGCAACTATCCTGACATCAAGTGCGAATATGTAATACCTAGCACTCACATGTATCTTAACACAAACTATAGGAGAGCAAATATTTCTTCATTACACTACAATACAACTCTGGATTCAGGGAAAATACAGATACAAATATATAGATAAGGGCCTCCTTGGCTGTGTGGTTATTGTCTCTGATAAGTAGTCACTAGTCCCTCACTACTGCAAATTCAAATCCCATCCAAAAAAAATATATGTGGTGCAACGTTTAACCCCTGTGATAAAACGAACAAAAACTGCCTATGAGACTACTGGTGAAGTCTAAGCCATAAAGTTTTAATTTTACCGCCTTTTCAACAGTCTGAGTCATAATTATGTGGCGGACAGATAATCTAATCATCGTTGCTGGGAAGTACTAGTACAAGACTCCCACCCTTTGTAAGCAACTACCTACTTTCTAACATAAAAAGACATTGTCGGTAGCTGGGCTCCTAATCCATAAAGTACCTACCATGTAAACACAGCTCCAGCTTTGGTTAGAGCAACAGAGAATTGTGATCCACATTCTACTTTGATCACACCTAGACCTTGTAGAGCGTCTATCTTCAGTGGTACCTTACAACCATCACTACCTCCTCGTCCTGAAAGTAATACATACATATACATATCAACTTAAATATATATAAAACTGTTTAATTATGTATTTTATTTATATACAAATTTTGAAAAGTTTCTCATAGTTCAAAATAGAATAATCTCTTTCTGTACAAAAATAAACTTCTTAAAAAAAAGAGATTAGCAAAATTATGTTGTTGTTAAGAGGTTGTTGCTCTAGAGAGGTTAAATCAGTAGTGGGAAAAATCATGCTGTTGTTGAAAGGAGGCTGTTGCTGAAGAGAGGGCAGTCTGGTGAGGTTGTACTGTGGTCCAAAAGTTGGCATCAATATCAGTATTAAATTTTGTTTTGTATTTTTGTTTTAAAAGGAATTCTTGTAATTGAGATCATACCAAGTTTTCCGTAGTCACCATCTCCCCAAGACCATACAGAATCATTATCTGTTATACATAATGTCTGGGCATCACCACTACCACATGCTACATCTGTGACTCTGTGACCCTTTAATGCTTCAACCTGTAATATGACACCTGTTTAACATACATATAGTACAACAACAGAGAGTAAAACATCATATCCACACATGTCCATAGATTAGCTATATAATCAATACTTAGTGTCATATTTATAAAACTTCAAAAAATTATCCTAACGTCCAAGCACACCAAATCAAACACATTAGTATAATGTATGTTCAGCCCTTTTTAGGAATCCCACTTTGCTCTACATGTTTAAGGAGTTCCAATTATGTCTGAGGATTCTGAAATTGCTCCACCTGGTTCGGAATCTAGCAAGAATTATCATTACTGTAAAGAATTCACATACATGAATATGAATAAGGTATGCTTTTGAAAAGTCTGCACTAAAAACTTAAACTTATTCAGAAAATAAGGTTCTACTCAGCCTTTTTTGCAGCTTTTTAACCTTATCAAGAAGTGCCTGAACTTATTTATGTGATCTGTAACAAATGTATAGGAAGATGTGGATTACAAACCATTTTAGGCCTGGATTGATCTTCACTGTCCCCATGTCCCAGTCTGCCGTAACGACCCTTACCCCATGTATATAACTCCCCACTGGATGTAATACAAGCACTGTGAGCCCCTCCTGCTGCTATAGCAACCACTTCCTTACCTCGAAGGGACTCAATAACTCTAGGTCTATCACATGGACTGTAAAAAGGGATAAATTTCAGATACTGAATCAACATAAATCAATTGTCAACCTACTGTAATAAAGGTTTGAAAAGTATAAATGTATAACAAAGACTTTACATGGCACAAACAGAGTAAATTAAATACTTGAAGTCAGGTTACAATGAAACAGGAGAAATGTGCATATAGAAAAGGACATAGTTAAACAATCACAATAAGTAAATGGTTTTCACATCCATCATACAGGACGGCAAGCAAATCCTTCAAACACGCTTTCTTGTTTTTCCAGTCCAAAACATGTTAAATTATCAATTAACAAAAAGTTTACCAATTAACAAGAACTTGACCAATTAAAAAATACTTAACAAATTGAAAATTACTTTACCATTTTACAAAAAAGTTGACTATCAGCAAAAACTTGACCAATTAACAAAAACTGAGTCAGTAGATGAATAGACAGAAGATTATGCTATATATTACGTACAGCTTGTTATAAACATATGACAGGTAATATTTCCCACAGTACACTTACCTTCTGTTACCATGTCCAAGTTTACCATCTTCTCCCTCACCCCAGGAATATACTTCACCTTCAGCAGATAAAGCCAGACAGTGTTTACCACCAGAATTTACAGCGATCTTCTTAATGAACACATGTTGTATAGATTCCAGTAAAGTTGGTGTAGATATTGATTCTGTACCGCCGATACCGAGACGGCCACCTGCTCCATAACCAGTAGCGTACACCTAGCATACAAGCAGACTTGTGTCATATATACAGAGCTGAGGCAAATTTGTTTCTATATAAATCACGAAGTTATAAACCAAAGTGAATATCACTATTTATCTCCTATTAGAAGATAAATGTAAATGTAGATCTTCAAGACACATGCATGCTTTAAACCAGATATGCAAAACAAAAGTTTATGTTTTAAAACAAAAATATATATATTTTTTTTTTCATATTTGTATTTACAAAATATGTAGGTATTGTTTTTATCAGAATCATAATTATGTATCTAACAAATGACCTTGAACCAACAAGTTACAAATTACATTTCTTCATCTTATCTTATCATGACAAACATTTGTTCAGTATCGGTGAAAATCGTTGTATACTATCAAGGAAATGTTTGATTTCATACAATATTAAATATAAATAAACCACACTTACTTTACCATCAGCTGTGACAGCAAATAGGGTCTGTTCCCCTCCTATCAATTGAAGGGGACGTAACCCAGACAGTGACTCGCAGCTTACAGGTATCTTAACCTTTGAACCTTCCACTCCACCAAGCTGACCCCTATGATTGTGACCCCAACCCCATATTTGACCACTTCCTCCCCAGGACAATGTCCAGTCCTCAGGCTTCCTGTAATGAACCAAAGTACGCAAAACTTATATTATAATTATATGCAATTGAAAATAACTGACATCAAAATATTCTGAAAATTATGCTGATTTTTCTTAATTTGTTGCATACACATATAACTTGGTCATGTGATCAAAGTACTGTGAAATTAAAATTGATCCAAGTATTGTGAGAAGTAAACCACATTTATTTAAGATAAATCCAATAAGGTAATTCAACACTTTGTTTCAGAGCAAGTATTTGATAAAGCAAATCAGTAATGTTGTTCATCTTTTATGTTTTTGTTTCCGTGGATTAAACGACACTTTTCAATGATATTCCAGTAACATACACCAGCTAGTTTACATAAGCTGTTTTCCTGGACTGTATTGTAACCAGTACTAACTGACCCTCCTACAAGGAGCTGGTCACTTCTCCACATATGGAGGAAAATCGTGATTTTGTAAAATTTTCATAGAATGCTATGACAGCCGTGACCTGGATTTAAACCTGAAGCACCCTGTTTCAAGTCCAGCATACTAACCACTGCCTCGACCCTGACTTTATTGTACCTGTTCATCCATAGCAGAAGCTGTTCATCCAGTTCTTGTTTAAATATCACATGATCAGAGTGATCCAGTGAGATATTTTCACCGTCGTCAGCGATATCTTGTATCTTCTTCATGACTTCCTCCAAGAATGTACCTGGTAGTCGACTACGTTTTACGATAGCAGCGACAACACGAGCAGCCATACAGTAACGTCTAAACCACGCCCACTTGTGAGCCATTTCAGTACAACAAGGGAGAGAATCCAATCCTAGATCACACGCTAGAGCCACAAGTACCTGTAGAAACATTTATTTGGAAATAATAGTCAAGTCCGTGTCAAGGTAAATGTTGAAAATCACCAGGCATATAGTATTATGATAAAACATCAGAAAATGGGCAAAAAATCAAGACAAAACAAAGAACAAAAACAAAAACTACACAAAATATAAAAGGAATCAATTCACATATAGAAAATATCAATGCACACAGAAAATCATCATTAAAGAACAAAAATGATTAAAGACTTGTTATAAAGTCCACTTAGTGTATTTACCTTGAAGAAAGGACTGTGCATTAAATGTTTTCCACTTCTAACAATAGGGTCCTCGTATTCATACTGTCTTTGAAGGGCTTCAGGGAGACCCTTAACAAGTGACGCAAGGGCTGAACTTGTAAGGGGCTGAAGCAAAAACATAAACTATAATATTATCAAGGTTTTGTAAGGGTTCTTATGACCATGATTACAGTCAATCCTGTGAACAAAAGCCACTCATGGGAACACAACATGTGACTGTTATTGAGAGGTGGCCTTTAATCAGAGGTCATTTTGTTCTAAATAATTAATGAAGGTTTATTAAAGAATAGCCCTTATTCACAGCGTGGCCTTTATTCTGAGGTGGCCCCTAACACAGGTTTGACTGTATGTTCAGACAATATCACATAACAACTGTACCAAAAGTAAATGAGCAGATATTCACCAACCATGGTGTCTGTCAACCAATGCAACAATGCTGAAGCGGCTAAAAAACATGTGTTCAACATGGAGATGTATTAAACTGCTTAATAAAAATACATTAGCAACATTAAATAGATATAAACAAACCATGAAATAAAAACTGTATTTATTCAAAGTTCTCCAGTGTTATCTTGTACACGGGAGGTGCAATGTTAATATACTTCACTGACCCTACTGGCTTTATTGTCTGTCGAAGATACCTCAGATTATCATACATATAAAGGGTCATATGAAGGGTTTAAGCCCTGAATGAAGCCCCTAACATTTCTAGAAGATTTAAATTGATAAAAAATTTGAAGGAGATAAACTTACCACAGAGAATGATCTTGTGAGATCTTGTTCTGTCGTATCCTGTGTAGGACTCAACAATAAATCATTGACATTTAAAGTTTGACCAAAGTTAACACAGATTAATCTTCTAAGTTTCTGCAAGGCCCACATCCTCTGTGCAGCACCTGTGATTTTGTGGGAAAAAAAACGTAGTTAAATTGTTTTGTAGGAAAAATCATGCTGTTGTTGTAGAGAGGTTGTTGCTCAAGAGAGGGTTTCTGGAGAGGTTGTACTGTAATATCAATACAGTGTAACTTCTGAAATCCGGTCACCCATGGGACCCGCCAAAATGTCAGGATTTTGGAAGTTTCCGGAATTCAGAAGTAAAAAATTATATGAACAAGTACAGATGTTAAATGTCAAGAGTTTTTAATGGTGAAAATAGGAACATCATTATTTATGCATAATACAATATTATGTTATTATTACTAAGACATGATGCAAAAATAAAAGATAAAAATTAATAAGATTTATTAATCAAAATCTAATATTTTCTCAAAAGGAAGATACAGAAGTTACACTGTAGTAAGATCATAAATAACACTAGTGACTTTTACAGCAGCAGTGTCTTGACCACTAGACTGACTGAAATCTATAATATTATCTTGTCCTATTTGAAAATTGCTAAGATGATAAGAAGAGATTATTCCAACTTACCTAGTGTACTGAGTTGAGCACAGGCAGCTAAGGAGGCAGCAAGTCTTGCTATGATGTTCCTGTCCATGTTTACTTCTAGTTTGAATCCTAATAAGCATGTTACAAGGTCAATTGAAGGTCGTGAGAGTACAGTACGATCTGATAACATATCCATCGGTGCTGCAGCAGGCATTATGGGATACACTGTAAAACACCAGCCCCACCCATTCACAGATCCATCACTAGTAAATTTCCAGCGGATTTCATCTCCTTGGATACGGAGCTCAGAGGACCAGTCTGTCCATTCACGTCCTGAAGGAAGTAAAAACATGTTTGAACAGCAAACAATAAGTTAATTTATTTCAAACCCATCTGGCTTAAAGATTTAATTTTTCCATATGTCATTACTGGATGAATCAACTAAAACTATGCATCAGTGTTAGTAAGTAACATTTTTTACAACAGACTTGCACTGTTACATGGAAGGGGAACTAGTTTAACAATTGCATGGAAGATGTAGAAAAATGTAGTATTATGGTCCAATCGTTCGGTTTCCAAAAACGCGAAAGATTCAGCATACTCTGTTCACATGGCTGTACACTGAAGTCTTCCTTTATAACCGTGTGTTATAAAATACTGACCTGATCTGACAGTAAGATTTCTTCCAGCACTATCCATTATAGTAAGTGGATCATGACGTCTTTCAGTGGAACATCTACGATCAAATTCTATCCTCAATGCTTCAGCACCTAATAGACAAAAACATACAAGTATATAATCAAATTCTATCTGACAAATGGCATAAATGGTGCAAGCGTGTTTCTTCCAGTAGATGGTACAATGTATGGGAATCACACCAAAGTAGTAACTTTTTTTTCTTCAAAAAGCTTCCTAAATAGTACTGGCAATAAAATAGATATGAATTCTATTTAGCTGTGTTCTTACATAACTTGTTGATTTATAAGACTTCTGATTATTGTGAGAACAAGATTGCAAAAACAAGTTTTGACAACTATAATCCATCCATTCAAGGGACTAACTAAAGGATTATTAAGCAGAACTCACACCATACCTGGAAATGATCTTAATGTCACAATAATGTTGCCAAATGCCTGAGAAAAGACCCTGTGACCTTCAGATCAGATGTCTAATTCTTCCATAACTATTATACCTTTTTTAGTATACATGTATAACAAATTAGGTCAGTTCTACCTGGTATTTTGACATGTCCAGCCAGTGAAGTATCGTCCGTGTAAGGGTGAGGACTTTCCTGTACGACGGGTTGTGCTAGAGATCGTCCAGAATCACGATCAGCGGCGACGTCTTCTAGTTCGGTCACGCAAAGCTCCAGTAACATCTCAGCTACAGCGGAATTAGATTTAGCCAGACTGGTGAGAATATCTGACAATGTCTCTCTACCATTGTTACCTACTCTTGTTGCAACTGATAGTTTTAGTAAGTCAACCAGAACACGAGCATCATCCGCTGTCAGACGACTTGTAAACTCGTCTAAACCTGTAAATTAGAACATTCTTTGAAGAAGACACAAATCAAAGCTTTTTAAATGAATTAATTGGCAAAATCTCTCAAACAATGAATACATTAAATGGAACTTCTTGTTGACTACCTTTACATCAAGTTCAAAATTATCATAAGCTTTTATTGTAAAATCTGTCAAATTTTTCATATGTTTTGATGATCATAAAATAGTTCAAAAGCAAATAAAAATCTAACTACAAATGTGTCTGGAGGACACAAATGCCCCTGCTGAGAGATAAGTAAAAAAGGGGCCATAACTCCTGTGAAAATGTTTGGATTTTAACGGAAATCATAACTGGCATGTATTTTATTATCATACACTTTCATGTAAAATATGAAACAAATCCATGAAATATTTCTGGAGTTATTGCTTGGAAACCCAAAAAATGGATGCAGGGAATAAAAAGAAGTAAAACTAATTTTTTACCAGAAACGATAACTTGTGGTTCTTGAGATTCCATTGTACTAGTGACTTCATCAGGAGACGTGAAAGTTTCCGCCATTATACTGGTTACCGTGGAAACCTTAGAAGCCAAGGAATGCATGCTGGGAAATGGCTGATGTTCTTCTAATGATGTCATCTGAGGAAAACAAGGTCTATTTGTATATCTGTTGGTTTACTGTGAATACGACAGCTATGATTATTTCTGAGCTGCCCCAGAGAGAGGGGAGAAAAGATACATTTATATCGGTACTCTTTTCAAATAATTTTTATTGTGCCTGGTGATCAGTTTTCAATAACTTCCCTACATATTTACCATTCATACAGAAAATAACGTTCAGTTAGTTGTAATGAATAGATTTACAAAAGACAGAATAAGAACAATATCAAAACAAGCAAAGCCAAACTAAAAAAAAATGTTCTTTTTTTAAATTACAAAGATGAAATTAATGTTTTGTTATCCAGGTAAATACAAGGTGAATTGTCCACAGTACATATCTAAAATAATCTTACTAAACAATAAAAACCTCAAACAAATGCAATGAATTATCAAGTTGATATCTAAATACAGTCAAACCTGAGAACAACTGCCACCATTGGGAAAGACAAATGTGTCCTTTATTGACAGGACTGGTGTCCCTTATTCAGAGTGGGGTATAATGTGAGGTATTTTGTGGATAGAATGTGGTCAGTACTGATTAAGACCTAAATGAAGTCCAGGGAAGCTGGTTAGGATAACTGCCCGCCATGATATAAATGAAATTATGTTAAAAATGGTGTTAAATCTAATGAAATAAATAAAAATGAGTACCTCATTAGATGATTCTACCATAGAAACACCAATATCATTATGATCTACTATAGACGTAGAATCTGCATGCTGAGAGGCGACTAGGCTAGAGTCCATACTTGGTATGGGTGTGGCACTTCTAGTCATCACATTACCCTGTGACAAAGAAGTCACCATAGGGTTTGGTGCCGGCATTGTCTGAGACTCTTTTAACATTGCGCTGACAACTGCCTCTCTGTAAATACAAGGAAAAAGTACTCAATATTATTTCAGTAAACCATAACTCTACTCTATGTGCAATCACCATTAACTGCATTTGACAATTTATATATTAGACAGCACACATACCTAATAGGGAAATAATAAAGAGTAAGTAACATAATACAATAACTTTAAGAAATGTCTTTCATCAAATTATCTACTGAAACTTAAAAGATAGTGAACCAAATAAAATTTTCATATAACATATTGCATTTTAATTCATAATATTTAAATAAGATAAACTACAAAATTATAGTAAGCTTCCACTACAATTCTTACCTGGCATAAATTATCTGTAATGCCATTAGAACATTAGTCAGTGCTTGTTGCTTGGCAATATCTGATTCTTGTGATAGAATCACCTTGGCAAGAGATGGTCTGGTTGATTTAGTATGTGATGAATGTGATTGACTGGGAGAATGATCCTCATTATTACCTTCTAACAAACCTAGAACACAAACATAGTAAGGTATTTATGTATCTATTTAACACCATTTTTCAACAATATTAGTTACATAGGGAGGCCTGTCCACCTTATCATTTTACAGATCTGTATTGTAACCAGTACTAACTTACCCTTCTACAAGTAACCTGCAACTTCCCCACATGTGGAGGAAAATCAACATTGACGTAAAAAATTTCATGAAAGGGCATGACCTGCCGCGACCTGAAACCGAACCCAGATTGCCGGGTAACAGATCCAGTGCACTAACCACTGGGCCATGACTGTGGCCTATTAGTATGGTATACAACTACAAAATGAATGAGTGTTAAACCGAATTATCATTAACTTTTATTTTTTCAGATTTTTAAATTCCAGCAGTATAGGACCATACATAATAATCTATTATTTTTCAGTCTAATTTTCAGTTAAAGATGATTCTAATAAAAAAAAATTCATGAGTGGACGTAAATTCCAAGCAGTATAAGACCAAATCTTATTTGTGTAAGAATGTAAGATATGTTCATAAAATTAAGAATTTCATGTTAATATATGCTAGTAAAGTTTTAATTTTGTGTCCAAGCCTATATCTTAGATGATTTCAATGTATGTACATGGTAATATGTCCAGGCTGTAAACCTTTAAAAATGCAGTTTTCAGTTGTATGAAGATGATTATTATGTATTACCATGGAAATACATTAGCTAAGAAAATACTAGAACATCATTTTACCTAAGTTAGTTGCTCCCAGTTGATCCCGAGATGTTGAAAACAGAACAGGTTCGTGTGTCATTGGGGTAGAAAGGTCAGTGGTTGCCCAGGCAACACTATGGGAGGAGCCACAAGCTACTTTAGTTATTTTATAGCCCTCTAATCCATGTACCAGGGCTGGTTTCCGGTTTACTGTAGTGGTACTGTTTCCCTGCTGACCGTGATCATTATCACCCCAAGCATACACCTGAAGACAGAGAAATTATGGTTTGTAAAAAAAAGGAAAATACACATTAAAGCATGCAAGATATCTAATGAATTCAACATTATATATGTATCTGGTTAAACATGAATATTCAAGTACAGTCAAACTTGTTAATAACGGCCACCCTAAGGAAAGACACGATATTACCTTTATTGACAGGTGGCCTTTATTCAGATGTCATTTTGTTCTTCAGAATCAATGAAGATTTTCAAAAGAATGGCCTTTATTCACAGGGTGACCTTAACTTGGAGGTGACCACTAACACAGATTTGACTGTATAATGAATCATGGAACAGAGAAAAACTCAAAGTTAAATTAAACAAGCTGAGTTCAATTACATTCTAGATACTATAGACCTTTAATAGCATAAATTTCATCACATGTTCATCAAATAGTGTTACAATATACCTATAATTGGGATCACATTCTACTCAACACTTACTTGTCCAGTTTCTGTGACAGCCAGACAATGCAGAGCACCTACGGCAACATGTACAATCTTCTTACCCACAAGACCTTCGACAAGGGTGGGTTTTCTTACATGAGCATCAGTGCCATGTCCAAGTCGGAAGTAATCACCTTTACCCCTGAAATGTGCCAAGTATCTGAGTAAAATCATAACAAAAAATATTGTAACCAATTATCCACCTGTTTTGATCTACGCCAGCTTGAATATCTTCTACATTTGACTAAAATATTTGTCCAAACAAACAATCCACACAAACCACAAACATTGTCATTCTTTCATCGATGAAGTAATGTACCGGTAACTACAATAGTTTCTGGGCTTATTATTAAGCCTGTATTATGTGGAAACTTTAAACATACCCATCAAAAATTGTTTTATTTATTCAAACCAATTAAATCAAATAATACGCTTCTCATGATGATAGTGACTTCAGATTGACATAAACTAAATGTTTACCATGTCCAGACTTGTCCAGATTTGGTTCTAGCCAGTGAGAACTGAGCTCCACATTCAATCTGTACCACACCTAGTCCTCTCAGTCTATCTATCTCCTTAGGTACATTACAACCTTCACTTCCACCTCGTCCTAGTTTACCAAAGTCACCATCACCCCAGGAATACACTAAACCTTCATCTGTTAATGCTAGAGTCTGTGCATCTCTACTACCACAGGCAATCTGGATCACTCGTTGTCCTGACAACTCTTTCACCTTAAAATAAAATAACAGTACAGTAAAACCCCTGAAGACCAGCCTCTCTGAAATCTGGAATTCTCAGAAAAGTAGAAAATTTTTCAAGTGCCATGATTTTTTTGTTATTTATCAAAAGTTCTCGGAAAACCAGACTTCTCAGAAAACCGGACTTTCAGCCTAGTTTGGAAGGGTTCGGTTTTCCGGAGTTTAACTGTACCACCTATTAAACATATTACTAAATCAGATCTTCAGCTGAATTTTATCTCTTTACCAAACTGAATCAATCAATAGTCAAACATATATCCATACAATCCATACAAAGGTTTTGTAACACAATGATGTTTCTTAGTAAAGACAATGGCATTTCTTATTTAAGATAATTACTTGTTTTGGCTTCAGTTGTGTGGTATTATCACCATGACCCAGTCGGCCGTATTCCCCAAGACCCCATGTGTACAGGTCACCATTTGAGGTGATAGCTGCGCTGTGAGAGCTACCGCATGAGATATCACGAACACGTTTAGCTTTCAATGCCTCTATAAGTCTTGGTTTATCACAATTCCTGAAAGTTAAACAAAATCCATAAATATTGGGTAGAGGAAGGTAATACTATTAATAAGTATAATAAGTTAAGTGTACAGTTTTACTTCTTGATAGTATTAAGAATAAATATTCATAGGTGATACCACAGGGAGTGAAAAACATAAGCCTTACAAAAATATGAGAGAAGGCGTGTTCACGGTCCAAAAACCACTAAAATCTTCATCATACAAGTGTTCAGTTACAAAATACAACACACTAAAAATGTCAGCTGCTCTACGTTCAATGTGGAAACAATATATTATCATAAGTATCAATGTCAGCTAAGTTTCTGTAAAGAAACGACTTTATTCAGTGATTGGAAATAAAACTTACATTCTACTGAAATGTCCCAGTTTGCCATCATCTCCCTCACCCCATGAGAACACCTTACCATCAATAGTTAGAGCTAAAGCATGGCGGCCACCTAGAAATAACGTTAACATATTGCATATGTAAATGTTGACATTTGCACACAGTAAAAATGGTAGGTGCTTATTTCTGGGGTAGGGTGCAAATGTCCTTCATTCATTCAAACCTAAGCATCTTTCAAATGATAAACATACAAAAAAATCATCAGAAAAACTTAAATATGTATATAATATTTCACCCGCCTCTGTAGACAAGTGGTTAAGGTCCCTGACTTCAAATCACTGTAACCTCTTACTGATGGAGGGTATTGGGTTCGAGCCCTGCTACCGACCATGTCTCTATGTGAGAAAGTAGACAGTTGCTTACAGAGGATGGGAGTTTAGTACTGGTTCTTCCAAGAAGCGATGCTTAGGAGAACTGTCTGCCTCATATGACTCTGACTGTTGAGAAGGGGCGTAAAATAGACATTAACAAACAAAATACAATATTTCTCTCTATAAGCAGGGTAGCAGAATACTTGAACATATTGTGACAAATAAATGAAAGCACTAAATGTAATCCTACCTGAATGTACGGCCACTTTCTTGATGACATACTGACTTAGTGCTGTAAGTTGTCTGGGTACAGTCACAGTACCAGCACTCATACCAAGTCCCAGTCTACCATTAGTAGCTTCACCACATGCATATACCTTACCTTCTTGTGTTACTGTAATATCAACATATATACAAATTATATCATTATACTATACTGATAACAAGAATCAACATACATTAGCAGCCTAAAATCTGACAATTGACTCAAAGTACATGAGATAAATGGTTATTAATTATTAAAAATATGTTTCAACAGAAATATGAAATTCTTAATTCTTTGTAGGTGAAAATTGTCCATTGATAAAAAACTGTCCAGACTAAATATATAATTAGAATAAACAGGAATATATAAATAGTAAGTGAGCCTACCACAAAACAGGGATTTGGAACCTCCTACTATTTGTACACATTTGAGAGCAGACAGAGTCTCATTTAATACAGGCAGTTTGATCTGAAATTAAACATACAATAAACCATTGACAGTTTAATGCAAAGCAGACACTTATGGTAAACCAAGCCCTCCTCATTAAGCAATGGATAAAAAAGATCAATGATTTTCATACAAACATAATTTTATAGTAGTTTTAAATAATTTAACACAAGTTATGTCCTTCAGTGAAGGTCAAAATATGAGAATCTGCAGGTCACCACAATGACCCCATAATCAATAGTCCGACTGACCCCATAATCAATAGACAGACATTCCATTTTCAGTTCACCAAAAAAAAGGACTTGCCTTATCAGAACTTAAATTCTGAAGGGCTGGTTAAAATTTGTACACAAGAATGCTCTAAAATCTCTTCTGTAACCTATCATTATGTTGTCATAGATACAAAAATATACGTAACAATCACCTTCGAGCCTTTTGGTCCCCCGAGCTGATCCTTATCATTGAGGCCCCATGTGAACACGTGTGTCTGTATCTCCTTGCCCGAACCTTTAGACTTCCTCTTCACATTGGATATCGGTGTTTGTCTTGTATCTTCCTCGTCCTCCTCACGATCTGATGCCAAGAATGAAAATCCCGCCGCTGAATCATCATCTGACCTGAATCTACCAATCATTGACAAGCCGTGGATCTTACAATCTATACCACTTTGTCTACATTGTTTTATGGCAATGTCTATGAATCTGTAATACTGAAATAAACACAGATACAATATTAACAAGAGTGACCGAGATCTCATGGCCAAAAACATTTCCATCAAGTTTGATGAGGATCCGAATAAAACTGTTTGAATTAGAGAGCAGACACCATTGTGGACACCGCCCGCGTGCCTGCCCACCAACCCACCCACCATGGGTGTTTTCAAACGGGTGTATAATAAAAATTGTCAATTACCACTTGAAGCATGATTTATGCCATCATTAATTCAACTCTCAACAAGTGATTTCAATTCATAAGTTCATTGAAATGAACCATGTTCTACCTAATAGCAATTATCATAACTTGAAAAAAACATGGTATAAACTTGTGCAGGAAAAGTGTTCTATACTTGTTCTAACAAAATTAAAATAAATATTATATTATGTACCAGTATAATCATAGACAACTATGAACTTATGAGAAGTTTGAACTCCAAATTTCTAGACAATCACCAGAAGTTACCTAGAAACCTTTTTTCAAACTCTAGGTCAATTCATTACTTATGAAATATAAATTAACAGCAGGGTATATTAAGAATATAACTTACCTCAGTACAATCAGACAAGAGGTTAACAAGTGAATCAGATGAGCTTATATTCACAGATCGGATCTCCTTCAATGAATGTATAGAATCACCACCACTGATCACAATCAGTGAAGGCATGTAACTGGAGTCGGTTGGTTCCACTCTCATAAATAATCTGTTCACCAGAATGTCGGGTAACATCTCAATACGTATCCAATGCTACAGAAGGAAGAGTAAAGAAACAAATATTTGAATTAAAATCAATTCATAAAACAACAAAGGTGAATACAGTGTAACCTCCATGAAAAGTCACCTCCTTACAACAGTGACCACCCTGTTACAGCCAGTATACTAGCAACCCAAATTGACGTTTTACTCTATCTTCATTCTCTAAACAACAGCCACCTCCTTACAACAGCCATTTTTATCCTTCCCATTAGTGGATGTTGTAAGAAGGTTGCACTGTACTTGAAGTTGAAAATGTGCTTAGAATGATGTGCAATGAGTTATTATCTGATCTAGAATGGCTGATTTAAGATGAAAGCAATGTACATTAGATTAACTATCAAGTACAAGTACAGCATGATATACAAAGATATAAGATTGTTATGTTAACAGGATTAAAACTCAATGTTGAGAATAAATTTGAAAAGAAAGTGTCTTCTTTCAAAAGAGTAAGTTTATTATACAAGTTTGTGCTAAAGTAGCTCTATGTTTGTTTGAGTTTTACACCCCTTATCAAAATTCAGAGTCATATGAGGCGGACAGTTCACCTTAACATCGTTCCTGGGAAGAACCAGTGCCAGTCTCCCCTCCTCTGTAGGCAACTGCCTACTTTTTCACATAATGAGACAAGGTCGGCAGCTTGGCTCAAACCCACGACCCTCTATCAGTGGAAAGTAGCTCTAAGTTACAATATTTAGTAGCAATTTTTTACACAGACATCTTGACTAGGAAACAATGAATGTCCATACTTTGCCCTGTGATCCAGCACTCTGCCAGTATCCACTGTTTCCTTCTATCAGCCGGTGAGCTTGATTCTCTCTTGTAGACACAGTCAGATGTTTGACACACAGATGCCAGTCTTCAATCAAAGATCCACTGGTCGGATAGACTGGTCGCTTCTTCTGTTTACCTGGTTTACCAGCAGGGACTGGTTCACTGCCTATACAAATAAGAATAAATGAACATCAAAATGCTTACTTTTTATGATATGATAACAAAAAACTTAAGTGCTGTGACCTGTGTCCATGCTCGTCTGTTTACCAACTCAGTGAGATCGATCCAGCTATGAAGTTTCATGTTACTACCTCTGTTCTTTCCTGAGTTATGAGCTATGATGCAGACACAGATACTGCAGTGATCACAATAGCTCAACCTTTTCTTTGAAAAACAGACAAGCTAATAATATGAGATATGAGATAAGCATGCACTGCCTCTTATAGAGAAGGTTGAACAAATGGTAACATGCTGGATTACCAATTGAAAGGTCATGGGTTTGGATCTCGGCTCAATTTTCTGATATATTTCAGGAATGCTTTTTTAGTGTCCCAATCTCCACTATGGAGCTCAAGTACTGTGTTTAGAATATCACAAGAAACAGATGAGGCATGTATTGGTGCTTTACTGCAAACCAGAAAAGCTATTCGAAATAAGAGTAGGGATATAAATGCCTGGTTCTCTTGTACCTTCTCTGCCCTCTTTCTAAGGTGGCTCAGAGATGACCATAGCTGTCAAATGGGTCATTAAACATCTGATTAACATGTACCCCACCCACCCACTCTCTGATTCTCATCTTATTCTAGGAATAAAAACAATATAAATCTACAAACCAGGTTCAGCAATTCGACTGAATGGATGTCGGTGTTTCTTTGTCTTGAAGCAATTCTCACAGAAATCAAAATCATCACAAACACGGCATTTGTATCTCACTCCAACAATCGGACACATGTGACATTCATCACAGCTGTATAATGATAGAAGATTGTATTAAACTCTAGTAGTGAACAGGGTTGGAGGTTATAAAACTTTAGATCAGTCTCCGAACTCAAATCTTTAATCTTGTCTACTAAAATTTCTAATCCAATTATGAATCAGATAATAATGATATTATTGATTTTTGTACATTAGTCTGACAGCATAATTTATCTGAAAATGTATCTAAACATTAATCAGCTCTATCTTTTCAACTACAATACTTTGAGAATGGAGATTTGAGCTCAGAGACTGTTCTCAAGTTTTATACCCTTTGGACCAGATTAATCTGTACAGGCATATTTGTTTTGTTTGTTAGTCTATTTATATCCAATTTTATGTCACTTTTCAACAGTCAGAGTCATATGAGGCAGACAGTTCACCTAACCATCATTTCTAGGAAGATCCAGTACTAGACTCCCATCCTCCGTAAGCAACTGCCTACTTTCTCACAAAAAGAGACATGGTTGGTAGCTGGGCTCGAACCCATGACCCTCTATCAGAGAGAGGTTACAGTGATTTGAAGTCAGTGACATCAACCACTCAACCATGGAGGCAGGTCTAGGTTTTTTGTACAGCATGATACTGTATAACATACATACTGACACTATAACTGTTTTACTAGTAGAGAGAGATCAAAACTTCAACAAAGCGAATCTATTATTTTTATAGTAAAACATTTCGTTAAGAAAGTTCTTTGCAATTAAATAACCAAACATCAGGGACAATCTGCCCAATTAACATACAAGCCTTTAATAACAACATCTGGAGGTTAAATGATCAAGTATCTGGAACAATCTTGCCTACTAACATACTAGCGTCCTAATGTTACAAAGTTAACCTTACCTAAGACCAACATGAGTACTTGGGACAAGTTCCATCTCATCTATAACACCAGTCCAATGTGCTTGTTGAGGGAAATCCACAGTGATATCTTTACCATTAGATACTATAGCTGTAACAGTACCTACACTTCTATGTGTAACAGAGCCCCATTTATACTGAGGTGTAACCACGGTGGGTCTCACTCTTACTTTATCTCCAACCTTTATACTTGAACCTGTGGATAGAGAAAAACAGTCTCATAATTTCATTCAGAAATAAGGTATCAGTATTTATTTATTAATTTGTTGTTAAATGGCCCATTTGACAGCTATGGTACTTCAAAGATGCTCCAAAGAGAGGGGAGATATTTATATCCTCACTCTTTGGGAATAGTTTTTTTCCTGGTTCTTTATCATGCCCGGTGTAAAGCATCGATACATGTCTCACTTGTTACTGTGATTTTCTTAACACAGTACTTGGGTCGGTAGTTGGGATGGGGTCACTGAAAAATTGTCCTGGAATATAGAAAGGCGGAGCGGAGATACAAACCCATGACCTTTTGATTAGTCATCCAGCACACTAGACCACCAATCATCCCAAAACAAACTAGAGGTGACTAATACCCCGCCGCCGCTTTGACACTAATACTGCAATAGTTCACTATACGGCTAAGTTCAGGGGGACATAACTCTGTAATTAGTAAATCGCTGGGCATCAAAATTGTGTCTTGCACATATACACTTGATGGTGATAACATATTTCAAGTTTCATTGCAATAGCTTAAAAAATGTGGAAGAAGTTTGCTCCACAAATTTTATGCGGACCACCCGACGGACAGAGTGACTCGAATATACCCCCTCAAACTTAGTTTGCGGGGGTATAATAAGGTATCAAGATCATGTAACGCCATAAAAGGAGTAATTAGATTGAAATATGAAGACGAATTGTTTCTATTAAGTTAAAAATTTCTATATTTATCCAATCAAGTTACCAAGTCAGTCACACAAGTGATAAATAAGTTTTCAAGTATACTTACTTATATTAATGAAGCCTTGAATTTCCACATGTACATATCGTACCCAGTAGGTTCCACCTTTAGTCTGCCAATCAGCCTGTATATTTAAATCCTGAAGTCCATCACGATCTAATTTGATCACTTTACCAATATCTCCTTCATGTACCTCCTCGTATTGTCTACAACATTTCACCGTCATTCCAACTTGTATGTTATCTCTCACGTACATAGCATACTCATCATCAGTTGGAAAGTCAGAACGTTTTTTGAAAGCTTGGTTAGTATTTGCTGTGTTTCCAAGGACAACAGAGAGAAGAAGCTGAAAAATATGACAAGAACTTATTCTCAAGTTAATCATCACTCAAGCAAAATTATGTTGTTGCTGTGAGGTTGTTGCTGTGATGTTGTTGCTGTGATGTTGTTGCTGTGATGTTGTTGCTGTGATGTTGTTGTTGTTGTGATGTTGTTGCTGTGAGGTTGTTGCTGTGATGTTGTTGCTGTGATGTTGTTGCTGTGATGTTGTTGCCGTGAGGTTGTTGCTGTGATGTTGTTGCTGTGAGGTTGTTGCTGTGATGTTGTTGCTATGATGTTGTTGCTGTGATGTTGTTGCTGTGAGGTTGTTGCTATGAGGTTGTTGCTGTGATGTTGTTGCTGTGATGTTGTTGCTGTGAGGTTGTTGCTGTGATGTTGTTGCTGTGATGTTGTTGCTGTGATGTTGTTGCTGTGATGTTGTTGCTGTGATGTTGTTGTTGTTGTGATGTTGTTGCTGTGAGGTTGTTGCTGTGAGGTTGTTGCTGTGATGTTGTTGCTGTGATGTTGTTGCCGTGAGGTTGTTGTTGTGATGTTGTTGCTGTGATGTTGTTGCTGTGATGTTGTTGCTATGATGTTGTTGCTGTGATGTTGTTGCTGTGAGGTTGTTGCTATGAGGTTGTTGCTGTGATGTTGTTGCTGTGATGTTGTTGCTGTGAGGTTGTTGCTGTGATGTTGTTGCTGTGATGTTGTTGCTGTGGTGTTGTTGCTGTGATGTTGTTGCTGTGAGGTTGTTGCTCTAGAGATGTTAAATTTATAGTTTAATCATACAGTGGGAGAAAATCATGTTGTAGTTGCAGGGAGGTTGTTCCTCAAGACAGGGATGCTCTGGAGAGGTTGTACTGTAATTAGTTCCAGATAAGCTATGTTTTAATCACAACCCAGCTCCAATAAATTGGTATAAAAATGCAGGAAAAGATTCTGTATTTAGAAGGAAATCTAGACATACCTCTCCAGAAGTATCGAGATCTTCAAACACATCGGATGTAGAGTCAGTGTCGGAATCATCATAATCAACAGATGACACGCTGTCTGAGTCGGAATCATCTTGTGGTAACGTCTCTTGATGTTCTATCAACCAATTAACCACAGATTCAGCACTCGGTACATCAGAAGCTGAAGCCAATGAACCACCTTTAACACAAGGTAAAATAGCATTGAATACAAAGTTATATATTGATATCAAACTTGAAATGAGCATGTTAAAACTCAGTAATATAAGAAATGAAACATATACTACATGTTTTAAACATTAAAATACAAAGTTTGCTACATACCGGTGACTGCATGATGGTATTTAAAACATAAATTTACTTCCAATAGATACGTGCAAAATGTGTAAAATATCTTCAAAATTATTTTTCCAAATGTGATAATATAATCAAAACGTGAAAAATATTTTCAAAATGTGAAAACATCCACAAAATGTGAAAACATCTTCAAAACTGCAAAACACCATTACAAGCCGTACCTTACTGCATTGTTTGTGTTGAGGGTATTTCAGTATTTAAGGTTACAAGTTAAGTAGAGTAAGCAAGTTAGAAATCAATGTAAAAGAAAAAATTCTAACCAAGTGATTTTATGGCAAACTCCACTTGTTTACGTTGGAATCCCATCTCCATTATTCTAGTAACTTCAGGTAATGGTGGGGGTATGGCTGCCTTTGCTTTTTTTGGTTTTGTTTTTCCAATCACTGTCGGTACAGATGGAGCCACTGGAGGTGGGGCTACAACAGGGGCTGAGGGTTGATAAAGGGCCACCTCACTATCAGAATCTGACTCATCTATCTCTTCATCAAAAGTTTCTCTAGATGCAGTTAAGTACTGACACACAGATAGACACGCAGCCTGCAAAATTAATAGTGCTGTGGACTTCCAATGGAATTTGAGCAACAATTATATACAACTAAGCAGTCAAATATAAGAGTAAATTATATGTATGATTATCTTAAAACAGCCAGCAGAAAGTTTCTTTCAATACTGTATCAAATTTGCATCATTTAAACATTAACACTGAGTATTTCACTTATAAATATACAAACTGGGCAAATAATCCATGAGGTACCCTTATGTCACTCAGATGAATCTAGCTGAAGAGAACTGAGTGTGACATTACCTACGAGTTTGGCCAAAATCTACAACATAATCCTTGTTCACTTATCTAAAACATACCTCAAGTTCATCTCTAGTGAACAAAGCTTTCAGTGGTGATGGCTGAGTTGCTGCCATGAGAACTTGTTGTAGAATCATGCTGGGAGTGTCAACAATTTCAGTCAGGTAATCATAGTCACTTGTACTGGTATCAACTTCGGCAGGCAGTAACTCTGGTAACACACCCTGTGTTAGAATCTTACGTAATATATTCTGATGTTTTAGTAAAACACGTCCAGCACGTAACATTCCCAACTTGATCTGTTGTTTTCTTAACTCCATCATGTCAACATGTGTAACTGAAATGATCAATTCGCCTTCCATTAGGGTGATTTAAAAAAAAATGAAGCAAATCCTTAAATTTCAAATGTAGCAAACCATGCAAAGATTTTCAGCACAAACTCTATGCTGTTGAATGTGGTTTGGTGTCAGTATTTTCATAGCCAAGTTTCATAAACTTGCTGTTTTGCATTCAAATGTTATTAAAGAAAACGTGTGTAAAATCGTTGCAAGTGTAACCCGTTTTTCGGACATTTTAGGTAAAACATGATTTTCAAAATGATGATATGTATTTATTACTTTATAGAAACATGAAATGTTGCTTTTTACATAATTTGTGAACATTTAAGTTTAATAGCTTACTGAATTTACTTCAGTAGTACCATTTAGTAACTATATTATTTTAAGAAGAAAATAGTTACTGCATTATTTTTTTCTCTTTAAAAATACTGCTCATTTCAATTAAAATGCTCTCATATCAAGACAGAAGGTAAGTGTATTGATTATCAGTGTATATTTCAAAAGACTGATATATTGTTAACATTAAATGACCAAATGGTTTAAGATAAAAGTTTTTTCAAGCACTCTCCATTGAAAATTACTTTGCCTGTTGGAAAATGTTGCAAGTGTAACATTTGAGTTTAATGGTTTAGAATTTTCTAAAACACAGAAGTAATATATTTTTTGCTTTACATTTCAGAGGAGAACCACCTGAGGTCATGTAGTGCACTCATTTTCTTGTTCTAAAGCATACCTTTTCTAGGCATGATCATAAGTGATGTTGCGAGTGTAACGCTATTTTGACATGTTGCAATAGGAACATTTTATACTGGCATAAAATGCATATAGTACCAATGCTGCTTAAAAAGCACTGTTTTTTCATTAAGGAGATACATGTGCTATATGTTTTTACAGTTTATCTTAATGAAATTTAGTACATATTAGTAAAAATATGTATAATAATTGCAAAATACCCCAACTTTTATACTAAAATGAATATTATTTACACTTATTGTTAATGGTTTTACTTTTACTATTCTTAAACCTTAAGCACAATGAAAATATGATGAAAATAGGTACATGTGCAAGTAATATAACTGTTAACAGACTACATAAACAGGTAATGATAAATATAGGGAGAAATGTTACACTTGCAACAAAAATAATCAAGATGAATATTGAAGGTGCATTTTCTATTTTTCCAAAGGTTGACATAAATTAGGAATTGCAATGGGCAAATTGGTAGTCAAATGATCTTTTTGAGGGAGATGATCAGATCAATGAGATCTCTAGGGGTGCAACAATATGGCATAATCTGTGCAATTGCAATATATTGCAATATATTGGAATACAGTTGACCTATATTGCAATATGTATTGCAAGGCAGAAAAGTAATGAAAAATGCAATAAAACTATAGTCACTGTTAATTATAGTGTTTACACATTACCACATAGTGATATAAATGTTTAAGGTAGTTCATTCATATAGTATAACTAGTAGATGGCTTATCAGTACCAATAGGTAAACTATCAGGTTTACACACTGTATAAAATATGTTTGATGGAAAACTGAAAATAATAAATGATTTGTTATTATATATAGGGATGAATCAGTCTTTGATGGTTCAAAACAACACTAAAAATGTGTCTGCATTCATTTAATTTGATGGATTATGAGCTAATTCATTATTGCAGTACATGGATGTAGTATTGCAGTACTTAGCAGTCTGACACTTTATCACAATATACTGGTATACTGTCATACCATTGCACCCACTAGAGATATCTAACAATAAAATGAAAGAGTGAAGTAGTATAGAAAAAAACTAAAAAATGACCCAAATTTAAGGCAAGAACTTGAAAGTCTAAATAGCGCTTAAAGAAAAGAAAATACAAGAAAACACATTATACAAGCTTAAGTTAAAAAGAAAAAGAAAGGAAGATGAAACATTTAATAATATCATAAAGGAAAAGAACAGTCCAAGGATACAGAAACTATGAACAGTCAGACAGACAAAGAAAACAGAACTTAAAAGACAACATGGAACTGAAGAAATGCAGAACATAAAGATAAAAAGTATGCACAAAAGAGAAGAAAGACGTGTTTATGTTCCAAAGGTAGGCCAATCATTCTAAAATCTTTACATTGACTTTTAATTGTTTACAATAGAATCTTACATATTCTCCATGTATTAAAAATCCTTTAATCCTTAAAGGTTTATAACTATAGTAAATTTATTTTACATTCTAGGGTTCTTCAAACAAATCAGGAAGATGTTAAGTTGCAGTTCCTACACGCATTTAGACAGACTGGTGCCTACAAATGACCCGAAAATGATGACATTGCCTAGCAACCACAGTCAGATGTTCTGAAAAAAAACTCACTTGTCAAGAGTTGCTGCAGGCAGGGGTCTCAAATGAAATTTAAAATCAGTGAAATTCTGTTTGTTTTAAAAACAAGAGGGCCATGATGGCCCTATCAATGCTCACCAGGAAAAAAGGTCATTTGGAGACGAACATTGTTAAAATATTTCTAAACGAGTCCAAGTAAAATCAAGTGACCCTAAGGTCAGGGCCAAATTTGACCCCGGTGCCATAATATAGACAAATTTGGAAGAGGTCTGCTAGACAATACTACATACAAAATATCTTAACTCTAGGCCTTGTGGTTTCGGAGAAGATTTTTTAAATTTTCCTATATAAGTCTATATAAATCAAGTGACGCCTGGGCGGGGCCAATTTTGACCCTAAAGCAATAATTTGAACAAACTTGGTAGAGGTCTACTATACAATGCTACATACCAAATATCTTAGCTCTAGGCCATGTGGTTTAGGAGAAGAAGATTTTTCAAATTTTCCCATATAAAATAGAATAAACCCCAGGGCAGGGCCAATTTTGACCCCGGGGCCATAATTTGAACAAACTGGGTAGAGGTCCACTAGACTATACTATATGCCAAATATCTTAGCTCTACACCATGCGGTTTCAGAGAAGAAGAATTTTTAAATTTTCCTATGTAAGTCCATATAAATCAAGTGACCCCCTGGGCGGGGCCAATTTTGACCCTAGGGCAATAATTTGAACAAACTTTGTAGAGGTCCACTAGACAATGCTATATGCCAAATATCTTAGCTCTAGGCCTTGTGGTTTTGTAGAAGAAGACTTTTCAAATTTTCCTATATAAAATAGAATAAACCCCAGGGCAGGGCCAATTTTGACCCCGGGGCCATGATTTGAACAAACTTGGTAGAGGTCCACTAGACTATACTATATGCCAAATATCTTAGCTCTACACCATGCGGTTTCAGAGAAGAAGATTTTTTAAATTTTCCTATGTAAGTCTATATAAATCAAGTGACCCCCGGGGCGGGGCCAATTTTGACCCTAGGGCAATAATTTGAACATACTTTGTAGAGGTCCAATAGACAATGTTATATGCCAAATATCTTAGCTCTAGGCCTTGCGGTTTCAGAGAAGAAGATTTTTCAAATTTTCCTATAAAAAATAGAATAAACCCCAGGACAGGGCCAATTTTGACCCTAGGGCCATAATTTGAACAAACTTGGTAGAGGTCCACTAGACAATGCAATATACAAAATATCTAAGCTCTAGGCCTTGTGGTTTCGGAGAAGAAGATTTTTTAAATTTTCCTATATAAGTCTATATAAATCAAGTGACCCCCGGGGCGGGGCCAATTTTTACCCTAGGGCAATAATTTGAACAAACTTGGTAGAGGTCCACTAGACTATGCTACACACCAAATATCAAAGCTCTAGGTATTATAGTTTTTGACAAGAAGATTTTTTAAATTTCCTATATAAGTCTTTGTAAAATCAAGTTACCCCCGGGGCGGAGCCAATTTTGACCCCAGGGGAATAATTTGAACAAACTTTGTAGAGTTCCATTAGACAATGCTACATACCAAATATCTCAGCTGTAGGCCCTGTGGTTTTGGACAAGAAGATTTTTTAAGTTTTTTCTATTTGTTGCCATAGCAACCAGAGTTTTTAATGAAATTTAATTTTTTGAACAACTTTGAAAGGGGACCACCCAAGGATCATTTCAGCAAAGTTTGGTTGCAATCGGAATAGTGGTGTAGGAGAAGAAGTTGTTTTAAGTAAATATTGACGCCACTTCACGACGAACACCGCACGACGCACGATGGACGCAGGGCGATCACAAAAGCTCACCCTGAGCACATTCGTGCTCTGGTGAGCTAAAAAGTGTACACAAAATGGTGCATGCAGAATTGTGATTAATTGTTAATTCTAAATGGATTTGAATGTAAAACTTGGTAGTATTCCTGAAGATTCCAGTTTTTAATTTCATTTCTTATTCATGGGGTTCATTTGTTGTAAATCAGTTATCTGATCAGATGCAATATTAATTAATTTAAACCCAAACTGGACCAAGTTATCCATACTGCAATGAATCATTGTTTTTGAAAAAATGTTGCAAGTGTAACATCTGGCATTAGTATTAAAATAGCATCATATAGCCTTATAACACATTTGTAAGTGAACTAGTATCAATTTTCTAGAGTTTATTTTGTTTAAAAGTAAGATACATTAAGTTTAAAACAATACCACATCTATTAAATCCAGTATTTTGTTCAAAGCATATTACAGTTAATACTTGTGGAGTTATATGAATTGATTAATAATTTTTGTTACATTCATATTTCCAGCTAGTTTTAAGATAACACTTCAGTTATGTCAATTCTGTATACAACATTTTGAACTATTGACACCAAAAAAGTATTGTTTATTATATGAACAACATGATATTGCAACAAGAGGGCCATGATGGCCCTATAAATGCTCACCAGGAGAAAAGGTCATTATGAGATTAACATTGTTGAAGTTTTCTATACGAGTCTAAGTAAGATCAAGTGACCCATCTGGGCCGTTTTTTATCCCATGGCCATTATATGAACAGATTTAAAAGAGGTCCATTAGACAAAGCTAGATACCAAATATCTTAGCTCTAGGCCTTGTGGTTTCGGAGAAGAAGATTTTTTAAAATTTTCCTATATAAAATAGAATAAACCCCAGGGCAGGGCCAATTTTGACCCCAGGGCCATAATTTGAACAAACTTGGTAGAGGTCCACTACCATTGCCACATACAAAATATCTAAGCTCTAGGCCTTGCGGTTTCGGAGAAGAAGATTTTTTAAATTTTCCTATATAAGTCTATATAAATCAAGTGACCCCCGGGGCGGGGCCAATTTTGACCCTAGGGCAATAATTTGAACAAACTTGGTAGAGGTCCACTAGACAATGCTACATACCAAATATCTTAGCTCTAGGCCTTGTGGTTTCGGAGAAGAAGATTTTTTAAATTTTCCTATATAAAATAGAATAAACCCCAGGGCAGGGCCAATTTTGACCCTAGGGCAATAATTTGAACAAACTTGGTAGAGGTTCACTAGATAATGCTACATACCAAATATCTTAGCTCTAGGCCCTGTGGTTTTGGAGAAGAAGATTTTTTAAATTTTCCTATATAAGTCTATATAAATCAAGTGACCCCCGGGGCGGGGCCAATTTTGACCCTAGGGCAATAATTTGAACAAACTTGGTAGAGGTCCACTAGACAATGCTACATACCAAATATCTTAGCTCTAGGCCTTGTGGTTTCGGAGAAGAAGATTTTTAAAATTTTCCTATATAAAATAGAATAAACCCCAGGGCACGGCTAATTTTGACCCGGGGGCCATAATTTGAACAAACTTGGTAGAGGTCCACTACACAATGCCACATACAAAATATCTAAGCTCTAGGCTTTGTGGTTTCGGAGAAGAAGATTTTTTAAATTTTCCTATATAAGTCTATATAAATCAAGTGACCCCCGGGGCGGGGCCAATTTTGACCCTAGGGCAATAATTTGAACAAACTTGGTAGAGGTCCACTGGACAATGCTATATGCCAAATATCTTAGCTCTAGGCCTTGTGGTTTCGGAGAAGAAGATTTTTAAAATTTTCCTATCTAAAATAGAATAAACCCCAGGGCAGGGCCAATTTTGACCCCGGGGCCATAATTTCAACAAACTTGGTAGAGGTCCACTAGACAATGCCACATACAAAATATCTAAGCTCTAGGCCTTGCGATTTCGGAGAAGAAGATTTTTTTAATTTTCCTATATAAGTCTATATAAATCAAGTGACCCCCGGGGCGGGGCCAATTTTGACCCTAGGGCAATAATTTGAACAAACTTGGTAGAGGTCCACTAGACTATGCTACACACCAAATATCAAAGCTCTAGGCATTGTAGTTTTTGACAAGAAGATTTTTTAAATTTCCTATATAAGTCTATGTAAAATCAAGTTACCCCCGGGGCGGAGCCAATTTTGACCCTAGGGGAATAATTTGAACAATCTTTGTAGAGTTCCATTAGACAATGCTACATACCAAATATCTCAGCTCTAGGCCCTGTGGTTTCAGACAAGAAGATTTTTTAAGTTTTTTCAATTTGTTGCCATAGCAACCAGAATTTTTAATGAAATTTAATTTTTTGAACAACTTTGAAAGGGGACCACCCAAGGATCATTCCAGCCAAGTTTGGTTGCAATCGGCATAGTGGTGTAGGAGGAGATGTTGTTTAAAGTAAACATGGACGCCACGTATTCGTAACGACGCACGACGGACGCAGGGCGATCACAAAAGCTCACCCTGAGCACATTCGTGCTCTGGTGAGCTAAAAATGTTGCAAGTGTAACAAATTGTTGAAAAATATGCCACCTTTTCAAACAGCATACATGGCAAAGTTAAATATATTTCATACAAAGAAAAACATTCTAACTTTATGTAAATGATCTCAATATTATATTTCAAGTATTGTTTCCAGTTTATATTATGCTATGCAAAAAATATAAAAACTTTGCATGGTATCAGTAGAAAAAGAATTGATAAAAATCATCAAAAAGTATAAAATTTTGAAAAATAATGAAAAACCTTAGCTATTTCTGGTATTTTTTTTACATTTATGTGTACAACATCGAAATGTTTACAAAAATGTGTGTTATTTAAACGTTTAATGTCAGAAAAGTAATCACAAATTATGTATGTGTTTTGAAAAAAATACAGAAATAGTTCAATAAAATTTGCATATTTCAGAATTGTGTGAACTTGCTCTTAATCGCCCCTTACATTTTTCAAAACTTCAATGTTATTACATACAGTGACAATAGAAATAAATGGCCTGTGTTAAACTTGAAATTTCACCTTTCTGTCACTTTAAATCTTCATTATTTTTTAAATCACCCATTAGCGATACAGTCAGTAAACCAATCATTTTGTTTGTAATAAGTGAGTTTAATATCATTTTTGAAAGACATCTCAGTTATTTTCGTTGCGCTCAATTCTCTTGGTATTTACTAAATTGGCTATTTCATTGGGACATAAATTTGTAGATTTTGATTATTGAATAAAATGCTTATCTCTACATTTAAATTCATGAGGATTTGTTTTTGTGGATGAGTCGACCCATGAAATCCACGAAATTAAATTCCCAACAAAAATTAATGATTCCACAGTATACAGCAGTTTTTCTGGACTGTATTCAAACCAGTACTAACATATTTACCAACAAGAAGCCAGCACCTTCTACACATCTCTTAAGTGGGAAAATCAACAGTTCTGTCAAATTTCCATAGAAGAGTATGAACTGCCACAACCTGTATTCAAACCTGGATTACTGTGTAACTAGTCCAGCATACTGACTATAGGACCACGGCCACAGCATAAACCTATCAGGTAACTTAATATTGAAATAAACAATTATAACCTCATAATTCATCTAGATTAACTGTGGTCAGCTTTGTGCTAGGTGAGCTAAAAATGCAAACTTTAAAGTATCATATAAAGAGTGGCTCTCAACTTTACAGAGAGTACAGTTCATGAACATGAAGTTTAATGACTGAAATATAAAGAGTTGTTCTGCCATCATAACATCCTATATGAATTTTTTTTATCGCCATTTTCAACATTATTTCAGTTATATCATGGTGCGCAGTTATCCTAACCAGCTTCCCTGAACTTCATTTAGGCCTTAACAGGTCCTAACCACATTCTATCTATTAGCTAATGCCAAGCTGGTGGAGGACAATTTAACATAGGATGTAACATTTTAGGTCAAATTTGTCACAGACAGTGTGAGCGTCGCCCGGGATTCAAACACACAACCTCTTGATCAGTAGACCATGGCTCTAACCACTGAGCTACCCGGGCAGGCCTTATATGAACACAATAAGTTATAAGATAAGATAAAGTTAACCTTCAGATTCTACAGTTGTTGTACTAGTAGCCAGAGGAGCCTTGTCAGAATCTCTGCCTTCTTTCTCTACCCTGTAGTTATGACAGGTAAGACATAACATTGTAGCCCAGGTATTTACCACATCATCCGACAGTGGTAACTTCTCCACACAGAACTCTAAACTAGGAACCTGTATAATGTAGAAAAAACAACAAAGATCTACATGGTGTGTGAGTTAAACACATTGTGTAAGTTGATTGTTCATCCTGACAACCTAAAATGGGTCAAATCATCTCATATTATCACAGGAACATCATAATAGACCAGGAAGAAACTCTTACAATACTGGAACCAAAACTGCAAAGCCTTCACTACAAGGATAGAGCCAGACCAGCCTTTACACCCATACAATTTGACCAGGCTCTTTACTCTAGGGTGCCTTAAATTCTAAACTTTCATTGTGATATCCCTTAAATTGATAATGGACTGTTTCAAAAATAGAAGTCAGACAAGTCCATTCAGTAAATTCAGCAGATTAAGGATTAAGATAGGAAACATTTGGAATTTACATCAAATGCATAAGCTGCCAGGACAGGATAGAACTAGATGGAGAGACTTGATCTATGACTGAGTCTTCACTAGGAGAGATTTAATTGAGTCATCTTGTATTATTATGTGTTACAAGAGACTTATATCCAGCTCCTGCAGCCAAGAGGAAGGTAGGACAACACAGAAGACTATGCAAGGTAAGGAACACTACAGTACAGTAGGTTGCTAGATGCAGTGTCTCGTCTCTTGAACTTGGCCTTTTGTCGATGAGGGAATCTAAACCCTATATAGTATTCTGTTTCAGCAAGACCTTCTTGGTACCATGTGGTACTGCATGAAGCATTGAGTATCTTATAAGTAGCTGACATGCCTAAAGTTGCTAAGTATAATACTGATACACTTTATATACATTGTACATACGAGGGGTGTTCCAAAATTATTGTTACTTTGGTGATTTCTCTTTGATAGAAGTAATTCTGATCATTTTACTTTGCCCTGTCCCTCGAAGTACTCCCCCTCTGCATCTATGCATCGTTTCAACCGATCGATCCACTTTTGGAAACAGTTTTCGTACTCTTGAATTGGTATACTCATAAGATACTGGTAAATGGCAGAGCCAAGGGCATTTCTTGATTTATATTTTTTTCCAGACAGGTGAAATTTTAGTTTTGGGAACAAGAAAAAGTCACAGGGGGCCAAGTCCGGTGAATATGCAGGGTGGGGGAGGACAGTGACCTTTTCTGCCTTCAAAAACTCCATTACAAAGCGCGCCTTGTGTGCTGGCGCATTATCATGTAAGAGTCTGAGGTACTTCAAACCTGTCCGTGGACGGCGGCGTTTGTAGACTTTCTTAAGTTTTCGAAGTACAACGTCTCTATAATACTTCGCTGTGACCGTTTTGCCTTTTGGAACAGGGATTTGAATGATTGGACCCTTGTTATCAAAGAATATGACATACAAAACCTTCCTCACGGTGCGTATTCTTTTTGCAATGCTAGGGCGCCTGGCGTTTTTGATTGCCCAGATTCGATTACTGCATTTTCGTTTGGGTTCGAAAAAATACACCCATGTTTCATCACCTGTGACCACATTATCAAACGCCTTTTTGCTGTATTTTGGGTATTTCTTCAATAAGGATTTGGCCTTGTCAACCCGGGACCTCTTTTGGTCGTCAGTTAGTAAATGGGGTATCCACCTGGCATTGATCTTGCCCAGCTTAAGATGTTTCTTTAAAATACAATGAATACGTGCTAAAGATAAGCCTGTCATTTTAGCTAACTGCCGGACAGTGTACCTTGCATCTTTTTCAAGGATTTGCCGAATTCGTTCAATGTTATGCTTCGTTGTTGTTGTTGCAGGGCGACCTGTGTGAGCAGCATCTTTAAGCTGCTGGTGTCCCGACTTAAATCGAGCAACCCACCTACAAATAGTCATATATGACATTTGACCCTTCCCATAGATATCACACACCTCACGATGAATATCCACCGGCTTTAAGCCAAGTAGAGACCTACCTTTGATATAGGCCCTAATTTCAATTACATTGTCAGCTCTCTTGCCAGCCATATTTGTATAGAGTGTAACGAGTGCGCTACAAAATAATGTACACAGCACCAAGGTCAGTGTAATTGTGAGCGAGATATTTACCTATCCCACGCTTCAGATATCACGCTATCGCCACGAGGTAGTTTTAAGCTCATTTAGCACTATTTCCACGAGATATTGCACAAGTAACAATAATTTTGGAACACCCCTCGTATATATACATCCTGTTGTAAATATACAAAGTATGGTGGACCATTATGGCCACTCAGAATAAAACCTGACAAGCAACACACAGAAAACATGAAAAGACAAAACTATAAGAATACATACAGAAACAAGTGAGTTAAGTCTACTGGTAGACACTGATCCATCAGATAGCTGAACTAGAATCTTTCCTCTAGGAGTTATCCTTGATATTATACCCATACCAGAATCCTCTATCTTGACTACTCCACCGAGTCTTGGACGATTATCAATACCACCAATGACAGCCATCACTGCTAGTATGGAGGACTCATCAGTAGCTAATGTTGGATCATTCTGAAAGTTAGAAGAAGAGTCAGAACTGCTTGAAATATTGCCTGAATGCAAAAACATTTTTCTCTCACCTTTAGAAAATGAGGAAAATTGGAATCATCTATCTAGAAACAACATCAAGGAATGTGAGTTAAAACTAGAAATGTGTCCAGAGGACATGAATGCCCCTATTGAGAGCTAAGTCAAAAAGGGGCCATAACTTGTGTGTGGAAATGTTTGGATTTTAACAGAAATCTAACCTGACCTGTATTTTATTATCATATACTTTCATGTAAAATATGTAACTAATCCATAAAATATTTCTTGAGTTATTGCTCGGAAATCAAAATTTGAACGGAGGACATCCTGACAGACAGGGGTATCACTCTATGCCTATCTAGCGAGGCACAGAAAGTCAACAAAACATGATATTAGATATGTATAAAATCAATTGATAAGTAAAATTATACCCCACCTTTGACAAGACATTCTGTTCCAGCAAGATATGAGGCAAACTTCTAAGATGTTTCACTATAAGTTCATTAATACAAGTATTCCATGTGTCCAAAGTGTGTAGTTTCCTTAGCAACAATACAAGTTCCTCGGCAACAGTACTAGTGTATGATGCTGTCAGTGATACAGGTGCTCTCTGTCTATGTCTCCGTGGAGAACCTACTGATATAAAACATTATGAAGAAGTTACATTCCTTTACTTATGTCTTATGTTATAATTTTACAAACAAACTTAAAAAATACCACTGTCAAATGTAGTATATGCTATTGAATATTCCATAAACAAACTTAAAGTTACAAAAAATACCCTATATTTCAAATGCATTAATTAATATTTGCTGAATATTTTTATCTTAAGGCTATGGAACAACTGCAGAAATGTTATTTACAGAACATTTTGATATTTGATATGGCAAAGGCACAACTGCATAAATGTTACATGTGTTTTCTCAGTAAGTGAATTTTTTGTCTTTAAATCTAAATTCCTGAGAGGAAACACAACTTTCACATCCAAACAACAATATAGACGTTAATTGTTTCATTGATTTCCTAATAATACAGACAGAAAGAATTACAAAATGAACCTATTTTCTGTAACTGTAATATTGAAGTATAATTGAACACAAACCATGTGGTACGAGTGTCGGATCAGCTGAACAAGATACCAGGATAGATCCTAGTAAATGTATAATTCTGTTCACGATAGTTTCTACACGTGATGTATCAACAGTGCGGTCCCACGATGGAAGTACAGTACGTAGTAATTTTATAGTCAGTATCTGTAATAAATTGAACAGTATGACATTGAGCAAGATTTGTTTCACTTCAAACAACATATCATTTTTGAAAACTGAACAATAGTTCAGCTGTCCTTAGCCGTCACTAGCTCAGCACGCATGAATTTTCATGCTGACCTAAGAATTATGTTTATCTACATCTGCCATGCAGTTGTTTAACTAGTTCTTGTTCCATGTTGCAGTGCAAGTCAATGTAAGTTCAGTTTCCTTGAGTACTTTCAGTACTTTGATTATCATTGTACCTACAACAATGGTGTAGCATGTTATATACAACCTTTCACATTACCATGGTAAATAGATTCCTAGAATATAACATGATCATGATGTATTTCAGTCTCAGAATTTAGCATCTTACCTAAGATCTGTGACAACTAAACAATGCAAAGAACACAAGTCTGATTCAAGCCTGATGATTAAAATGACTGAATTTCACAAAGACAGCTTACATTGTATGCTATATTTAATGAAATTACTTTATTACAAATAGTATTATACTAAATGGATCATTTATTGATTTTTATACAGAATCTGATTTAGATGGTTCTACCAATGCAAATGGCATACATGGGGACTTCCTCCATTATTAGACAACTGGACAGTCAACATATGATTATGACTGGTACTGCACCTTTACAATAACAATAACTTCACATCAGTCACATCAGACCAGCCTCGTCTTACCTCTTTGGAGACATTAGCTTGTTTATGTGCCTTTTCTTCCTCCAATATCTTTAAGAGAAGATCTACCCATCTCTGTGAACTAAGAGCTTGACAGATAGTTGGACCAGTAGCAATACTTCGTAGAAATCCGAGGGAACACCAACTATAGTGTTGTTCACACGCAATCTGTACTGATGCTGAGTTAGCATCTGCAAAAATAATCAAGCACTTTTAATGAGGGTTCATGATTCGAATCTTTGAAAAACACAAACAAATAATTAGTGTAACAGAATAACTTGCTTCATGGTTCACACATATGTTCAGAAAATCATTGCGAGTCAGATTATGAATTTGTCTTTTTGTTTGTTTGTTTCAAGTTTTATGCCCCTATTCAACAGTCAGAGTGATATGAGGCAGACAGTTCACCTAACCATCATTCCTGGGAAGAACCAGTACCAGACTCACATCCTCTGTATGCAACTGCCTACTTTCTCATATAAAGAGACATGGTCGGTAGCAGATCTCTAACTCACAACCCTCTATCAGTGAGAGGTTACAGTGGTCTGATAAGTTAACCACTCAACCATGGAGGTGGGTCTTAGGAATTTAAAAGGGACAAAGCCTAACACATTGTAAAAATAATTATTAGCAAAAGTAAGCTCGTTTATCATGATATTTTAATCTACTCACTCAGTCCATAGTTACAGCCACAATCAACAATATTCCTCATCAGTCCACACAAAGTGCTTACAGCCTCTTTCTGACAATTTTCTGAGTATATCCCTGTTGCTATAGATACGTATCTAAGAATTGTTAATGTTGTTTTTCTGATCAATGCCACTGGATGCTTGTTCTCCATTTTCTTTGAGTCTGAAACATACAAGATAACACTAGATACTACATTAATCCTTCAGCAACTAGAAATGTGTCCAGAGGAAACGAATGCCCCCACTGAGAGCTAAGTCAAAAAGGGGCCATAACTCCTGTGAAAACGTTTGGATTTCAATGGAAATTGCATTTGACAAGTATTTAATTATTATACACCTTCATGTAAAATATGAAAATAATGCATGTAAATTTCGTGAGTTATCACTGGGAAACCAAAATTTGGAGGCATAAAAATGCAACATTTATCTGCCAGGTAACAAATTAAGGCATGATGGCCCATTTATGACTCATATGAATCAATAATACTAATCACACAGCCTATAACCTAATCCTACACAGAAACATTACCAAATTCACCAGCTACAACACATAATCTCTTAAAAGGACATTTGATGATACATCAAAGTGATTTAATGAGAAAGAATAACTCTATCTAAAATATATATTTTTATCATAAATACAAAGCATCAAAAGGGAAAGTAATAATTTGAAATTAATTGATATACAGTAATCTCGGGAGTCACTGGAGAGCTGACTAAGTACTCGAGATAAACCTGGTGCTCGTTTTAACCAGGTTTTGTTTGGTGGATAAAAAATCCACTCTTTATAAATATAGAAATTTTTATATAACTAAGTATAAAAATAACGGGACTTCAAGATCTCCTCGAGATAAGCCTAGTGCTCATGATAACAAAGTTTTACTGTATTTAAATAATACAACTGCACAAGAGTAAAAGAGACTAACTTACCTTTATTAGGTACAAGTTCCTCATCTTCCTCCTCATCATTATCAGGTATCTCAGGAGGCTCAGCTAGTTTTAAATCATATTTCCCTTCTTTGCCCATCCTATAACTGTTAGTGCTACCAGAGTCCCACTGTACCCTGATCCAACCATCATTACCTAGTTCACCAATTACACGTCCCATACTGGGGGATGGACCGTCCTGTACAGTAACAATAGATCAATCAGTCAATATATTTATCTGTTCTTTAACAGCCCTTTAACAGCTGCCGCCCAAGAGAGGGGAGATAAGATACAGGAGAACCGTGCATTCATATCCCTACTCTTATTTTGAATAGTTTCCCTGGTTCTTTAACATGCCCGGTGTACAGCACTCTGATAGGCCTCAGCCTTTTTTCTGTGATTTACTAGACACAGTATTTGCAGTGCAAACACATTGATTATTTCTCATATCATCTATGTTCAAACACTTCATATGGAAGCCATTAAATACAATGATAGTAAAAGGAAGAGAATTTAAGTTGCGTACAATTAAATTGGAGGAAACTATAGTTATAGTTATCTTCCTCTCTTCAATGGTCTCCTAATTTATCTTAATGACTGACACAGTTTTTATACATGTGTACTATATCTGAATAATACAGAAAATCTTATAGGTGGAAAACCATAGCTACAGGTAAATTTAGCTACAAGTCAGACTGTTCCATCATATACTATAAAACTGCATTCTACCCACCTGATCTCCCCACTTCCAGTCCACACCTCTCACAACTCTGGTTCCTATCTTCATGAGAGCAGCAAGTTCAGGACCGGACACCGGTACAGGTGCACACTGTTTCTTATGTTTTTGTTCCTCTAGTACAGCACAGATTGTAGAACTACTTGTGTCCTGTAATACTCTCTCTGGATCAGGTCCTACAATAAATTACATAGAAACTGAGGAAGCAATAGTGAGGCCAGAGAAAAGGTTATGTTTATGGTTACCCGAATGACCCATTTTTTGGTGCCCAACCTAAAGATTCTAACAGTAAATAGCAAAGTGTGAAAATATTTGGGATAAAATGTACTTTCGAAGTATGAAAGGTAAGTTTGGATTTTTTTTTAGAAAAGACAAGTTTTGCAATCTAGCTATCCAAGTTTCTTTAATAAAAAAATCGTAACCATGACTATTTCTCCTAAACTCTCGTTCCTCCTTTTTCTAATCATATTTGTACATAAATTGCGCATCATAATTTGGACAAAACCAACAAAAGAAAGTCAACTTCAAGAGTTTAAGAAAGCTCTTTCTTTTCAACTGCAACCTGATAAACCGACTATATTCACATAATATATGACAGTACTAAATAACAGACTAAAGAAAACTTACCAATCAATCTGAGTATTGTCTGTGTAAGAGCGAGGACTCCTGAGTTCAGTAAGAGACTCAGGCTGTTCCCTTGATGTTCAGAAACCAGTAAACCTAGATGTGCAAGTATGAATCTTGCTTGAGGCAACATACCAACATTTAACTTATCCTGCAATGATAGACAGATGAAATCATATGTATGAATTTATATAACGATCTTTCAGCTGCAAATCTAGTTCATGTATATTCCTTTAGAAAGGAGATAGCTTACACAAGTCTGACCCAGAGTAAATGCAACTAAATCTTAGTATGGACTACTTTAAGCAACTCTATACAGGTAACATTAAGGCATGCTATATATAAACATACACAGCATGTAGTCAAACAATAGAGAAGTTGTTATTTTTATTCTTTTTCTTTACAAACAGAATAACTTCTATAGATATGAGATATACAGTCAAACCTGTGTTAGCAGCCACCTCTGAATAAAAGCCACTCTTTTTAAAACAGTCATTGATAACTTAAAACAAAATAACCTCCATATAAAGACCACATGTCAATAATGACCACCTGTCAATAATGGCCATGTGTCAATAATGACCACCTGTCAATAATGGCCACATGTCAATAATGACCACCTGTCAATAATGGCCACATGTCAATAATGAACACCTGTCAATAATGGCCACATGTCAATAATGGCCACATGTCAATAATGGCCACATGTCAATAAAGGCCACATTTTGTCTTTCCTAAGGGTGGTCTTTGTTCAGAGGTCTGACTGAAACTTGTCAATTTCTAACAGATGTGAAACATTCCTCTAGTCCTGATTATAAAGTCTACCTTAGAGTTATCCTGGCAGTTGAAGTTAAGAACACAAGGATTAACTCCCTTTGATCTGAAGACATTGTCAACTTGTAGGATGTTATTTCTCAGCTCTTGTATTGACCATTGGTAGAGTTCAGAGAAGGTCATCTGTAGGAGGATTCGATCACAAGGTGGAATCAACGTGATGTCAGTCAAACAATGTAAGACTGGTTTACTGAAATCAACATATAAAAGTTTCAGTTAAATACAAAGTCCGCTGATTCCTCATACCTGTGCGCCATTTTTTCCCATTTTGAGAACACCACATTTGAAGTTTGGGTAAATATGTGAGTTACGGGTTTGGAATTTAGATTAACCCATTTTAGGGGAGATCTAGAAGCAGGTAAGTAAGTTCATTGCAAGAGATCGAGATAAAGAAATGATACCAAAATCAAAGTTGAGTAGAAATAATCTGACGATTAAATAATGGATTTAGAATTCATCGATAACTAAAATCTGTCCATGAGGAATGTCCAAAGTGTTTTTTTCAGTGGGTTTAATGCCCTTTTCAATGATATTTCAGTTATATAGTGGCAGGTTCACCTAACCAGATTTCCTGGACTGTAAATCTAACCACTTCTACAAGAAGCAGGCAACTTCTCCTCATACGGAGGAATATTGCAATTTGTCAAATTTTCATAGAAAGGTGTAACCTGCTGCAACCGGAATTCAACCGGAAAGTCCAGAAGCATTAGATCTATTGATGAAAATAATTTTGATTTCTGATGAAAACATATAACACTACTACATATACCTACCAGACTTTGTGACCCATAGTAAGTAATCCCTGCCATCCACACATCAGGTTATATTTAACAGATGGTATAAGATGATCTTTATGTACCAGCGACAACATGGATTGTATGCCTCTTAACCGAATCTCAGCTCTTCGGACCTGATAGCAACAATAAACATAATTAGTTTTCATTCAAACTCCTTTTATATTGTAATTAACATATAATAATTGAAAATAACATTATAACTACAACACATACTATATACAAAATACAAATTACTTAACAGGACTTTGATGACGGTAGTTGTAATTTTCACAGAGTAAGTAATTACATTATCATGTGATTCACATGTACAGGGCTGTTACAATATTGGAAGTCATGATACAGACAGTCGAACCTGTGTCAGCGGCCACCCGCGAATAAAGGCTGTTCTTTCAAAAACAAAACTGCTATTATTTAGAACAAAATGACCTCTGAATAAAGGCCACATATCAATAAAGGCAACATTTTGTCTTTCCCATGGCTTTACCACAGCAACAGGGAATTCACAAGTTTACGTATTTGGTTGAATGTCTTACATATTTTCCCTTCCATACCTTGATGCTAGACTGTACTTTAGGACAGGTATAAATTGACATAGTTTTCTTACCTGATGATGTAAAGAACGTCTCAGTTTTTCTATATCTATAGGACTTTCGTGCATGACAAACTCTACAATCTTGTTTACGAGAGGCATCTCAGTACGGGAACCAGTGAGACGTTGTCGCAGCCAGTTAAGTTTCTGTGAACTTGTCACCATGCTAACTAAAGAATCCCAGGAATCCTTCTGTAAAATTTGTTTAAAATACAATAGCTTGTTTTTTTATTATCGGGTTTATAGGTCACATAAACAGCTAGGGTCATTTGGTGAGTTTTTCAGCCTTAAAGATGGAGGAAGATCCTAGGTGTACACCTAAAAACCGTAAGAGCTTATGTTGTATTGTTATACCCTCTTGCCGACTTTAAATAAAATTTACTTACTAACTTACACCTAGGAAGATCCATTAAACCTTCCATAAGCTAGCTAGTCAGCTTCCTCACATGTGATGTTGGGTCCCAGGTGGGATTTTGAACTTGCAGCAGTGAAGGCTAGAAATTACTAGTCAGAGACCAGAAAAACTTAACTACAGAGGCCCCAAATTTTACTTAATTAGTCAGCTGTAATATGTTCAACTTTCAATTATTTTAACCAATATCTAACAGAAACATTGTGATAATGAGCTTCTCAAACTAACAAATGAAGTAAATTCAAACTGTGAACATGTTATCAAATCAACAATACCTTTTTTCTAGTTTTTCCATGTTTCTTTTTATGATGAAGAGAACCAGCTGATGTCCCTTCCAATGGTAAAATACCATCCATGTCAGCACTACCATCCACTAGTTCAATGTCATGTTCCCCTTCAAGTGAATCCCCAGATGGGGCCTCATTCTTACCAAACACTTTAACCACAAATTCTGCGGGTTCTGACTGTCCATCATTTCCAGTAGCCCCACCCACATATTCAGCACTATCTTCAATACTCCCTTCTGATTGGCCGATATCTGTATCATGACCTCCAGTTTTTTCAGCAGATGGATGAGAATCAGTGTCTGTCTTGTCTGAGGTATCTACCACATTAAGTGATACAGTCACTGGTGAGTCTGAAGGAAATGGTATGATAGCAAAATAATCATATAACTTACCAATGTAACATGTTAACAAATGAGCATGTATCATCAGATGATCAGCTTGAAATTGACTGACAGAATCTTCTCAGAATGTGAGAGTTTGAGATATAATAATGAGATAACAAGAGATTACATGTATATAATTATGCTTTGTGCACTGAACTTTTGTGCGTCAGATATACCAGTGTTGTGTACAGATCTGTATATTTGTATGTCATCACAATCCATATAGTTAAAATCTATTTGACAATTTTCAACTGTTTATAATAAATTACATTACCAGTAAAACAATGCAACCACTTCAGTGTGTAACATAAATTTTCTAAACAAATTGCCGGAAATTCTAAATCAAGTTATACTGCAAACTCATAACAGTTTTGTATTTGTTCAAATTAATTTACAGCCCTGAAATGACCATAACTGTTGAATGGGCCATTAAACAACAGATAAACATTAAATTCATTTAATTCATCTTGGACTTTTGCTAAGAACAATATTTTTGAAGATCTTATTCCTTAACTTACATCTTTGTTTTCTATTTTCTTCCATTACTTTATTTATAGCCAACTTCCATCTTGACGAACTCTGTAACAATCTGGATCTGCTTAATGCATTCACTTCATTACCAATAGCTGGACGTAGTTCATTAAACAGGAAACGACATCTATCAATTACCGGGGCACAGACCTCCTTGTATGATCTACTCTGATCTTGGTGAGCCTGAAGTGTCATAATTACTAATAAATAACAATACTCATCATTACAAAAACAAAATTAAAACCTACCTATGAAGTCATAACCTAGCGACTGGAATTTCTTAAAATAGCATGAATATAATAATACTGAGCAAACACAAATTATCTACAAGACAATGAATTGTTAACTCCTCCATCATGTTTTACCAAATGCTCCATTCAAATACACAGGACAAAAAAAAGTGAAAGTTAATTGGCGTTACATTCCAAGAAGTATCGTCAATATATTCCAGTAAAGAACACACTTCATAAAAGTTACAATTTCTAGAAAATGAAAGTATCCTTAAAGGAATTGTCGAAGCAGTTTAATGTACAAGTCTATATTTACCTTAATTAAAGATCTCTTGACTTGTCCAGCAACACGTAATAACTCGGTGATAGCTTTCGGCAAAGAATGATGCTTCCCGGCATCACCCTGTCCATGTTCTACGAGGCTGAGAACCACATGAGCTAAATCATGATGTTTTATCAACACAGCAAGCAGTAGTCTGTATAAAATATAATATATAATGGTGTAACAGATAAACACATGTTAAGGATCTTTTACCAACTATACTCCAATAAATGCCCTTACCCGTAATAAATGCCCCTACAGTTTCATGAAACAACATAATTGTGACTCACAATTCTTCATTGTTTTAATTATTCTTCAACTATATGAACCATTAAACCATTCAAATAATAGCGTGAACAACGTAAAGACAAAACTGTGAAATATATCAGTCATTGGGGCATCAATAAGGTAGTATAATGAATTTGTTAACAATTTTATTTTTGTTATTAAATTGTTATGCATACTGTCAAACCTGTGTTAGTCGCCACCTCCATATAAAAGCCATCAATTATTACAAAATGGCCAACGAATATGGCCACCTGTCAATAAAGGCCACATTTTTTCTTTCCCATTGGTTACATTGGTTCACAGGTTTGACTTTATTTCTTCTATAAAAATAAGATGGAAGCCCATAATGTGTATCTCACCTGCCAACTTCTTCTACAGGATGATCAGGAGGGAAGTCTATAGGCAGAGTTATATGATGTTGTTTAGAATATCTCTCTGTTACAGTAAGAAATGTCTTCACAGCCAAGTCCTGGCATCTTCCTTCAGCTAAAGCTTGTAAGAATGGTCGTGAGACATCAGATATCGAGGCTTGCCTATCAAATAATGCTTCTTTATCATCTAATGCTGAACTTGTCATATCGGAACTAGACAGAGCACCTGCACCAGGTGTCGTGGTGACACTCGATGATCTACTTTCACCTTTCTCTTCCTCGAAGGGATTACGAGGCTGAAGCAGTTGCAGACCTCCACGAAAGAAATCTGAACCTAACCATTCACTACACTCAGTTTCTTCTTGAGATAGAGTCGTACTACGTGCTTGTTGTGCTGCATGTAACCCGAGCAACATGGCTAGTGTTCGTTCTGTATCCATTAATGGGGAAGAGGCTGAGCTAGCATCCATCAGTTGTATAATGTCTTTTTCAGGCTAAAATGGTACATATAATACCATATATAATTACACATTTTTCCTTACTGCTGAATCAATTCCTAACAATTAAACAAGCTGTAAAGAACATAACAACAAATTTAAGACTCAACTTCCGTCTATAAAAATGATTTTACTAACAATGAATCCCTAAAAAGACATTAAACCTATCAATCGGTTTAGGAATAAAAAATGTCAGAAAATTTCTTAAAATGTTCCACAGATGAAAAAACAACAATAATTACAACATCTTCATGGTCAAGTATTTAAAATGTATACAAATCTCACCTCAATATATTGTCCAACATAAAAAGCATGTAACATTTCTCTAGCTTCCAGAGAATGATGAGCGTTCTCAAATGCTACAGTAGCATCTAGTCCTGCATATTCTGCCAGGATCTCTAGACCACACGGTGCTTGTGTTTTAAAGTCTTGGACGTCGTAAACTTTTCCATGTATAATAATCCACATGCCTCCATCTTTGTTATGGTTTTCAAGGTCAGCTTTACGAATGGTTAGAACATCTTCCTGACCCTTCTGACCCAGTTTATCAATGGAATGATCTAAAATCAATAAGTAAAATATATGTATTCCATTATCAAATAAACCATCAATGAATAATGTATATCATCTAGGAACAAAATGCATACTATTAACTACAGGCAAAAAAATATCAATATAGTTAATAACAAACTGGTCTACGGATGGACATGACAGTGCAATGAACAGACAGACATGGGCAAACCTATATGCCCCCCTAAAGTGGAGGGGGCATAAAAAATTTGCTAGTTTATAGAAAACTATTACAAGAAAAAATCTTTTCCGACCTTGACACAATATTTAAGCAGCTACGTATATATTTCATAATTATAAAATACATGAAAGTAAACAACTGGAGTGACTGAAGCAGAGAGTTAAATCAGAAAATGTCGGCACAAATGCAAAATGGTCTTTCTTGATGACAGTATAATAATGATAAAGACATAGGCATAGGCCCAATCTTCCATGTTAGCCTCTAAGGATATAACAATATAGCAGAAACTGAACTTACTCCAAACACCAGGCCAGGATAAGTCCTCCCTATCTTCTCTATTGAGGCCGGGAGCCAGCTTATTGTATTTATCCAGTATATCTAGAACCTGTTCTAGAATGGGAACCGCACCAGACATCTGTACCACAGCAGGACTATGTAGTTGTAACAGTACCATACATGTCAACATCTCTGGTAACAATACTCCTGAAAATTATGTGGAGGGTAAAACCCATGGTTCAATTTTGCCAGAGTTTGTAACATACAATTAATGCTATACATATACAGCATGGTATTACAATATACAGTCAAAACTTGTGAACAAAGGCTACCATTAGGAAAGACAGAATGTGACTTTTATTGACAGTTAACCTATATTGGTTGGGAGATCAATTTGTTCTAATTTATCAATGATTGTTTTAAAAAGAATGGCCTTTATTCACATGGTGGCCTTTATTCAGAGGTGGCTGCTAACACAGGTGTGACTGTATCTGCACTATAATTTCTTAAATTAATTAAGTGTTTTACTGGGATAGTATCAGAGGGTCATATACCTAACAAACTCAATCAAAATTATCTTGCAATCAATGAAACTTATCAGAGAATTTTGGTTTCTACAGAGAGTATATTTTCATAATCTGTCAAAATGTGACACATCGGAATACACCATACGAAGTATACTGTATACAACATAAAAATGGAATTATCTAACAAGAAAATTAAAGTATGTTACCCATTCAGACATTAACTCCATGCTGCCAAAACAGTGTAACTGAAGAAAATGGCTACAACCTTGTTGCCCTAATCGGAAGATTTTAAACAAATTTAACATTTACTGAAGGATTGTAAAACAGACTTACCTGTGACATCACTGGTTATGATCTTAGAAACAAGAGTAAAATGTTTACAGCTGATACTAGCCAGGCTGGCTCCCAGTGGTAGTATATCATTCACATGATTACATAATAAGGAAGTGTACTTCTTTAAGAGGGAACCAGCTCCTTGTAAGGTGAAATCTAAGAAAAGAAACATCAAAGTTTTAGACATCTAATTATACAGAATAAGGTGGTATATTAGGATGAATTACTTTTTTGTCATGTTATTAAGTATTATACATATTGAACTGTGACCGACAATAACACAAATACTGACCTAATGTCATGTAATCAAGATTTTCTATCCTAAGTAATCATACAGAGCACTATATCAGATAAAATCAGCATAAAACAATATGATATACTGTAAGGATCAATTAATCATGGAACAAAGATCAAAGAAGAAGATTAATACATAGAACTTAAGAAGAAAGTATCAAATAATTTTAATATACGGGCAAACCTGTGAACAAAGGCCAACATTGGGAAAGACAAGGTCTTTATTTGCAAGTTGTCTTTATTCAGAAGCCATTTTGTTATAAGAAACAGATGACAGGTTTTAAAAGAATGGCCTTTTATTCACAGGGTGGCCTTCATTTGAATGTGGCCGCTATCACAGGGTCGAGTGTATTGCATTGTACATACCTAAATCAGATGGTGAAGCCAGACTGTTCTTTTGTTTAGGGAACATTTTAGCAACAAGCAGACGTTGAAACTGCAGCAGAAGATCTAGTGATGGAGACGTATCCTTCATCACTGTTTCCTCCACCTTCACGACACCATCACGTGATAACTCATGTAATAATGACTGGGAATGTGAGGATGAGTTTCTGTAAACAAAACAAAACCATCTTTATTATACAGAGACACTGCTTGATTCTAGACTTCTCATTCAATGGTTACCTGCTTTGAATTATGTCAGTGAAATTAATCTTGTAAAAAACATTAAACTTCTTCATATTTTATTCTTTGATATCCATTTTCAATGAATTCTATTAACAAAGGTATAACTCTGTGATAGACATTTATACAATATTATAAAAAATAAACTGACAACAGCAATCATCATGTCTGGCAAGTGTTGCTTTATACAAGTATATTCAAAATTAGATCTGGGTCATGAAAATCGACCATACATCTGTTCAGTAATATTTGTTAAACATAAAACTTTTGATGTAAGAATTTACCTGAGCAATTGTTGAATCAGTTGTAACAGTGGTATGGTGGCACTGGAGTCATCCTCAAGGTCAGTTCCTGGTTCAAGTTTAGTCTCACTGGAAGCATCGGAGTCCGGTGTCTTCCTGTCCTCTTTCTCATCAGTTTCCTGATAAAACATTAACTTACCATTAAAATACATTATACATGTCAGAGTAGAACAAAACAGCAGAAAAATCTAATCTATTGACTCAAACATACATGTCATTAAAGATGTTCATTTTTTAACAAAATATCAAACTGTGTAGACATTAACCAAACAAATATAACAAATATGTATTAGAATGCTATGTATCAAAAACAATGACAATGTGCAATACACATAACAGATCTTTAATTAAACAAGAGCGCTGCGAGCAGTGCCAAAGCTTGTCTGTTCACAGCCTCAGTGAGATCCATCCACCTATGAAGTTTCATGTTGCTGCCTCTTATAGTTTCTGAGTTATGAGCTACATTAAAATTTCAGCATAATGCAGACGCAGACACAGCAGTGATTACACCAGTTCAACTTTTTCTTGGAAAACAGACGAGCTAAAAATGAGAAGACCTGCTACCTTCTTATCTTCAAAAGTTTCTTTTTCCTTCTTGATAGCTTCTTCCATAGCAAACTCAAGTCCACCATCAGCCATAAGACTGCTGACCAATAAATCTGTCATAAATCTTTGACCAGCACTCATACCTGATGTATCACGACCTACAAAAATTTGAATATTTACCATTAAGTTATCAAATTTACAGTACAACCTCTCCCCTCTCTTGTTATCATATTTACAGTACAACCTCTCCAGAGTGGCCCTCTCTTGAGTAACTATCCCCCTTGAACAACTACATGATTTCACTATCAATTTAATCTCTCTAGAGCAACAACCTCTCAACAACAACATAATTTTGCTACTCCCAAAGGGTGTTGCTTTGGAGAGGTTGCACTGTATTGCCAAAACTGAAATGCATTACACAGTACACAGATACTCATTCAATGTCAAATCTAAGTAATTTTTGCACCATGTGTTTTGTATTAACATGAGTACACATTGTATGTCAAGTTGTTTTGTAAGTTGATTCCTGGCCTGAAGGCCTATTGACTTGAAAACAAAACTATAAAACATGGAATTCATTCTCAATATCTAACATCAAATAATCATAAAATTATTCAAAGGATGACACACATTAACTGACACATGTACTGAACATTTAAAACCTACCACCAGATGACAGTAGTGAAGATAATGCCTTCGCTCTCTCCTCAGCGGTAGGTATTAGTATAGACCAGCCATTTTGTAATGTATTTTGTGCGGCCATTTGTACTGTAGAGATAACTCCGCTATTACTGGCAAGGGAGACAACCCTCTTCTTCAAACTGGTCACCAGGGAACTACCGGTTCCTAGTCCAAGCTGGTCCAAGCTCTCATTGTGAGATATGGCAACATGAAGCTGTAATTAATACACAGTTTTTATCAAGCTATTATCTCAACAATTACAAGTTTGTGAAATGCCTAGAAATTCTGATAATTCTGTTCACTGAACGTTCGTTCGTTCGTTTGTTTGTTTCATCAAGTTTTATGCTCTTTTCAACAGTCTGAGTCATATGAGGTGGACTGTTCACCTAACCATCGTTCCTGGGAAGAACCAGTACTAGACTCCCATCCTCCGTAAGCAACTGCCTACTTTCTCAAATAAAGAGACATGATCAGTAGCTGGGCTCGAACCCATGACCCTCTATCAGAGAGAGGTTACAGTGATTTGAAGTCAGTGACATTAACCACTCGACCACGGAGGGGGGCAAATTTGTCCGAAAAGTAATAAATTGAACAATTCTAAATCATTATGACCAGAGAGAGATTGAATTTAACAAATAAGCAAAAAATCCATAAATTTCAAAGAAACTTACCTGCAAGTTAAGTAAGTTAAGTCCAGCTACAGCCATACATTCCTTCTCCTGTGGTGGTGGCCAGTCAGATTGGCCATCCATCCCTACACAGACATCTCTCAACAGCTCATCTAGCTGTTCAAATGTAGCCTTACTGATATCCACAACAAATGGAACTCTCATGCTGACAGTAGAATGTCCTCCGTAAGACCACACGAAACTCTACAAGACATCAAACAACTCTGTGAAATACATGTTCTTCATACGGAAAACAAAGTCAGAGATGAATTCAGAATTTATCATTTAAAGCAGCGGAACTAGATTTTAAACAAGAAACAATTTATCCATGAGTTTCTAAAGACTTGGAAATGGAGTAGAGTGTTGATTGTAGGACAAGTTTAAACAATAACATTATATACAGTCAAACCTGTGAACAAAAGTCACCCTCTGGAAGCACAAAATATGACCTTAATTGACAGAGTGGTCTTCATTTTGAGGTGGCCACTCTCACAGGTATGACTGTTTAATGTAAGGAATATCAAAAACTTACCTGTGAGGGACCACAAGCAGCTCCTATGATTTTTTTCCCATCTAAGCCAGGAAGCAATGTAGGCTCAGTCCTATACTGTACTGACATGTCCCCTAATTGGCAGTGGTCATTGCGACCCCAGCCGTACACATCACCATCTTCAGTGACAGCCAGACAATGCATGGAGCCTACAGATATATCCACAATTTTTTTACCACCAAAATACTCAATCTGTTTAGGTACACGAATATGTTCCTCTGTACCGTGACCTAGTCTATAGTTGTCTCCCTTACCCCTGAAAAAATGAACACCAAGTTAGCTTAATCCATTCTATATATTTAATACAACAAAAACACATAATGCATCATAACCTTAATGGTTTATAAACAGCAATATTACTATATTCCTGGAAGTTTTAAGTAAAAAATTCTAACCACATTGTTTAAATTTTCACTAATTCTATAAACCCTACCATGAACAGGGTGGAATACATGTACACCAAATAACTGCAAATGAATAAAGATGCATTTCTATCCATTTACCAGTCTTTCAATAATCAACCAAATAACTATATTTAATCAAAAATTTATACCTTAATCCAATCTTCAAGGACTACTGAAATGTTTGAAGGTAAAAGTCTACAGACTTAGGTAGTTACTTACCACGAAAACACAGAGCCTGATTTGGTAAGAGCCAAACTAAACTGAGCCCCACAATAAACTTTGATGACATCCTGACCCATGAGTTTCTCTACCACTTTAGGAGTTTTACAGCCATCACTACCACCACGCCCAAGTTTACCGTAGTCTCCATCACCCCAAGAATACACAGCACCTGAATTAGGAATAACATTATAATTAGTCATATAGAAGGAATAAATCTTGCGACCAAGTAGGAGACAAGAGCTCTGCAAGTGGTGCCAATGCTTGTCTGTTCACCACCTCAGTGAGAATCTATCCACCTATGAAGTTTAATGTTGCTACCTCTTCTAGTTTCTGAGTTATGAGCTATAAAGTTTCTGAGTTATGAGCTATAAAGTTTCTGAGTTATGAGCTATAGTTTCTGAGTTATGAGCTATAAAGTTTCTGAGTTATGAGCTATAAAGTTTCTGAGTTATGAGCTATAATAAAGTTTCTGAACAGACGCAGACACAGCAGACGCTGCAGTGATCATAATAGCTAAACTTTTCTTCGAAGACAGCCAAGCTAAAAATGTAAGTTTGCAGTTGAGAGACAGACTTGTTAAAAAATCCTCAAGCCAAATTTTTATAGTGATTTTTACCATTTTTTAGCTTTTTTGTTTTCAGCACAGGCGTGCAATATCTACAAAAATGCTTACCTAATTTCCAATGATAGCCTTAGCTTAAAGTATAAGGACTAGTAAGTTAAGAAGCTGATAAACAAAGAGAGCCAGGACAGGCAATTATATCATAGTCCATCCCATGTATTTTTATGGTTAAAATTCATATAAAAATTTCCTTTTGACCTGAACAAATTTAATACAAAGTAAATACAAACCAGTGTCTGTTACAGCCAATGTCTGAGCATCACCACTACCTAAGGCTACATCAATGACCTTATGACCTTTAAGGGCTGTAACCAAATTAGGTGTACACTGATCCTCACTTCCGCCGTGTCCTAGACGACCGTAGTTACCACGTCCCCAAGTATACAATTCCCCGCTAGCAGTTACAGCAGCACTGTACGTACTACCACTTGTTATACTCACAACTTGTTTACCAGATAATGCTGTGATGAGAGTAGGTTCTTCTCTTGAGCTAAAACATGTTTGTACAATTTAATGACTCTCTAAACATTTATCCATTTACATTTGCAAGTCATATTTAAACAAAGTGTCTAATAGGCGGGATTTAATTTTAAAAGCATCAAAACAGTAAGTCATATGTGATAATAAATTGAAAATAAGCAAAAAAAAAACATACTATATCCTGGAAAAGATCAAATAACTAAAAAACTTACATGTTATCACCATGTCCCAACCTTCCGCCATCTCCATTACCCCATGACAACACTTCACCATCTTTAGTCAATGCTAGATGATGTTTACCATCAGGATGTGCAGCTAATTTAACAATTTCACGATCACCAAATTCTCCTATCATCCACATAGACTGTGAAACATTCATAATTGAACTGATGTTAATATCTACCCAAGGCTATAAAATGTTTGGAAAATAGTCTAAGAAAGCAATCCAGTAATAGGTCAATTCAAAATGTTTGAGGACCAGTCTAAGAAAGCAGTCAATCCATTGGTCAATTTAAAGAATGACATTAGGATCAGCCAATAAGAAGCTCCAGTTTTGAAAGTAATTGTCAATCCAATCTGTTTTCAACTGTAGTCCTCATAAAGTCAAAGGTGAGGTAAAGTTATATTTACTAACACTATGCTTTCTGTAAATATGTAATGATAAGATTTTGCTAAAAAGGCAATACAGAAGTGTTGTAAATTGAGCTACTTTTTTCATTAGCCATATTCAAGAAAAGATGTAATACAAATTGTCTTAAACAACTTACTGCAGATTGTGATGTGTAAGATATTAAATAAACATTTCCATTTCCAGCCAGAACTGTCATCACTCTCTCAGCACATACTATCTGCTGAACTCCGCCCACATCATTCAGGAAGTCCAATGTGATTGGTCCACTGCTCGAGTTCCCGCCTTTCCATGCAAACCAACCCCAAGCTATTACTTCTTGTAGCAGACTGGATTTCTGACACTAAATAAAAGAATACCAATGTGTTGATCATACAAAACAAACTTAAAAACCAAAGAGGGGTAAAAATGTATCTTAACACAAAATGAACAAGAAATTTTTATGAAACACAGACACCCTCTTGTGAGCTTGACCTTTAGACATACTGACCTCAAAATCATTAGGGGTCATCTACATGTGATGACCAACGTCCCTACCAAATCTGAAGAGTTTAGGTCAAATCATTCTCTAGTTATTGGTCAGACAAGGTTTAGTTATGGACCGACCGACCGTCATGCGCAAAGCAATATATACGCCCTTAAGGGTGTATAATCAGATACAAATTATACAAAAATTCAAACAAAATAAGATGGTCAGTTAATATAACTGGATATTTTATTAATTTCAATGAGCTAAAAATTCTCGTAAAGAATACTTAACCCAAAGATGGAACAGGAATAGACGTAATTAATTACCTTTTGTGTTGCAGATAGTGGTAGATATGGCTGACATAATCTATCTAGGTGAGACATGATAACAACAGCACTCATACGTAAGTCTACAGCTAAACTAGTATCATCAGGATAAGTCAGGTATCTTAGGAAACATTCTGTAGGACTCACATAATAGTTACTCTGAAAGGTAAAATTGTGAACAATAACTTCAGGCTAATATAAGGAAAGAAAAGGCAATGCTATATACAGGGCTGCCAACAGCTTGTTTGATACCCTTGCTAAAAATATCTCCTCAAATTTACATCAATCTCAAAAATGGCCATTGAAGTCTCAAAATTTGCGGAAATCTGCGGACAATTGGCTACCCTGTATAATATGAGGTTTTAAACAATTAACATCAGTCATGACTGAACAAACCTGGTAGCCAAGTCATCATCAACAATGGAGTCACAGGATGCAGATATACATGATGAGTGGATTATCAAAGTGTTTGTATAATACATGTCAAAGCCAGCAGGTAGACTTCATCATAAACTTAAAGATAAACACAAGATTACAAGTCCTATTGATGTTAAAGGCTACAGGCAGCACAAAAAAACTAGTCAATATAAGATGACTGGCTTGTTTTACACATACAGTCAACCCTGTGTTCGCAGTCACCTCCAAATAAAGCCACCTTGTGGATAAAGTTCACATAATGTCTTTCCAAAGGGTGGCCATTGTTCTTAAGTTTGACTGTAACTGCTTGATCTGAACCCATCAAAGGTCAAAATTACTCTGATCCCTAAATGACAGATGATCCCATTTTTTCACTAAGTGAATTGCTGAAGTGTTAAAATAATTTACAGATTGTGTATCATTATATAGGAAACCTCACTAATCTGAACAAATGCATGTTCTGGTTGGAAGATTTGTAGTTCTTAATCTTATAGAAAATTTAAAGTAACAATATTTGTCATACCTCATCCCATTTGGAAGGTTCTAGAATTCTAGATTTAGCACACTGTATGTTCTGGAATCTCTTGAGGAGGGGTATCAGAGGAGCGCTGTACAGGTTACTACTAACACGATTATCAAAATCATGTCTACTGTTGTTCCATAGATTCAGAAGAAGGGAGACACAGTTTAATACGTAGTTTAGTGTACCACGTTGTACCGCTAGTTCTAGAATCAAAGCTAGTGCTGTTTGTTGATCTTGTACTGGTACAGGTGTTTTACCACTGGCTGATGAACTTGTGCTTACATCACTGCATAAGACAGATATAAACATAAATTATGTTGGGTACAAAATTCATCTTGTCAATCAACATTTGAATCCTGCATAAAGCATGTAATTTTGCAAGAATTTTCTATCTAGAAAAATAAAAGTAAGACCAATTTTACCGATGCAATGCAATTTTACGACCTGCTATTTTATATAACATACTTACTAGCGAAATAGACATAAAAGATATCAAGGGATCAAGAGGCTTTAAATGAAGTAATTCCATTGGTCAATTTAAATACTTTGGTCAAAATCTAACCAATCAGAGGTGAATCTGAAATTAAACAAAACACCAATGTCGGCCACCAAGGATATCAATATAAACAGTCTAAGACTTAAAGAGACCAAAAGGGATTTTACCCAGCTACGACTGTGTTAAGAAATTTGGCGGCTCTTTCTACAACATCTAACCATACACCAGAGACAGCTCCATCTTCAAATAAACTGGCTTCAGGGAGAGATTGTAAGGCTTCCAATGATTCTTGAAGTAACTCTGAACACAGGTCAGCATCTTCACCTGACCTCCATGCTCGTCGTAGAAAGGCGAAAGCGAAACTAAGAGCTGCTCTTGATCCAACTCTCGCTAAACCCATTGTTGCTTTCTCTGCAGGTTTCATGTTACTGAAAAAAATATAAATTATTTTCAGTGAAACTTCAGCAAAAACCACTTCCATAACAAACACCAATTCAGACCATCTCTAAAATTATCACAGCCAAAAGGTCAACAAAGCAGGGTTTTCCATTGACTTTGAAGTATATTGGGGTCTTTGGGACTTAGGTTGTTGTTTTAGTGGAGTCATATTCTGACACTCCATTAAGTTGCCTTGGTAACAGGTTTCACTGCTTTATAAATGCATAAGGCCTCTAATTGCATTGTGAATTTAAGTCTAGAATATAAAGGCTACAGTTCAACCCCCTAAAGTACATTTTCAAATCTAACTACTGAAGTATACATATAGCAAGTACCTTTTCTGTTTATTTAAGTTAGTCTGGTTTGCCTGGCTCTTCTTTGATGGTCCACTTTTTTCTGGTGGTGCTTGACGCGAAACGGCGCTGAAATAGCGCTCCATGACGGCCAGACGTTGTTGAAGCCTTGTAGTTGACAGTGACGAGCATGCAGCTTCCATACATAACTGTTGGTTCTCATGTAACAAAGATTTCAAACAAGCTTCCAGTTTTTCCGTGTCTATTTTCAAGTAAAAGGAAATAAAATTACATAATATATAGTCTCAATCAAACCTGTGAACAAAGGCTGTCCTTGGGAAAGACAAAATGTGACCTTAATTGACAGGTGGCCTTTATTTGGGGGTCATTTTGTTCTAAATAATCAATAACGCTTTTTTAAAAAATGACCTTTATTCACAGGGTAGCATTTATTTTGAGGCGGCCACTAGCACAGATTTGACCTTACACTGTTTATTTCAAATGTATTTTCACAAAGTGAAAGTCTTTTGAACTATAATTTACATATACAGTATAAGTGCATTTAACAAATTGATCTGATGTAGTTTTTATTGTCAGCAAAATGCTGCAGACTTCCCCAAGCTAAATATTACAGCTTTGATGTTAGGTGCAAACATCAGTTGTAAATTAAACTAAATGACTTGTTTTCAACTGAATCAATAGTTTAGTTTGTCAGCTTCAATGAAAGACCTCAAAACATTACCTGACAGAAACAAAGTAATAAAATTAATATAATCAACACATTTGTTTAAGCAGTGATATATAGACAAGACATATACATGTATAGTACTAATGAGAAAGAATACTGCACTTCATTAGTACAACTTCAACACCCTTGGAATGACTAGTGACATAATGCAAATAAACTTCCAGAAACATTTTACTATACACCAGTATTCCTATTGACAATAAAAACATTAGTAAAAGGAAAAGGTTTTATTTATTATAGTGTCACCCTTATTGAAAGGGCCAGTCAAGTTGGCTTATGAGACACCTATATTTTGTGCGCACTGTACCTCCCGAATCCCTTCTCTTATTGCTGGGATTCGAACCTTATTTTCCTGCTCCTAAGACAGACACCCTAACCACTCGGCCACGGTTGTGGCTGGCTGGACATACATTGATCAGAATATTAGACCATTTTTTATAATGCTGAACATAACAGCAACTATAATTAGTGTTGTATAACAACCAACAATCATCCTGTATTGACAACATACTACAAGATTTACTGATATACCGTTCAACTTGTACCAAGGACCACTAATGATGTTCTACTAGTATTTTCAGCTTATTTACAGACCCTTCCAAGGCCATATCATACAAGAGACAGTGTTTTGCTCTCTATATTTTGTATGCTCCAAAGTATTGGGTGGGGGACATGATAGGAGGTAGTATTCTGGGGAAGATAAGACATTTTGTGTGTGTGTTTTTACTAGGATTCCTTTTCTCATAATATATACAATCAAACCTGATAACAAAGGCCACTCTTGGGAAAGACATTATGTGACATTTATCGACAGGTGTCCTTTATTCTGAGGTCATTTGGGTCTAAATAATCAATGACGGTTTTTTAAAGAATGGCCTGCATTCACAGGATGGCCTATATTTGGAGGTACATATAGCCACTGACAAATTGAGGGTTCAACGCAACAGTGTTGTAACTTATATTGAAATAAGAACAAGTTACGACAGTGTTGCGCTGAGCCCTCGAAATGGTTTGACTGCATGTCAAGAACCAATGTTACACAATTAATAAGGCCCACTTAATTGTTTTATCACTTGTGGTCCCTATACACAGGTTTCACTGTCTCAGTAACCTGTAGACATAGTGATATACAGTCGTAGGTACATTACTGTAGGAATATATTCTGAATACCTTGACACAGAGAATGTACCTGACACCATCATTTTATTGTTTACAACATGAACATTTCTAACATACTCATTGAAAACAACAACATTGCTAATGGATAAAGAAAAGAACTAAACAAAACAAGAAGTTATTTGACAAAGAACCATCATCATACAACAGCTCAGCAAAAAACTTTATGTATGTATTATAATTCATGTTGCATAAACAACAAAAAGCTAACAGTAGTCCAAAGTCTTATAAAAGGTGTCATCATACAGAATACGATCAAGAGTAACTTTAATCTGTCTTATCAACTCTTTTACTGGTAAATAACAAAACCTGTTTTGAAGTTTTCAAATTGATGCAATATTTGTCAGGACACTATAGCACTAAAATATGGCTACTTGGTCATTTTTTTTTCAATTTGTCACCAAGAATGACATTAATCTAACTTTTACATTTAAAGAAAATGTCAGTGGCTCCATTTTTTAAAAATTAACATCAAGAAGTACTGTTTCACCAAAAACAAACAAATGAAAATATCAACCCACCAGGTTCTTCTCCCCATGTCCAGCTGTCAATCATGGATCCAGAGGGTGGCGGCTTATTAGCAGACTCCGCCACCGACTCCTCCTCTTCCTTATCAAGGCTAGCACAAGGTGCACAGTTACAGCCATTGTTTGGTCCACAGTTTCCATCACAACAACTACATGACAACAGTTTCATACCACAGTAGTACTTCCCTGTTTCACCTGAAAATATAAAATAATACAAAATGATCTGTTATCATAGTTAAACGTTATAAACCAGTAACCAAAATGTTATACAGTCAGTCAGAGGCTTTGTTTTTACTGATTTGAAAGCACAAGCCTTTGAGTTTTCAGCACACATAATTATGTGATGAGAACATTAAATGTTCCAAAACTGAACAATTAAAGGAGGTAAATAATAAAATAACACTGAATGTGAGATAGAATCATGATTTTCCAATCTAAAAGTGGATAAATGGTGCAAATTCTAGCAAACATACTTAAGGATAAAAGTCTTGTCGGGTTGGGGTTTCTGTGATTTTTTTTTTAAACCAGTTAAGCTACGTCTCTGTAACTTAGTCTGCTTCACATGGTCTTTCATTCAATAAAACGTACGATTTAACTACATGTAACAAATCTTTTGTCCATGAGTATCACAAATCTTACAAACATCAACATTGCATTATACAGAGAGAAACAATTGTTTTATATAAACTTCATAAACTGGATACTTTCAGTAGTTATCTAGTTGCTTAAAACAGTTAAATAACATTACTTAAAATGTTTTATACAATACAACCTCTGTAGAGCAACACCCTGTTGGAGCTGCAAATATTGGCCATTGTTTAGAGGTAGTTGCTCTACAGAGGTTAAATTTATAGTAAATATCAGCATAGGGAAATTTTGAAGGTGTTGTTATAGAGAGGTTGTTGCTCTACAGAGGGCCGCTCTGGAGAGGTTGTACTGTACATCCAAAAATGCACAGTGAATTATGTACTATTTGGACCGATTTCAATTAAGCTTTTATAATACATCATGTTTTTCTGTATGACTTAAAATGTGCTTGTAATTATACCACACTATAATCTACTCACATGGTCTATGTGAAATGTGTAGTATATTCCCAAGTTCATTGTTTGTAAAACAGTATAAATATGATTAAAAAATGTTTATAAAAAAATGGTAATCATGTTCACCTTTGGAAATACTGATAACAAAACTATAACGAAACATTACAGGTAGACGAATTACAAAAAGCATTGGCTTAGATTTTTTGTATGAAGATGCTTTTTTCATAAAGGATATTGACAGTATATTTTATTCAATCCTCCGTAGCATAACTAATTTACTGGTTATAAATAATACACATACATTGACAATCACGAGTATTTGACAAATGAATAAATCCATGTATATAGTTTACAAGTACATGGTAATACCATACCATACACCAATCAAATAATATATACCCTAAATACTGTCAAATTCACCATAATCTGCTATTATACAACCACATTGAACTTACTTCTAATAGCATTTCCGATATTATGCCTCAGTAACTTTTCTAGGTTAACATCACAGAGCAATCCCTACATGACTTACTACATGTATTAACAAAAGAGCAGACAAACACATTCAGACAGGTTACGTGACGAATAGCCAGTCCAATGACTGACCAATCAAAATGACCAACATCATCATTAGCCAATCAAATGGCCAGTTTTACCCAAACTAGTAATAGACACTATACTATATACCCACAAACAACTAGAATAAACTCATATCCATGACTAAATTCATCTAGAAAATGGTAATCATGTTCACCTTTGGAAATACTTAACAGCAATAAAAGCTTAAAATCAGAAGCAATCATAATAGCAAGAAGATTATTTTTCCAAAAATAGAATACATTATATAAAGATTGAATCTACCATTGACACAAATGTCAGTTTCAAAGAAAAGCAACATGAATGTTCTACATAATATATTATACTGAAGTATGTACATAATTATACAAAAAATGACATCTAATGTCAGATTATAAGATAAAGAAGCCAAGGCTCATCATGCAACAACAGGCTTATCAACTCTTTTACTTTTCTGGTTAACTTTACAAGTGAGACAATTCCACTTCCAGGAATCTGGTTCTTTATAACAGTAGAATGTAATGAGTATACTTAATAAAGAAACACTCAAATAAAACAACCCCAGGATCCACAAATAAATTAGTTTCTGTATCAGATGAACTAGCAATCTTTTCTGTGTAATGTAAAAAGTCGCAACAAGAGATCAGAAGTACGATCAAATTGCGGAATTGATTCAAGGCATGCGCGCATAAATTTTCCAAAGTTTATAATTTTGCAGTCCAACAAAATCAATTACAATAAGAGACCCATGCACCCCCATCAACACACAAACATATTTTCACAAGCAGTTCACTTCAAATAGAATTAACATATGAAAGACATTCAATATTCTCTTGATTCATCAAAGAAAAAAACTCAAAACAACAGTTTAGACTAACCGACCCTTAAATTTTGAATTATTTTATAAACACAAAAACACTGAAGTAATTCCTAAGATTCAACTGTTACATAACCTTTTCCTACAAGAATCACTTCAAAAACAGTAAATGACTGGTCAGAGCTCTTAACTAATAGTTACCAAAATACAAGTCATGAATCCTAACTGATATAAGTATGAGATGTCATTTATGTAGGGATTTTCTCTTCAAAAGAAACTTAAAAAGATCAATTTAATAAGAACGTTTCTGAACTTGCATAAAAGCATGCCCCCAATAAAATATTCTAATATACTCCATCACATTTCTTGAAGATGTTAAACTACTGGCAGTAAAATAAATAACTGCCACATGTACCCATCAATTATAATTCAGCACCTTTACCTGTCCGTAATTTCTTTACAAGAACCAAGCATTCCGAGTGCTCAAATACAAAAATACATTTATTCAAAGTATTTAATTAAACTTTATTGGTAAACAGAACCATTTGCTATCATTAGTATAAAACTGATCAGTTTTCAGACCTATTATTGGTGAGGCTCTCTATTTATCTACCTGTAGCTTACGCCATTATCTCTCCGTACTTAATATAATTACATATCTACAACACTATCTTAGCTGATTAACATTAAATGTAATTAAACATAGACTTTTTAATCAAAGATTATTTGTAATTAGTATCCACCCAGTAATCAACACCCACATAGATATATAAACAAGAAGCCAGTACATCCTACACTTTATCCTTCGTAGTGGTAACATTTTCACAATCAAAGGAATTTTATCCAGTTACTAGAAAAGAAAGTTCATTACACCTGTCAAATAGTAATGAACAATTCATGAAGTATGCAAGAATAGTTCAAGACAAATTTACATTTTCATGACTTCCTATCAAAGGGGTTTAACTCACAAATTAAGTCAATATAAGGTAAAGTTGTCTTACCTTTATTTGGCTTAGAACTTATGAACTCAAAAGTTGCTATGTATATAAATACTCAGTTTGTTAGAAAAATCCACTCATTAAACAATTCTTTGACCTCTGTCAACAGCTTGACAAAAGTAATTAAGTTACATATAATGACATAAACATTATACAATAATAAATATCAACACATTTTTCACAGGTTGTTTTTATTTTAGATGAAAAGAGACCACCCACATCAAGCCAAGAATACCTGCTGGACATTGTATGTATAACACAGTAAAACCTCGACACATTAACCGACTTCATCATATTTAATTAGAATCTATGAAGTAGAGCAGCCAGAAGAATTTATACCTTCAGGGAGTGAGGCAATCTGCAATACTTCATAAAGCATCCCAACATGAATGTAGGACAAAACATAGGACAAAAGTCACCCCCCCCTGGACAATTTTGGTAGGGGCGGACAAAAGCTCTCCCATTATTTTACTACCCTCTCCCTTCTTTTTTGCAAACTCCCACGGACAAAAGCTCAGCCATTACATTAAAGTATTGATCATTGACCCTGTTCTTCATTCTTAATACCTTCTTATGATTACTAAGCAATCGCTTCACTAACACAGCTTTCATTGAGGGTGCAGAAAAAGACGAGAGAGCGAATGTCTGAGGTAGTATAATAACGGGAGAGCTTTTGTCCAGGGAAGCTTTTTCCCCCGGATACCTCCCAACACATCCAAGAGAATAGACATCATGTTTACATTTATTTGATCAAAACTATAGGACAGGTTAGGCTGAAAATAAAAATAAGTTTGTTTGGAGTGCCCGACCCAGAATTTTAGCTTTGGGTAGGTAGATAGGTAGGGATTTTTTTTACTATATAACAATAGTAAAACAAATAAAAACGCCCAAAAGAATTTAATTTTATCTATTTGCTAGCATTTTCATGAGTAGGTAGGAGCACTCCAAATAAACTTATTTTTATTTTCAGCCTAGTTCGTGAAACCTTCTTTTTTAACAAACTTCTCAATTTTGGAGGTATGAATGGCCCCAAATATCTTTGCAGTTCAGATGTGGATTAGAAACTTAGAATATTGTCAGTCAGGTAACTGTTAGCACGACAATATTTCCAGGCCCTATCAGTATGAGCTTTAGTTTAAACACAAACATTGCATAAGACAGGCAAAAAGACATAAATGATGTAATTCCTGTGAATTTTGTTCCCATAATTATGGTAATCTACTCTACAAGTAAAACCTTCTATGTAAAACCTTGACATACAATGCTTGTAAATGGGACCCAGATCATGGTTCAAAACCCATTTGAGTAATTGCATTGATTGTCATCTAGGAAATGGTTTCAGAATAAGTTTGATATAAGTAATGGTGTAGGAGTTTGATCAAACAACAGCAATGGTGTTACAGGAGCTTGCTGAAACAAAGGCTATGTTGTGGGAGTTGGATAAACAAAGCATATGTATTGTAGGCTTGAATGCTAAATCATTAGCTTAACAAACAAAGAGGGACAGAGTTTGTATACCTGATGAGCAATATGGTTGAATGAACTTTATTATAATTATACCTGCTGATGTTCGCTATAAGCTGATAATTGATAACAACTTTAATAATCATACACACAATATGATGTCCTAACTTTCAACCCACACTGGGGCTAATTAAGCAAATTTGATGTGAGTGATAGAAATATCTGGTCCAGTGACCATAAATATCAGAAATGCACCTATAGATGATTTTTACATAAAATACATCACTCAATGAATAATCCATAATGCATCATTGCAGATTCCAGCATATTAAATGCAATTCTAAGTAAAATCCCATAATGCTCTACTATTAGAATTCATGTCACCATAACAACAAAAACATAGAATAAAGCACTACTACAGAATGCATGTTGAAGTCCAATAATGCACCACTTCTAGTGAACTTATACAAAACAACAAGTGATAGGAATATTTATGAAAAACCAAGAGACGAAAGACAGACAATGATAAATGCATCATTGAAGTGGATAAAAATCAAATGAAAAGATTTTTGGTGGCATAATCATGAGATATTTTGTTTATTTTCAATTCTTTCCCCAGACATGTCTACACATACCCAACAAGACAATAACAAGCTAAGCATAAAACTTCAGAAAATAATTACATTTTTGTTATTAATCAATTTTCAAGGGAAAGCTTATCCAAAAAGTAATTATATTTCACAATACAATGAATATCATGTTTAAAAAAAAATCTAACAATGGTCGTATTTTACACTGAAACAATATTTTGCCTAATTTTGTTTTAGTACAAAGATGTTATACGGTTGCCAACCAATTTTCACAGCCCTGAATCTGGAGCCAAAATATAAATATTTTCAAACATTTCATTCATCTGAGTGCGAACAGGAAACAAAAAAATTTACGTTTACAAACATTGCTGCTGGAAAGAGAAACATAGTTTTAAGAAACATAGCAATTTATTATGTTTTCATATTCTATATTTCATACGTAATGGTATTCTACTTATTTATTTAGGTGAATATTCAGAAGAATGAATTGGAAGACTTGAAACTGACGCAGGTTTGCACATAAATACACAATCAATTAGGGAATGTCAGACATTTGCCATAATAAACAATTGGGGGAAAAATTTGAGCTCGTAAAGTTGATTAACACTGTTGCATTTGATTTCCTACGTATGTTACAGAAGAAAATACTTTTTCCAGCTGACAGTATTTTTGTGAAATGCTTTGTGACAACAGTATTACTGTACAACCCAAGAACAAAACAACAATTCTGTACTCAATGCTTCCACTAAGTGCTAAACCAGGGTCCAAGTATTTAATCATAGAACAGAAAGTACCCATGGAAACTGAACTTGCATAATTATGCTTCCACTGCAACCTGGTTCAGTTTAACAATAGCATGCAGATGGATGTAGAAAAACGTACATGTAGTACTTTGGCTCGCATCAAAATTCATGCACACAGGGTGAGTAACGCTGAACCGTCGTTCAGTTTCCAAAAAGTGTAATCAAACCCAGAACTTAAGTATTATCATTATGTTTCACAATCCAGTACCTACCTGTAGACTATAGAACTACCATTCTGTAGGCAAACTGAACTGTTATATCTTAAAAAATCATGTTTGTTTGTCGTGTTTGTATGGTTTCAATAGTAACTCACTGTTTTTGCTGACAAAGAATACAGGACAAATAAGTTCTGAAACAACACACTGTTCACAGAATACCTTTTAGAACTATTAATCAGGGATACACACACAAAAATATAGTTATCTAATCTTGAATATGTTCACCTATGGTATATAAAAGATCACTCCGCATCTAATGGAACAAAACCAGACAACTTATCACATTAATGAGGGTATAATGCAGAATTTTTTTCATTCATTTTTCTCCAACCAGTTAATGTGCTTTTCAATCAGAGGTAAGAAGAAATTTCATCTAAAATCTGGTGAAAGAAAAAAAGCATCAAATCAATAAGGGCATTAGAAAATCAAGAAGAAAACACTATCTCATTATCATAAATCCATTTTAAATTTATCATTTTATTATCAATATCTTGACAGACATCTTCAACACTTGCCTTCAATTAAGTGTCAACAAATTAATGGTTTGAAGATAATTAGACTCATGTACAGATTTGAACAACTTATAATAATTAAAAAGCAACATTTAAAATCAATTAATCATCAATCTACTTTATAGCATATTAACTATTATATTGAAATGTTAACTATTATATTGAATTGTTTTTGTGGAATATTCATATACAGCCTACTTTTAGCTCAGTAATTTATCCTACATGTGTACTTATCCCATCAATACCTGAGTTTTTTTATTTAGAACATTTTCAAGGTAACAACAAGGTAACTACCGGTAGTCTTTTTGTACTGACTTATAAACAAAAATAAACATAACAGGTAACATCAAAAAACGTGTGAAACAATAGTATAATGACGTAAGTATGGAGCTATATAATCATCTGTTGAAACACTCACAGTTCCTCATTCCATACAAACATTTATAGGTTATTGATGATATGTTTTTATGACGTTCAGTCATGAACTGTTTACCATGCCACCATGGCGCGCAGTCCTAACAAACAATTACAAGAAACTTACGCTGCGCTTACCCAGCAAAATTACAATGATTACAAAGCACCTGAAACTTTTATATCTTCTCTTGAAAACAAAATGCCCCGACTATCTATTTTATGAAGCAAACTTATCACTTTTACTACAGTACAAACAGTAAATTCTGTTCTTAAATGCATCCACAGAATACTTTCAGGTACCCTTGTTTGGAATGTGTTCACCACCATTTTATGAAAACTGTTTCAGTTATACACACAGGGATATGTTTCCTTAGTTTATTTCATCTGATTCTGTCAAAGCAGCTAATTTCAGCATCTTAACAATGTGTGTATATCAGATATATTATAAGTGACATAAGACCATGAATGGGATGTCTTCAATCAACATGTTTCTTGTCCTACTTTTACAACGACACCATCTGAAGCATTAGTTCAACTTTCCAGCCGTCAGGTTATACAGGCAGTACATGTATTTCATTAAAATCCACCATATTGATTATGACAAAAGATTGTTCAGTTACCAGTTAATCAGACTATAGACAAAGAATCATTCAACATAGATGCAGGTGATATTTAACATATAAACAGATACTTATAAACAATTTGCTGAATAAACAAATCATAGCAGAGAAAAAATTAAGAGAGTGATAGAGATTAAACATGCTTCAAAAATGGAAGCATAACTAACCAGGTACTAAGATATCTTTATAAATATGCAAACAAGTTTCGATGGCTAGTCGCATTGACTTTCCAGTCAAAAACAGCTGAGGTATTTGGGCAAAAGATTGGTTGGTAAAAACATTCTTATTTCGGACAACAAAGTACACATTCAAAGAAGATCTAAAGAAGATTAAGAGGCTGGTATGATACAGTATTACACCTGTAATCCCCCAGCTATTATAATGATTATAACCATCCAAATCTTGATACTAGAAGGATAATTAACAGTGATTTTTTTTCGCTATATTTACTGCCGAATATGGGCAGTTTCCCCTAGCAAAATTTCCACATGATCATGTAAAAAGAATAAAAATACAACAGTTTTTACACCATTGTCACCAATTACAGTGTAGTAATATTTATATTTATGATTTAAACAACTAAAATCATCACATATTCCATAGAAATAAATATTAATATATATTCCCAATTTGAAATTTGGTGCGCTAAATTTCCCCTTTTGATGGGCATGGGTAGTGAGAAAATTTTGGAAAAAAATCACTGATTAAGACAGAAGGTATTGTATCTCATTATGACACAAAGTCAGATAGAATATACTGTTAATGCCCAGTTACATTTCCTGATACATACTCAGATAATCATATAAATGACTGGTACAACTGCCAGGAAATGTCAGGTATAATTATCAACAATTGGTTTCTAACTGTTCATCAACAGTATTTCAGTCATTCATAAAGGTCAGTCAATCTAACAAGTGTTGGTGGGTAACCCATCAGTGTATGATTTTTTTTCTACCAGTATCTTCAGCACATGGAAGTATGAACCGTAGATAAGACACAAAATCTTCAGTCTAAAAGATATGATGGTACAAGTTCTTGGTCCGGGAGGCCTGAACTGCACCCTCTTGAACAGCAGTATTGCCTCTGCTAATCGAGAACGAGAGTGCCAGGTCACAGAAAAATTAATTTTTCTAAGCACCAAGGGGCATAACTCGGAAGTGACTGGGCTGATTGGTTATTGAACTTGACCGAGATATCATAGCTATAAACATTTCCATCAAGTTTGGTGAGGATCCAAAAAAAACTGTTTGAATTAGAGAGCGGACACTGCTGTGGATGCTGCCCGCCTACCAGCCCACCCATCCGCCTTGGGTGTTCCCATAATATGACCCGTTTTTCAAACGGGCGTATAAAAATGGGCCAGCTTTTTAGAGATAATTAAATTACATCCAAGACATATGCAAGGGCTAGTTGCAAAATACAATACTCAAATGATAGCATGCGGAAGTAGTAATCAGACAGTATATCATCCATTCTCTAAGGACATGATCAGTTTTATTCTTGATGTAAGTGTTGTCCTTACTGTTAACCTATGACCCTTGAAGCAATAACATAAATCTGCATACAATTATCCTACAGTCTGACTCTTTCAAATATCCTAGACTGGAAGCAAAATGATTTTCTTACATTCCATTGTACTGACTGACTTGATATATCCATAACACTATCCGCTCCATTTCTTTCAAGAGGACCATATTAATACCATCTTTACACCAAAAATTATGTTGGTAACAAAAGAAAATAGAGCAGAAACAATGCAAGTACACACTTTTCTGTTGGCACAGAAGAACATCTGTTAATACAAATGCTACATAAAATTCCCTGATCATTAAAAGACTTCATTATTTGGCATGTTTGCAATGAACTTGGTATACAAAAACTAATTTGTTGATCTTCAGACAGAGACAGCCATTCTGTTTTCCTGCTGTTAACAATACAACAGTTATCTGACTGATTAAGTCAGGGATGCCATAAAGAACTGAATTAATGTGTCTATTAATTTCAGTAAGTATTACCATAAAGCATAGACTGACATATCAAGACATAGTTATGCTTATATTCTCTGTACCCTATAGTTCATGTGAAACTGTGAACATTTTTTAACCTGACATTATTTTTACATACACAATTACACAAATAGAAACCTATCAATTTGAGATACAGCAATGGTATTTCATTAAAAATCTTCCTCTGACAATATTTTAACTCAAGAAGTGAGAGCCAAGTGACTCAGTTCTAATGTACTGTTGTCATGCAGACAAGATGCTTCTCTTGTTAAAGCAATGTTGTCATGTGGACAAAGATGAATCTCTTGTAAAAGCAATGTTGTCATGTGGACAAAGATGCTCCTTTTGTTAAAGTGCTGTTGTCATGTGGACAAAGATGTTCCTTTTGTTAAAGTGCTGTTGTCATGTGGACAAAGATGCTCCTTTTGTTAGTGATGTTGTCATGTGGACAAAGATGCTCCTTTTATTAGTGATGTTGTCATGTGGACAAAGATGCTCCTTTTGTAAGTGATGTTGTCATGTGGACAAAGATGCTCCTTTTGTTAAAGTGATGTTGTCATGTGGACAAAGATGCTCCTTTTGTAAGTGATGTTGTCATGTGGACAAAGATGCTCCTTTTGTTAGTGATGTTGTCATGTGGACAAAGATGCTCCTTTTGTTAAAGTGGTGTTGTCATGTGGACAAAGATGCTCCTTTTGTTAGTGATGTTGTCATGTGGACAAAGATGCTCCTTTTGTTAGTGATGTTGTCATGTGGACAAAGATGCTCCTTTTGTTAGTGCTGTTGTCATGTGGACAAAGATGCTCCTTTTGTTAGTGCTGTTGTCATGTGGACAAAGATGCTCCTTTTGTTAGTGATGTTGTCATGTGGACAAAGATGCTCCTTTTGTTAGTGCTGTTGTCATGTGGACAAAGATGCTCCTTTTGTTAGTGATGTTGTCATGTGGACACAGATGCTCCTTTTGTTAGTGCTGTTGTCATGTGGACAAAGATGCTCCTTTTGTTAGTGCTGTTGTCATGTGGACAAAGATGCTCCTTTTGTTAAAGTGATGTTGTCATGTGGACAAAGATGCTCTTTTTGTTAGTGATGTTGTCATGTGGACAAGGATGCTCCTTTTGTTAGTGCTGTTGTCATGTGGACAAAGATGCTCCTTTTGTTAGTGCTGTGGTCATGCAGACAAAGATGCTCCTTTTGTTAAAGTGATGTTGTCATGCAGACAAAGATGCTCTTTTTGTTAAAGTGCTGTTGTCATGTGGACAAAGATGCTTCTCTTGTTAAAGCAATGTTGTCATGTGGACAAAGATGCATCTCTTGTTAAAGTGCTGTTGTCATGTGGACAAAGATGCTTCTCTTGTTAAAGCAATGTTGTCATGTGGACAAAGATGCTTCTCTTGTTAAAGCAATGTTGTCATGTGGACAAAGATGCATCTCTTGCTTCAGGGATGTTGTCATACAGAAAAGATGTTCCTTTTGTTAAAGTGTTGTTGTCATGCAGACAAAGATCTCCTTTTATTAAAGGGATGTTGTCATGCAGACAAAGATGCTCCTTATGATAAAGTGCTGTTGTCATGCAGACAAAGATGCTCTTTTTGTTTAAGGGCTGTTGTCATGCAGACAAAGATGCTCTTTTTATTAAATGGTTGTCATGCAGACAAAGATGTTCCTTTTGTTAAAATGCTGTTGTCATGTGGACAAAGATGCTTCTCTTGTTAAAGCAATGTTGTCATGTGGACAAAGATGCATCTCTTGTTAAAGTGCTGTTGTCATGTGGACAAAGATGCTTCTCTTGTTAAAGCAATGTTGTCATGTGGACAAAGATGCTTCTCTTGTTAAAGCAATGTTGTCATGTGGACAAAGATGCATCTCTTGCTTCAGGGATGTTGTCATGCAGACAAAGATGCTCATTTTGTTAAAGTGCTGTTTTCATACAGACAAGGAGATGCTCCTCTAGCTAAAAGGAAGTATGTTTGCTTGCCCCAAACCACAATGGTATACAGATCAGCAGAGTTGTGATTTGTAACATAAATGTATAATGTTTCATTGGCATTTATTCAATGAATTATAGTTCTTTCCATTTCAAAGCACTTTATACATATTTCAACATCCCTTATTCAAGTAGATCATAATCATAGTCCATTAAAAGATTTTAGGAAAAATAATTATGGGACTGATTCATATTTTGAATAAGACTGATAAATTTATAGCAATTTCAAACATCTCAAAATGACTTCATCTGATTTGAAAAAAAATCAATAATACATTACACAAAACAAAAAGCAGGAGATATAAGGACATTCTAATCCCAGTGTTCTACACATATCTAGCACATGCATCTTCAACATCCATTTCTATAAATGTATATTTAATATTCTTTCTAACCACAGGAATGAATACACACAGTATTAAGAAGGTCTTAAGAGTCTATGTTTCTGGCAATAGTTTGAGGTTTTACCATTTTATCAGTACATTTTACCCAAACTAATAATTTATCAATCAACCACTCAAGAAGTTTGACACCAAGTATACCGCTTATATTACAAAATCTGCACAACTAGATCTTCATAAATTCATCAAAGATGAACTGGTATCTGCAAAATTCACTCAAGCCATGCTAGGATTTAAACATCATAAAAAAGTTAAAAATACATTCAGTCTTTAATAGCAGAGATGGAATGGATGCAATTCATTAAAACAATGTAAATATATCAAGGTCTAAATGAGCCTGATTTGCAAACCATGAAATCGAGCCAATTATTTCTTGCATAACAAGCAACATTATAGTATTTTGTTACCCAAATCGTCAAAAAATTAAATATAAAATTCACACTAATTTCACACATCCACAGAAAATGACATAGATATTAAATTTGTAATTAACTAAATTCTGGCTGCTGTCCTAAACGTTATCTTCCTAATTAGCAATCAGTGGCAGACTTCTTAATTTACATCAAGACTTCAGAAATCTTAATTCACCTTAATTAACAGCAAGATATCAGATTTTTTTTACATATATTTACAGCCCAAAATGCCCAAATGTTTAATTTATCTTTAATTGGATCAAGTTCTGAAATATTTGCTGCACACTTAAAATTTATCTCAGAAAAACATGAAAGTGACACCTGTACATAAACTATCACAGAAAGTAAGGAAATTGATGCCAGATTTTCATGTTGAGAACACAAAGATATCACCTGGTTATCTGCAGATGGTTTAATAGCATAAATTTTCACAGAAAGTTTGCCAAAATGTTAATTATGAGTCAACTATCTCCATTGTTTAAATCAGTCAAATGAAAACTGGCACACGTACGGTGATTCAACTTGTAGTTATAGAGACAAAACATTGGCTGTATAGAACTAAAATCTTACCCATGAGTTCTAGTTCAATGGCCAGGGTGCTCACAAGACATCAAAAGAATGGTCATAAATGACCCTACACTGATGCTTACTTGTAGCAAAATTTCCTATTAATACAATAGTTAATTTGACCCTTCAGTAATAATTCTCAAGGGTCGCAAGTTTTATTATTCTAATTCCAAGAGTAGAAATGTTATTTTTACGGGTCAAATGAGAGAGTTCTGATTAAAAGCCAACATCTTACTAAATATTAAAAAAACTGCACAAACCTTTCTTGGCGAGTACTCCAGCACTGTTAATTAGTCCATTATTAACTCCCGTAGTAATCTCATCATCCCGGACCAGTTCATTCCACAACTGACTCAAGCTATCCTGACAGAATGCTTCCTATAGAGAGACAACAGAACATACATTAAATATGTGAACTAAGTGAACAACAGCACACCTTTATTCTACACCACTATCAACAACACTTCAATACCAAAACACTGAAGTTCATACCTATCTCTAAGTTCTAACAGATTTGAAATAGATAAAAATATTACACTTGATTGCACTATATTAATGGTAATATATGTTATATATTGATAATGAAGAGCATTTTTTTAAACACACATACACACAGAGCAATTATTGAATTAAAGATGTTTAAAAAGAGCTTTATCACTAGATTTTGAGGATTATCACACACAGAAAAAAATACTTCACATATTTTATGGCACATGATGACGTCTTTCACCTACAGGTATTGATGAAGCACAAGAAATCAGAGCATAGAATTGTCGGAGATTTAATAAACATTTTGTCTCTATTAAAATGCAGTAGACTGATTTCCTGAGCTCTGACAGAAAAGTAAATCTGGTAAAATTACTTTCAGGTTAATATATCAGTATATTGTTGTGATAATAAAAATAAAGACTTTATTTATAGAGGCAATGCTGTTAGGCAGTCATATTCTTCTCTGTCAGTATGTACCTCTCAAAATGTAGCAAATGTTATATATACAACAGTATCTTAAATAAGAAATTCAAAATTCACATTATCCTACAATACATATATCTTGACAGTCTTCTTGCTAAACCACAAGCCAAAATCCGGGGCTAGTAAATTTCTAATCGAGCAAGACATTTACTTCAGACTGAAAATATTAAGGTACAATAGAACACATATAGTTCTGGCTGGTGCTTTAAAAAAAATAGTCCAAACACTGCTTCAATGAGGCATATTCAAAATTAAGCTTTTGTTATCACCACCAGGAGGGGAATAAAATTGTAATAAATAGTAATATAACTTAAATAAATAATAAGTTTTATGTGCTTCATTAATGATATAGAAGCATTTCTACAGATTAAGATCATATCAACCTTCATTGTTTACAAAAAGGTCCATCATATATTTCTATTTATCTTATCAGCTTAAGCTGCTGAAGATAGAGATGCAAAAATGACCAGTTGAATGTATACATGTAGTATATTGTATACAAGTATTGCAGTCAATCTGACTGAGTGATGTTCTTATCTGCACATTCCAGTCACCATACATCAGTTAGGATCACCATCAGTATGACATATAGTAACAAGACATAGCCATCTCGCACTATGTATGATACATACAACATAACATCATATAGACATTCATACCCTCAATGTTCATGTGAACTCCTGCAAACATGTCCACCAACCATAAACCTTGACCTTCATCAAAAACTATATTTACATATATATGGCCTACGTACTGCTGTGGCTCAATTAATTTGATACAAAAAATTTTTTAATGTTCCTAGAAAATATTTACCACAATCTTCTTATAAACTTAGTAAGATGAGCAATACTAATTTAAATGCTGTTATGCATACAACAGTTTGATGTTGAAGAAGTCAATTTCGACCATAAACCCTATTTTACTTTTACATAAACATCTCAGTAGAACAAAGTTCAGTATAAAGACATAAGCATTCTTGAACTTATAATTAAAACAAAGAAAATTGATGTTCACAAATAAGGTCTATAATTTGAGCAAGAGTGCCAGGTCACAAAATATGCTCATCAAGGACCATAACTCAGATGTGCCTGAGCTGATTATCGAACTTGACCGAGATCTCATGGCCATCAACATTTCTATCAAGTTTGTTGAGGATCCAATTAAAACTGTCCAGCCGTGGGTGTTCCCATAATATGACCCATTTTTCGAACGGGTGTATAAATATGTTTAATACCACTTCTACACATAACTTTTACTCAGTGACAAATTTCAATTCAAACTGATAAATCACATATTTAGTACCAGCAGATTCATAATGAACAAGTATTAAATCTGTTATAGATTTTTATTAGGATGAAAACTGAGAACAGCTCAGAAAATTTACTTCTTTGCAACATCTGTTTACATCTAAACATATATGAAGCTGCTATGTAAAGAGATATGTTCTAAAAGATCAATCCATTTAAATTCAAATTATTATACCAACAGTAATAAAACATGGTAGAAATAAATAAGAAGTTTTTCAACATCAGCCAGGTACATTCAGAAAACTTGCTGCCATTTAAATTTCTACTGACTCTGCTATTTAATCTCAATGAATTGTACAAAACCTTGATCACTTATAGAGAGAAATGCAGTATAGCTCTCAGTTGGTGAAGTAGAGTTCATTTAAAATTACAAGGAAAATAAATCATTTATCAACAATACAGCAGCCTCTGACAAGTTTGAGCAGTTTATCATTCATAATTTCATACACTGGAAGTTATTCTGAAGGTTTTTAGCTTGGCTGTTTTCAAAGAAAACACTGATGCAAGCGTTGGCACTGCTTGTGGCACTCTTGTTTTAACTTATTGTATTTCACACATTCACTGTTTCTAGTCTGCTTTTGAAGAAACCTGGTAACTTTAATGTCTAGAGGAACTATTGGTGAGTAGGAAGAAACAAATAAGCTACCAAACATTGGAATGCATTGAAAATAAGCTGTAATACCAGCTTAAAACATTTCTGAGGAAATACACACATAGTGACTTACATCAATATTATTGTTTCCAGATACTGTACAACAAGAAATCCGGTTAATCACATAACTATTATTAAAGCAGTAGAGAACCGGTACATAAAGGTCTGAATTATCTCCCTTTGATCTGACTTGTTTGACTGTAAATATTTGGATCCCATCTCAAAGTGATCACAACATGCCGATGATGTTTTCATCCATCATAAAACTGTTCAGACACAGACAATTTTTGGCAGAGTAATTAAGCAGTGTTATTTGTTGTTCAAGTTGAACAAAGTAAGTGTATAATACTCCACAGATGTGTAATAATATGACCCAGCCATCATGGAACACTTCATGATATTACCTAATTATGTTTAAAATACAACAACAAAATGTAAGAGAATTAATTTATTTATCTGTTGTTTAATGGCCCATTTGAAAGCTATGGTCCTTTCAGAGCAACCTCAGAGAGAGGGGAGATACAGGAGAACCCGGCATTAAAAATCCCTGTTGGTTTTGAATAGTTTTTCCTGGTTCTATATCATGTCTGATATAAAGCACCAATACACGCCAAATATAAGACAAGGTTTACCACTAAACATTATTCTCCATAACCAATGCAAGATATACATTTCGAGGGTTCAACGCAACAGTGTCGTAACTCATATTGAAATAAGAACAAGTTACGTCAGTGTTGCGCTGAGCCCTCGATTTGTATATTGATTTGTATCCTCGAGTGACCTATAGTCGAGCATCACCTGTTCTTGATAACATTACATGATCGCACTCAAATCGAGGCAATGACGTGTTTTGACCCAGGGAAACCCGCCATCTGTATCATCAAACTCTTGTCGATGAATTAATACATGACGAGCGATTTTCTTTGAATAAAACCAAGTTTCAGTCCAAAACTAAAGATAGTAGTGCATTTTACCTTTATTTACATAATGCAAGTTTTATCCAATCGTGAAAACGTCTGTTTTCCACAAAAACGTTATATTTAAACTTTCGTCTGCAGGCGCATACAAGCACATCTATTTTCCAAACTGTATGTAAAAACCCTACACCATACGGTCTTGTTACGCACACAGGGACCGGTTTCAAATTGGTGTACCTTGTTAAACACCCAAGAAAAAAAATCTTAACATAATCCTTATAATTTCAGATAAAAACTGGAGCAAAAAGATTGTTCAATGGGTCCAATGTGATTCATGTTGTCATTGTGTACATCTAAAATGATGTATACTGTTTCATGTAACCATAATTGAACTGTTTTGCAATGTCAATTATTGATGAATGTGGCCGACATTCAATAAACAAAAGAATTTGAATAAATCCTGTAAATTATATTTATCAAAATTAAAGAATGTTGTATCTACAAAGAAACTTACTTCCTCGACAGTATGGCGTAGGTTTCGGGGATTCCGGAACATGCTCGAGAACAGGTGACGTCATAAACCCGAAATTGTCATTTTGACATGTGCAGGTTTCGGATGTTACATTTAAAATATGTTGTGTAGATAATGTTTTTAATACAAAGAACAATTATTGGATGACTTAATCGTCATTTCGTCCAATAAATTCGGGTAAGGATGTTTCAGACTTGATTTTATAATTGTTTATTTCCTTAAGTTATCGAGAAATGGTAACACCGGGATACAGTAATGAGTATCTATGGAAACATGAAATCACAGTAAATTCCATATATCAACCACTTCAAAATTAAGATCACCTCATTATATTAACCACTTATTCTTGGACTGGTCGCCAATATTTCCTCCAAACTTCAACTAGATAATGAGACTACTGAAGGCCCAACACAATCATGTTGGGAACTAACAACAGACTACCTCATACCTTGACAATACAGAAATAAGGTTTATTAATTAATTTATTTATAAGTTTCACTTATGACAATATTACCATGAATTTTTCCATAAAATAAATCTTTACATACCAAAATGTAGACATTATTACATCATATAACGTATAACAGGTAATTAAACATCTGATTTCCATATAAAAAGGGGATTTTGCCTGCAAGAAAAGCAGCCGTTAACATAATATAAGAATGATCATTATTGATATAGGTAGAATACGTTCACAAAGGGAAACAAGTACGCAAGTGTGAATATATATCACAACCATTTATTACTGTAATTAACCCTTGGCTGATTCAGTTCACAATGAGTTATAACTGTTGCTTTGTTTGTTTGTTTGTTTATTTCAAGTTTTATGCCCTTTTTAAACAGTTAGAGTCATATGAGACAGACAGTTCACCTAACCATTGTTCCTGGGAAAAACCAGTACTAGACTCCCATCCTCCGCAAGCAACTGCCTACTTTCTCACATAAAGAGACATGGTTGGTAGCTGGGCTCGAACCCACAACCCTCTATCAGTGAGAGGTTACAATGATTTGAAGTAAGCGACATTAACCACTCGACCACGGAGGCGGGTCTTTATTATAACTGTTGATAATGCTGACATCGTTTGAGACCCAGGGGGACATTTTTTATATCTTTATAGAAATTAGATTGGTCATATTGGAGATATTACATAAAATGCTAATGCTGACATCATGTTGAACAGAAGAAAGTTAAGAGAGGAACATAAGAGAAACAAGTTAGGTCTGGTGTATAAACAAGAGGCTTTGATTGGTAACATAAACCAAGTCAGTAAAATTAACCTGAATAAGTTCAAGTAGAGAAGGAGTTCAAGGAGAGTAGGGTGGATCTTATATAATCTATATCTGGAACTAAATATATCTATATATCAATATATCTACTTAACTTATCATTCACATACAATAACCAGTCCTCATTGTTCTATATAAAATACAAGCCTAGACAAGATAACGTCATACAGAGAACTGAACAAGGTTTAGATACCAGAAACCATTATCTGAGAGGATTTAATATAGCAAGGTTATCAATATGATGTTATTCCTAAGAACACTAGAATGTAGTGCCAGTACTAAGAAAGGCCTGTATGATAATTTATAAAGACAATGACTTGTATTTTACAGAATGAACTCAACATCCTGATAAAGTTGGATCAATCAGTGATTTGATGTTTACAGCTATAACCTTAGAACTCCTTCATGGGGGGCCTCCACAGTCGAGAAATTATGCCCTTGACTAGTAACTGTGAGTTCAAATCCCACCCAGGACCAAATTATACACAATGTGGTGTTAAACTCACGGAGGAAACAAGAACTCCTTCATGATCATGTACCATAATAATTATTATCATATTATTTATCTTAATTCTAAATGACAATAACTTGACTTCATATCTTGCTCTATATTCTAGCATACCCAGCCAGTTTTCTTCTGTTTCTTCTTTCTAAATGCTAATCATATGTTTATCTAATTGTTTTCCACAACAAAATAATAGAAAGAACTGTAAATTTCTTGTATTGCTTATCAGATCACCGGAGTTCATCTAGGTTCTTAATCTATCCATAATTTCGTCAGGAATATTCACTAAACCAAGCATAAAAATTCATCATCTACAGATAGGATTTCATTTACCAGAAAACAAATCAATTAACCAGGAAAGATATTGCTAATTAAACACAAAAGTTACAAATAAACAATGAAGAGCAGTACCGCAATAAAATCTCGTGCCAACAAACATTGTACTTAGCAGAAGAAAGATGCCATACCAGTAGATGAAAAATAAGATATTGTTAAGTTTAGAGAAATAATTATCAAGGTAAATATTCAGAGGTGTATTTTGTCACACATGAAGTACATTAATGACTAATTAAGCATTAGTTATGTAAGTATACCTAAGGACAAGTCTTATCAGGTTGGGTTTCGATGATTATTTTAAAACCAGTAAAGTTATGTCTCAGTAATTAAACTCTTTCATTGAATAAAAATTACCTATGACTGACTCATTATCATAGTGTCTTCTTTCTGATAGTACTGTTCAGTTAGGATAATTGTAGAGTGATGCAGTGGTCGAGTCCACTTTTACGGTGTAAAACCGTTGTCAAATTATCAGTAGACATGTAGGCTCACTATATGACTTACAAATTTCGTGCAGCACATTAACTGTCGGCGTAACGCAGTTGGTAACGATGTTGTCTGTTAATACACCCATTGTTGTGAAATTATTGGTGTGAGACCGCGATCTAGTAATGTTTCGCAAAAATTAATTATTTTCTATTTCTATATTTTTTTAAAATTTCGTCAATTTTGTCATTTTCTTTTTTTATCGTTTGATATCTTTTACATGTAATAAGCATGATAAAGAATAGTCTCAGACATTTCATCGTAATTCTGGTAATTACGATTGGTTCGCTATTAAAAGTCCATATATGTTCAGCCATATTTAGCTACATTTGTGTAGTTGGCCTTCAGAGAAGTTAGCACGAAGTATTTGTGCACTGTACTAATACTACAAGTACTTTTGCACACACTTCGCGTTAAACAGGACAATAATGCATTCTTTTTCTTTACAGTTTTTTACTACTTAAATGTTATAACAAACCTACCTATGTACTACAATTAATTTGCGGCTGAGATGAAGTTGAAAAAGAAAACGAAAAAAAGATACAACCGGTGAGGTTCGAACTCGCGATAAAATTCTAGCTCCTGGGCATTTCTAAAGGCTTTACCAACTGCGCCAACAGGACATCTACAATTATATTGCTAAACTGTAATACTATATTTGTTTCTTATAAACCCACTTTACCTTGTCAGATAATGGATGTAAACTTTTGTGTACACATAAAATGAAACGTCACTATCACATTATCCTAACTGAACAGTACTATGTTTATCCAAGTACGACTACAAACAAACAGATATTGCATTTTTTGTAGACTGGACAAGATGTTAACAAAAATACATCCCTAACTTTTGCTAAAATAGTGGTACACCATTCATTGAGTTCCCAGACAGAAGAATGTTACGTCAAGACAACTTTTTCAAACATTTCCATTCACAAAGCAACAGTGCATCCCAGCTGAGACTTGTGCTATTTATATTATCAGACAGTGCAAAAATATCAACCTGAAGTTTATCTTAACAACTAAGTAAAGATTTCAGACTTATAATTATGTATCAGAGTTGAGACAACCCCCCCCCCCTCCCCCTTAAATGATTAAATGGAAACAAATCATGCCACAGTTTAACACAACCAATCAGTATCACCTTGTCCACACTGGGATTTAAGGGTCATTCTAGCTTTGATGGGCAAAAAAACCCAGGGTACATCTTGGTAGAAGAATCTACTGGGAAAAACTATCAACCTTACTTACATTGGGTGAAATTTAAACTTACTGTGTTCAGAGGCTATAAATTACTAGTCAGAGATCATTATCACCTGACCACTAAGGCCTCATCAATATTAGATAAAACATTAAATCTTAAACTATGCAAATAGCAACAGAAAGGTCAGAATACACTTAATTTAAGAAATAAATTCCAAACTCTACACATGTAGGACAGACATTGTTCTCATCTTCAGAAATGTAATAAAATAATAACATTGAAATTTATTTACCAAACAAGACAAACTATTCCAGAAAAATGAATGTTTTTGAAAGTCTTTGCTTCAACACTCAGTAAAGATAGTCCATTCACATATTCCCCTTTGTATTCATAGAATAGCTTCAACAAGCCACTTATGAATGATCCTACCAGTTATTCTATAATACCTGTACAAAAATGTACCAGTGAAAACAAATATATGTATCTAGTAAAGTAGTTCCCAAAAGAACAGAAATATTCAGCTGAATGTTTACTATAACTCATTCATAAACCGCAGACTTCAAAAAGAGAACTTTCATACCAGAGATTTTCTTTCAAGCACATCAAAGACTGACTTCTGACTTAATTCAATAGATATTAAAATTTTATTTTATCTACACCCAATCTTCATCTTCAATAAAAAAATTTAATTAATTATACTTTAGCAAATACATGAATAGCACCTGTCATTAAGATTTCTTTATGTATCTATAATATTTAATTTGATAATAACATAAAAAAGGTGTAATTGACTTGACCAGCCAATTAGTGAACTGCCTTGTCCCAGTGTAGACAGATTAATGGACTTGAAGTCATCTCTGAATGGACAGCTGCATCAGCACCATGTCTTCATGAAAACTCAAGAAAACCAGGATGAATCCAACCAGTGACAATAAACTAGGTGTCTAGTGACTATTTTCAGAAATAGGTACAAATGAAATAATAAGGGACGAAATAAAATATAATTAAACCATTCAGACATTAAACTACAATACATTAACGGCTATAAAAACAATTGTTCACATTCGAGATGAGATCATAAATCATACTTATATGTAAGTATACTTAAACACTATGCCTAGATTTTCTGATGTTACTGAATATTCATTTATTATCTAATTATTGTTATCTATCTATAGTTTAAAGTATTTTACAGATGTCTCAAAAACAACACAGGTAAATCTGTTCCCATCAAAGGGCCGTAAATCAAATTTTTATGGAACATAAACAATTATTGTACAGTAACTGCTGCTGTTTAAGTTCTGGAATGATTAATTACATCAACACAGACCCAGGAAGAGAGTAAGTACTACTGTATACAATGTGTTTATATATTATATATATACAGTTATACCTGTGAACAAAGGCCAACCTAAGAAAAGACATAATGTTGCCTTCATTGATAGGTGGCCTTTATTTGGAGGTCATTTTGTACTAAATCATGAATGTCAGTTATAAAAAGAATGGCGTTAATTCACAGGATGGTATTTATTCCGAGGTGGCCGCTAACACATGTTTGACTGTATACAAAGAATTATAGACACAGCTGTTACCATACAGAATACTTCCAAGAAAATTACTACAACTGAACAAATGGGTCTGAGAGGGTACCATATGCAGCCTAATGAAGTCTCCCCAGATGGATAGATAGAGAAATAACACAATAAATAAATAAAAACTATGGCTCTAATGAGAGGTATGTAAGATTAACTGTAATAAACTTAAATGGTAGACACAAAGGCTGCAGGGTTTTATATTGTACTCAGATATTAAATGAAAGCTTGGTTTGTTAGAAAGATTGATGCAACAAAGTCAAGGGTAAAATTATATAAGTGAATTTATAGTGATTGCGAGAATATCATATTCTTATTACATGATACACAGCACACAGCTATGAGCATGAAATAGCGAAATTATCAGATTTCCCCCAAAAATGCCCGTCCTCTAAATAATACAAGTCATGTATCATCCCAATTTTTGGAGAAAAATTGAAAATCACCATGCATTCCTTAAGATCCACTAAGTAGTGCCTCGATCATTGAAACAGTTACCCCAGAAATGAGAAAAGTCCATAAAATGTAATGCCTACCAGGGAAAATTAAGTTTATTTGTGAATATTCCTTACATTTTTATCTAAATATTGTATCATTAGTAAATGCTTTATGCAAAGTTAAACACAAATGATAAAGTTATACATTGAATATAGTTTCTTAGATGTAGTCATTTTCAACACATTGTATGTATAATGTAATATATATTGCAGATTTCTAATTTCAATGACTAACATGTTTTATGGAAGCATATAATTATATAAGTGAGTAGTTTTTCAGATATTATTTTAATTTTGGCTCGTTGATAAAAGTTGAGGAAAAACTATGTAGCTAAGTGTTAGACACTCGTGCAATATTCTGAATGTCTCTAAAAGCTGGCATAATATGGGAACCTATACAGAGCATGAATACATATAGAAGGTAAGTTGCATAAGAGATAATGAAGAGAAAGTGTAAGACGTACAATTGTATTTTCCAAACAAAGTATGTTCTTGTTCAGAATTATTCTCAATATTAAATGTGAAAAAATATTGTATACAGTCAACCCTGTGATAGCGACCACTTCCGAATAAAGGTTACCCTATCAATAAAGGCCATTCTTTTAAAAACTGTTATAGATTATTTAGAACAAAACGACCTCCGAATAAAAGTCTTTCCCAAGATTGGCCTTTGTTCACAGGTTTGACTGTATACTTAAAAGTTATAATAAACACAAAGCTGAGCAAAATTGCAAACCTATATTGCCTTAAGATGAATGCCAGATGAAAATGTATATATCGAGGGTTCAACGCAACAGTGTCGTAACTCATATTGAAATAAGAACAAGTTACGTCAGTGTTGCGCTGAGCCCTCGATATAGTACATAAATAAGAAATAACTGAAAATATTAAAATGCATTCCTAAGAATATAATATATATAACAAATAAAACTGGAATGCTAACGTAGACATGCATTCATACCTTGTTTAAAAAAGAAGATAACTCTACTAAGACCTGCCTTGAAAGAGCCAGTCTTTTAATTTAGCTTAGGACCTTGGAACGAGCCTACCAAAATGACCATCGGTCCAGTAAATTTGAAAAGATCAGTGGTCCAATGCATTTTAAAAGTGATCATTTTACCATGTTTCAGAACAAAAAATGAAATATTTTCATCACTCTCAAAAAATACATTTTAGCCCTATCATATATAAATATGAAATTTTGTATGTACATCATGATGACATGCACTCATTCTGGTTCAGTAAAGTTTGCATTTTCACTGGACTGAATGTCCAGTGCTTAAAAAAAACTGAAGACTGAAGAGCAATGATTTTTTTTCAGATTGATATTAGACAAAACATGGTAAGTGTTGGATAATAAGGTTGTCAGTCTGATTTAAAATATATGCAACCTGACAATCAGACCATTAAGTTAATTATGTCCATTGTCAATTATATAAATCAACCAAGTAGATTCTTATTGGTAACTTTGTATCCGGCATGGATCAGAACAGAATAATTTAGAAAATGGGTATTTATATCTATATGTTAGTCAACTTTCAGGCTGTCCTAGATGTTTTGACACTGTGAATATTTAGAAATGTGACACATGTAGCACAGTAAACCTGAGTAAAGACTTCAAAAAGGAAAACACAAATTAACCATGTATTGATATTTAATAAATTATATAATTTGATAGTTATTCATAAACTTACCTGAAGATCCGTTTTGAGCCATTTTAAATCATGGCGAGGTTGAGGCCTCAATTTAGTATCATATGTCCAACTCATTGCGAAATGGATCACTCCACATTGCCCTGAAATTATAAGAAGTTGTCAATGTTATAAGGAAATCTAAGTTTTAGCACAGGGATACACATGCCAGGTCATGTAAAAGTTGAATTCATGAAAAGTTAAATGATTGACACTTGAATCTGACCTTCTGGTTTGTCTGGTAAAATCTTACCAAAATTGAATGAGAGCTTTACTTTAGTGTAATCATCTAGTTAAAGTTTCTACTAGTTACCAACTGAAGATCAAAGCTAATCTATTTCCCAGAATGTCACAAGCCCTGGTGGTACACAGACATGATTGCAAGTAAAAAATTGTTCCAAGTCTTAAAGTAAGTTCTAAAAAGAAAATAGAAGTAAGCGAAGATTAATTTTGATTACAAGTTATCATAAGAGGGCTGTATAACAAGGGTGAGACATGTCCAATGCTAGATATAGCTGCACTGAACTCCTCTGGGGTTGGGAGATGGGCAAAAATGGATGTTAAATGGTAATAATGGTATATATTCCTAGGGAAGAAAGAACATTTTTAATAATCTAAAGTTTCTGTAAGTAACCTATAACTCAGGGAATGGCCAAATGGTTCAGGTGTGACATTTGGAAGAGGGGTCGGATATTCGACAATGGGAATGGCAACCAGACATTGATGGATCTCATAGAAGAAAGATAAAGTATCTAAAACTTTTGATTATAGTCAGCGGAGATTTAGGGAGTGGAGCATGACAGTAACACTTAATGTTTAACCATAATCTGACTTGACCCAACAGGCTACTCTTCTTCTTCCATATAATGGGTAGAAATCCTAATGGAATGTCTATTACCAAGCGTCAAAACTGACATCATCATCATCATCATCATCATCCAGTTTTGATTCTACAGGCCATGGATTAATCCTCATGACGAGGGTGTGGCCTGTCTGTCTGTCGAGAGCGAAGTCTTCCTCTCCATGCCTGGCGATTCAGTGGGTTGGTAGAGTCCATGTTCAGGGTTTCATGATCACGCTTCACGACTTCGTCCCAAGAAAGCTTTGGTCTGCCATGACCCCGCTGTGCTGCAATGTTCATGTATCTGATCTGCGAGATCCAGCTTGTACTGCGCTCAACGTGTCCTAGCCATCTCAGCCTGCCAAGTTGGAGAACTTTAGCAATGTCTCTTATTTTGAGCCTGGATAGAAGGGTCTCAAAGTGTATGTTATCTTCCGGCTTGACCAGACAGGTCCATCTTATCATGGCTCTGTCGTTGCGTTGTAGGCGCTTGACGGTACTCGCTGATGCTGCCCATGTTTCAGAGCCATAAAGCATGACACTCCTCACACAGCTGGAGTATACTTGGCCTCTGGTTGCAGTAGGGAGTTGCCTGTTTGTGAGGATAGGGAGGAGTTCTCTGAACTTTTTCCAGGCTGACTTGCACCGAGTTATGGCTGCAAGCTCACCCCCCCCCCCCCCCCCCCCCCCATCGGAAGACATGGTATCTCCAAGGTAGCAGAAGTTGGTGACCACGTCAAGTCTGTCGCCTCCAACCTCAACCTCGCTTACTGGCCTACCGTCTATTGGTCTTGCTATGCCCATACATCGTGGGCATGAGTATTGTGGGTTTGGTTTGAGTGGGCCGTTAATTCCACTCACTTCTTGTGTACCCAGCAAGAGCAGTTTGTACAGAAGATAGAGTTTCTTCCTGTTCCACTTAGGCATACAGAACAAGGATGCTTTCCTGATCTTCTCAGGGAGTTCAGGTTTGGACTGGCAATCATTACTTTGGTCTTTCCCATGTTCACTCTTAGTCCCTTTGCTTCCATGCCATTTCTCCAGGTGGTGATTTTATCAACCAGTGCCTCTAATGAGGTGTCGGCAATGGCAAGGTCGTAAGCGTAGAAGAGCTCCCATGCCCGATAAAAACAGTTGAATTTACAATACATGAGCATGTATCCTACTGCCCAACCCGGCAGCGAAACTAGCACTGCCCTGAAGCTCTCCATGCAGGTACAGTTTGTAACTCTTGGATCGAGCTTGTTCCAGTCGGATATGGTCCGGGGGAAGAGTGAAGTTCTGATTGTAGAGGTTGTCGTGAGATGTTATTTGTCCGAATCGGATAGCTCCCATTGTTCTTACAAGTGTCACCTTGGAGAAGTGGGTGCTCAGGAACATCCACTTGTCTGCTGTTGATCTTGTACAACATGGTGATTCTGGCCCGGTATCTGTGGTGCTGGAGCAATTACCATTCAAGGTTATTGATAATCTGTGTCACACAGCTGGGGGCAGTGACCTGAACATTGCCCTTTGCTGCTGTGTTGTGGACATGATGGCTCCATTTGAGGTCCAGGGATTTACAGGACTCGTTTTTCTGCTTCAAATACGCCAAAATTTCAACCCAGGACCCCTTAAGATGTCCGAATCGAGTCCTGTGGGATGCAGACTTTCCTTAAGATGTACTCAGGGTATTAAAGTAAACGAGATCACTGAATAAGATTTGACAAGCTATTTTCTTTTTCTATATGTCTACAGTGATAACAGATCTTTGATAGTTCTTTTTTGTTTAATAAAGCAAATAAACTCTTGCAATAATCATGAAGATTCATGTCTTAAACTTTTACACTGTTATTCAGGGACCCCTGAAAATCATGACAGGACCCTACTAAAACAACAACCTGAGTCCCAAGGACCCTAAAACTTTAAAGTCAATGTAAAACCCTGGAGGTCTTAATGATGGTTACTCATACTTGTTACTATTTTCTGTGGCTAACTCTTTGAACATGTAGGGTGACCATAACTTGGAAACATATTTCAGTCAGCTTCTTACAAGTCAGTAGTGTCTGGTAATCTATGGACTTAATGGGTTGGGACCTTGACCTTCATGTTTCTGTGAGTGTGAATAATGTGTGAGCGTTGGAATAGAGTGCCAATTGGTATGGTGTATCCAGTTTGACCAGCCAACTAAACAAGTATTAGAAACAAAATAAATTCTACAATAAATATCGCTATTTGCAACATGATATTGTCGTAGACAGAGTTTCAGCAACTTGAGCAAGTCACCATTGGAATTACCATCCGTTCCATTCCAAGTTATCACGTAAATTGACATCTACGTACAGTGGATAGATTCAGACAAGTTGCAACACTTATCTAAATGTTAATTATTTCCATTCAATCAATAAAAGAAACAAGAAAATACCTTTTTTTGCAAGAAAATTATATTAATTTAGCAAAAATGTTGTTATCCAAGAATAACTTATCTAAGGGAGATCACTCTCACAGAAATCATAAGACTGGTTTACAGCAGACGTAAATCTGTACATTATCACCCCAAATGACCCCAATCCACACGAAAACGTCACACCAAACCATAATGTGACCAAATTGTACCCGTATCGTACGCGTATTTTCCTTGTCAGAATATTGTTATTAGTTTAACACGTAGACCTTAAATGAAATCAATATCAAGGACTTATATACATACATTATAAGTCCTTGTCAATATGAAAGATGTATAGAATAATGTTATATTTTTACAAACGTTATTTAAAACCAAAGACTGTGAGAGATGTAGTTATACATGTCTCTAATACAAACCAGTGTAAATTCTCTAATTTGGAACATTTTTTACACACGAATCTATTTGATGTATGTTATTTGGTGAACCGCACACTCCGGAAGAGACTAAACTGAAAATATTAATAATTATTTATTTCATTTGAAGTAAGCTCCTATTGAACAATGTGTTCTGTCAATAGCGTATCACTTCTCTAGATATACATGTATACAATGTATCTTTAATTTAGATATATGATAATGCCATCATTATAAGTGCATTATAGTCATATTAGCGACATTGATTTTCTAATCTGTATAGTTGGGGAAACATAGTAATGACTCGCATCCTTTCAATATGCGCAGCAAATGATGTCCGTCGTCAATGGTTACCACACCAACTGACTTACAAATGGTAGCCAATTAGTAGTAAATTGGTTTGTAAATATTATAGATTCATAGTGAACTGAAAACAAAAACATTAGCAACACTGTTCTGTCTAGGAATCTAAAAATTGCGAAAGTGATCAATTAGATAACGCCGTATAAAATATTTCGAAATATATCTATAATTGAGAGATGGAATTCAAATTGCACTCATTGAATTCATAAATATTCCGCTTAATTTTAGGAAATCTGTTTCTGTTTGTTCGACAAAATGTAAACATCAGTAGTATTCAGTACATGTATGATCGAATAACGTAGCCGTAAGGTGGACGATCTTAATTAACAATTTAGACACTTACAAAACGGTTACTATGATACTATGTCAGAAAATAACGTACTACGAGTACATGCAAACAATCAAGATTTGATTAGGCGTAAAAACATTGTTTGTTTCTGGTAACTTGAATGCTTTTTTATATTTTTTACCGTATTCATGAAAGTTAGCGGAAAGGTAAAAAGGTGAGACAGTGGAGTTATCGTTCCTTAAGCCTAATAAATAGGTGAGTGGGTCGCCGGGGAAATTATGAAAGGTCGGTTAACCAGAAACAAATAAACACCTTTTTACGCTGTATGAGAGTATGTTTTTTTCGTAAAGAACTGATATAAAAAGCGCAATAAGTCAGTCGACGATAATCAAGAGTATAGCAATAAAAACTATCCCTTTTAGTTTGTATCTAATTTAAAATGAAGTAATAAAAAATATCAAGAAAGAATCATTATCTCCGTATTTGTTCATCTACCAAGACTTCGTTAACTTCATAAAAGCGTGTTCTGCTGTTATTGGCCAACAAGTACTTGAAAGCCGTTTTCTTGTTACTCCGGTATTCCAATAGAGTTTGTTCATTGCTATGGTTATAAAATACTGCCTTTAGGAAATCATGTTATATTACCGTGGTTATCAACAATAAAAGGGAATATTGGAAATTCAGTGTCATAATGAAATGTGTTCATTGAATATTGTAATTAAATTCTGATTGGTGGTGTACATGTAATGATTAGTGCGAGACTAGAATATCTTAGTACAACATGGACTTTTACAATCTAGGAAAATAAAGGTAATTACATAATTATGTATAATTTCTTTTTGGCCTGTAAGGGAAAATGAATATCATCTTTTTTCTTAAGGTGTTATAAAATCACGCGTCATAATTTATAATTACATATACCACTTGTTGTCTTATTTGGTAAACTCATAAGTTCTAAACATGGTTGGGATAAAGTTGTAAACATTTAAAAAAAACAGTTCCGGACATCTTGTTGTTCGTGGATTTAAATACTACTGCCCGTATAAAAACTGATTGAACTGCACGTTTGAAAAAAAAAATTCGGTAAACTTGAGAACTTTTAGAGAGAATAATGTGTTTGACAAATATGTATTACTTTTATATAAACAGACCCGTGCTCCAACGAACATAATATTTTTTGTACAGATGTATAATTACAAAGTATATCATGTTTTATCACTTAAAAATAAGACCGCATCTTTAACTAAGTGGAGTATTGGTAATGTAAATGTATATGTAAGTAAATGTAAATGTTATTCATTTGATTGAACCTGATCATGTATACATGTATCACAGTTTCTGTTTCCATGTGAAGTATATTTGTTGATACGTCGTATGCATTTTGGACATTTTGTTTGTATGTAGAGTTGTATAATGTACACCTGCTATGACATGTTTCGCATTTTACACAAGTCAAAAAAGTAAAAGTCATTGATATACGTAATAGCACTGAACATAGCCGAAGGTCATTGACGATGATACGTATGCATTGCAGTTCATGGTCAACAAGACGAAATAAAAAAAGACCAATTTAGTTATTGGACCCAGAACTACACTGAACAGAGTAATCACTAATATGTATTTAAATAATAAATTAACCAATTCTAAAGCTAGGCATACAAAAACACTATATGAAGAATATCACTTGGTTATCGTTCTGATCAAAAGAATAATCTTCACTTGTCAGTCCAGTTAAAATGTATAATTATTACAAAAAGAGAAATTTAATTAAAATGCAGACAAAGAATACATTGCTTTATGTAAGTTTCCCGTTTTCACATGGAAAAGAACGGACCGAAATATCTTTTTACAATTCTTTTGTTTCCCGATAATAATAGTTATCCATTAGAATGTAAAAACTGTATGCAAACAATTAGTCAAGCAAAAATCCATGTTCCAAGATAATTGTGTTTGGTTTCTAAAATATTTCATGTCAGTTTCATTTGTCAACGCCTGTTAGACTTTTTATGAACTATATTTTTATTTCACTGGCGTTTTATTGAAATTAAATACTTAAAATAAACACATTACATGAAGGTAATTCTCTGCAATTATTATTTTTATGAGCATCGTTATTATCAAATTTTATGTCAGAAAAATAACATACAATTAACTCGATGTTTAATTATTAGGTATTAACATTTTAAACACTCTTGTACTCGGTATAATTTACTGTTTTCTAATTTATTTAATTTGGACTCGCCTGATTTCAAAGGTGACCTCTCTTGGCGAGTTCATGGACAATGAAAAACACTAAAATCAGTAACCTTTTCACTATTCCATGTCGGATTTGGTGAGCGAACTTCGATAAATGGACTTTTTTTATCACGTGTTGAAAATAGCCATGGTCATTTATCGACCTTTCCAGCATTAACGGCGGCCAGTGGAGGAGACCTCCAGGTGTGTATACATGGATAGAACCACCGACACTCCGTAAACCTGCTGGACAGCTTCCTTATATGTGGGATTCGAGCTCATAGCGGCCAGATGCTAGTGGTTACTAGTAAGAGACCAGAACCACTCGACCACAGAGGATCCCTTGATAAATAGTTTTCATCGTGTATGTATGTGTGTCAATTTCGTGAAACGAATAATTTAATTCTTGATCAGTCAAGAAATACATGTAGTATATATTAGTGAAATCAACGTTCTACGAGTACATCCTCACATTTGACTGAAACAGATTAGTCTCATTTCTTTCATGTGCTCTGAGAAGCAGTATGATTATTAGTCTGTTCAAACATTCTGCTGGTGGATTCTACAGGCTTGTTTTCGTGTCCAATTTAATGATATTAGTAAAGTTCTAATCAATAAAGATTATTCTACAAGACGGGAATTCACGGATAAAGTGTACTTTATATTGTTTAATTAATGTAATCAAGTAGTTATGTTTTGGTCGGTGTGTCACAAATCTGTAGTTGCTGTTAACTGCGCCGCCGGTAGTGTTGTGTTTCTTATAAAAAGGCCTATAAAACTGACTGCTTGTATATGGCGAAATGTGTCATGTAATTACACGTTCATTTTGTATGAATATTGCGCCCGTACATTAATTAACTCCAGTCGAAGTATCCCACTAACTTGTCCGTTCCGTAAGTAGTGAGATAAATTTTTTTATAAATTATCTTATTTAACACAAAGGATATGAGCGTGGAACATGTGTAAATTGAGAATTAACCTTTGACACGTGGATTGCTGCAAGTGGCGCCATACTAAGACAGACGAATATGATATATACATGTAATTCGATCGGTTGTAATAGGTCTTTTATTTTATTTTAAATATGGAATATTCATTTCTGCTGACGTATCTTCATGGAAATGCGAAATGTTTTGTAGTATTTAGCAGACCATGGAAAATGCAATTAAAATAAGCAGAAATTAATTAAGTGTACAGAGTATGATTAAAAGTTGCGATTATAAATGCTGATCTTATCCTCTTTCAATTAATCATTTGTCACTCGTGTATTCATATATTATTCCATATTTTTTCACATTTTTTCCATTTTGTTTTTTTTAACGATTCTTCTTCAGTTTCTGTGTATATAATCAAACCTGTATTTGCGCTCACCTCTGAATAAAGGCCACAATGCGAATAAAGATGATCTTAAAAAAACGACAATTATTACTTGGAACAAGATGACCTCTGAATAAAGGCCATTTACCAATGAAGGTCACATTAGTGTCTTTTCCAAGAGGGGGGGGGGGGGGCTTTTTTCACAGGTTTTATTGTACATATCTTTCCATAAAAATGTATATACACTTTATTCACTGGTCTAACAGTATATTGTTTTACTGATACGAAAGGACTTACTCCCGGAATTTGAGGATAACGTGTCCATTTTGTTAAGGTCATTTTGTTCTACTTATCTCCATTTCTGTTTCAACATCTACACGATCATTGTCTACATTTGTTGCCTGACGGGTGAAATGGCTGGAAAATAGATCAAATTTAATTAATTATCGTATTTAACACATAACTTACCATCAGCTGTCTAGAGATTTCATGACACGCAAGTATGCTAGTATTACAGACGTAGGTAAAACCACGCCCAGAAACAGTGTGTTACGTATTCTGTAAATTAAATTGATTAAGTTTGATATTTTTGCCTTTGAAAAATGCATTTATTTTATCACATATGTTTTTCACCAAATATGTCATGACAAAACAACAAATTTCGCCAGGTATCTAGACTCTAGTAGGAATGTTGCCATTGGTGAATATTGTGTCACTATATGACACCATAGTTTGAATAATAGAGATTAACAAATGCGGCTGCTATTGACGGAATAAATAAGCTCTTACTTTAAGATATCGACCTGTTTATTTGGCGATACACTTATATCTTGTTTGAAATCTAAAAAGTTAAAACTTTCATACACTGACAGTACCATTTGTACATATATACTGGTATCTGACCGTACTTTGGAACCGACTTATTATGTTATCTCTGCAATTTTACGAATTATTGTCGTAAACGATCTCCCTTTAAAATGGCATATGAGAGGTATTAACAAATTAGTTCTGAATACATTTTTTATTTACATTAGGTTTAATCTAAATGTTTATACTACTACCAAAATAGAAAATCACTTTGGAATATTGAAAAAAGTTTCGAATTACTCAATGACGCAATCATTTCTGTAGTAAACTGGCACAGACAGCTTCAAAATAATCTATTCTCTTGTCCCTAACTGAATCTGCGTTAGTAAAATGACCTTGACAAGTATAATAGATTTAATGGTTAATACAGACGCCGAATGATTTATGTAAGCCACACAAAAACGTTACAGAAAACAATTTAAGCAAGCGTTTATAGAAGGGCCATAAACAATAAACTGTAAATGCCATAGCAGTAAAATATAAGTTCATGACGGAATTTTCAGACGTAAATGTCAGTCGGCTAAACCTGTAATAAAATTGTCGTCTGCCTTTCTTATGTTTTATGTAAAACGACTTTATGGAAGGAAGCAAATGTTTCGTACTGACTGGAGAATATACAGTCGTATTCCACTTATTATTCATAAGCCGAGCTTATGCGAACTTAGGTGCTTTTTAATTGGCTAATTAACCTGGGCGTTTGCACTTTATTTACCTCTGCTTCATTTTATCACTTTGTACCAGTCGACGTTATATCCATCGATCAAACGGTTGCATTTTATAATCCAATTACCTCAAATAGAGCATACTATAATATAGCACCATCCTTGAAATCTGTTTATTATTAAAATTATTTTAGAATTGGCCTTATTTGTAGCCAAGCTGCTATGAAAATGAAAGCATTGACCATGCTTCATGTGCTTGCAAGGATATAATCTGGTGTAGGTTGTAATGCCAGATTCCATCGCTGACTTTAAATATTTATGTTGTATGTTTCAGTGAAAGAATTTCGGACACAAAGCCCCTAGATAATGGGCAAGAAGTCAACACGATCACGTGGTAGCAAAGGTAGTTCCCGTCGGTCAGCTAAAGTAGCACCAATAGCCATGCCTCTCCAACCAATCAAATGCTGCCAAAGAATTGCGCCAAAGGAACGCTTGTTTTTGGAAGCAGCCGAACGTGGCGACAAACACACCATGTTTAGATGTTTACTGCCACCGATCCCGGTTAATGTTAACTGCACAAACATGCTAGGTCGGTCAGCCATTCAGATAGCTGTTGATAATGAAAATGTCGAAATCGTCGAACTTTTGTTAAAACAAGATGGCGTCAAAATCGGCGATGCTTTGCTGTATGCCATTCGAGAGGGAGTTTTTAAAATTGTCGAAATGTTGATCGACCATCCGTCCATTACACCAGAAATGCTAGGAACCGAATGGTATAGATCAAAGAATGTTGGTGAGATAGGAGATTCTGAAGAGAGCAATGATTACTCGCCGGACATTTCACCGGTGATACTAGCCGCCCATTGTAATCAGTTTGAGATACTTCAATTACTTCTAATGCGAGGAGCTGTCATTGACCGACCTCACCAACTGTCTTGCTCATGTCGAAAATGTCAAGAAAAGGTCAACGAAGATGGTCTAAGACATTCGTTGAGACGTATTAACACTTACAGGGCTCTTGCAAGTCCTGCGTGGATTTCGTTGACTAGTTCTGACCCAATTCTCACGGCGTTCAAGTTATCCTGGGAGCTTGAGAAATTGGCTCTTCGAGAGAATGAATTTAAGGATACGTACATGGGTTTAAGTAACCAGTGTAAGAAATGCGCCTGTGACTTGTTAGATCAATGCAGAAGCAGCGAGGAGGTGATTGCTGTGTTAAACAAAAACTCTGAAGGTGATCCGAATCTTGAAGACATTGGTGAGGGTGACGTCACTAAACTCACGTTGTCGAGACTAAAACTTGCCATCAAATACGAACAAAAGGAGGTAAGTTCTATTCTATTTTAAATGCTATGAACATTTCAAACGGATAATTTAACCAACATATCAATATTTGAACATTTAGCCTCGAAAATGAATTAATCCCATTAATTTTCTGTATTTTCAATTATATACACGTGCGACACGAATCTGCACTTGGTAAAATAGCTTTCAGTAAAATATCCTATAGGAAAACATCATACTATAATCAAAGCTGACAATAACGGCAGTGTGTGCAGAATTGATACAAATTAACAAAATCAGTTATTTTATTGTATTAACACGTTCTTCCATGCGCGTGTATCCCTGTATCGATGAAATTGAAATTTTAAATTTTAGACCTGAACAAATCTTGATGCTTAGGAACAAACTTACGGTCTTCAATATTATGAAACCCAGAATTATACCCATATCTTACCTTATTAAGTCGTGGTCTACATGTATATAATGATCTTCCTGTCGCATTTTATATCAATACTTTTCCATACATGTTGCTATTATCATTTAAATACAAATGAGTTCAATTGGGCGGGGCGCGTACCCTAGTCTCTGAGAAAAGTACAGATCATCAAAAGTCACCAAGTCCATAAAGTGTCAATTGCCGGTCTCAGAGTGATTTACCTTGTTTTCACAATCAGTGGATTATGCATACACTTGTTATAGAAGTTTGACGCATTTAAGCAAAATAATTGGTAAAGATACAGTTGTATTTGTTCGTAACTGATAACCTATTATAATTATCATCAAGCAATTTGCTCATTATCCGTAAAATGTCGCGTGAAATCATTAATGTCGTGAAATCAGTGATATATGAAGAACTTACCTACAGTTCTGACAGTGTGGTCTTGTCTGTAGGTATCAGTTTTCATCTAGTTCTATAATTCCCTAACACAATTATTAGTATATAATCAATATACATATGTACAAGACACGAACATATTCGTGTAAATGTTCTTACAATCAACTTAAAACCTTAGTTTCAACTGAACTTAATTCTTTATGACAGACTATTCACAGCTTAATGAGAGTTTTTGATAATATTGTAAGACATTTTGTACAGTTTTATGATTATGTCAATATCTTTCGACACTTCTTGCAGTTTTATCATGAGCTGTTAGGGTTTTGTTCTGCTACACGACATAACTCTCCGTGCAAGATGCGTGTACATGTACCATTTTTTATATAATTGAACATTACTTTCACCCTATTATTGCAATATGTTCTAAATGTTTGGTAAATCATTACGATTCCAAATTATTTAATGACCAAGACTAACTTGTTAACTAGCTTAGATGAATACAAAGTAGTAATCGCAATTAACAGGTACACTGAATTATGGTATAATATGATGTATATATACATGTGCGTACAATTGACAGATACACATATATATGGTATTATATGTTTGTATGTTCACACAATCAACAGGTACTCGTTTTGTTTACAGTTTGTTGCTCATCCTAATTGCCAGCAGTTATTGACCAGCATTTGGTATGAAGGACTTCCGGGATGGAGAAAACGACACACCATATCGAAATTTACAATATGTCTTGGGCTCATTTTTATTATGCCATTTATGGCCATATACTATTGGATATTTCCACTCAGTAGAATAGGGAAACTTCTTAGAAGTCCATTTATGAAGTTTTTATACCACAGCGCGTCCTTTGTAGGATTTCTCATTCTTTTGATGTGGGCTTCTACGGAAGTGTCGACGCTGAAAGATCGAGAGAAACTCCGTGGTCCACCACCTACTACGTTAGAATGGCTAATTTGTATCTGGGTGACAGGTAATTTTTTCGGTTGTACAATCAAACCTGCAAACAAAGGCCATCAAAGATAAAATGTGACCTTTATTTTGTTCTAAATAATCAATGACAGTTTTTTAGAAGAATGACCTTTGTTCACAGGATGGCCTTCATTGGGAGGTGGCCGAGAATACAGGTTTTACTGTACATGTATTTGTATATGAGAAAACTAATTACTAAGTAGCTAAATTTTGATCTTAGATTGTAAATAAAATGTTGGAAACCATTTTAAGTTGGATGAAGATTGAAAAAATGTCTGAAGCAAGTCTTATCTACTTGGAAAATGCTGAGGTAGCTTCGGCCTTGACCTTGATCCCATACTTATGTCATGTGAGTGACAAGTAAATTGACAATACTGCGATTATAACACAAAGATTATCTCCTCGAAAGTTATCTGACGTCGTCGTTTTGGCAAAGGAAACGCATTGTACAAAACACGATTGTTAGCGAACGTCACAATAAAATCGTTCATGACATGGCTACTCGAGTATGGAAACATTTTCTTTTGTTACGCTAGATGTCATCATTTAACTGTAGCTTACCGTAATCTTTGACAATTTCAGGTTTTATTTGGTCTGAGTGTAAACAGTTATGGGAGGAGGGGTTAAAAGCTTACATACGTCAATGGTGGAACTGGATGGATTTCATTATGCTTTCTCTCTATCTTACAACATTTACTCTGCGTTTCGTGGCTTACTTCCAAATTGAGTCTGGAAATTACGGACCTCGGGATCTAGTACGACAGAGCTGGCCTTTATACGATCCGACTATGGTGTCGGAGGGACTTTTTGCCGTAGCGAACGTTTTCAGTTTCGCTCGGCTCATATTCCTCTTTCAAGCCGACCAGTATTTAGGACCTTTACAGATATCTCTAGGCTGCATGCTTATTGATATAGCAAAGTTTATGCTGATATTTTTTCTCGTTCTCACGTCTTTCGCCTGTGGACTGAATCAGTTATATTGGTACTATACACCGAACGCAGATGGAAACCCGTCCTCATTCTACACGTAAGAGAATTTTTATTACTCATGGCGTAACCTTTTTTGCTGACTGATTCAGATTCTAATTCATTTCACAGATTTACGAAGCGCAGTTCTTATATGAAACACAGCCTGTGATATGAAACACGAACAGAAAGATAATCTTGTATTACACTATTTAATGCGACTTTTCACCAAAAATATTTACGGTGGAAACTTTTTCCGGAGCAGTTTTGTAGAATATGTTTATGTTTAAATAACAAGTATGCAATCTGTGGTGAATTGTTCTTCACTAAAAATCCATCGCGATTCGGTTGAACAATGAAATGTACCTGTATTATAAAATAATGTTTAGAAATAATTATGACAATTAATCTTTTTTCTACCTAGTTGAGATATCGCACGATATGAACTCTTCTGTTTACAAAGTTTAATAGAAACAATACACTATATGCTTTTATTCTGGATTTTCATTTTGATAGCTCATATCCCAATGTACTCCCTTTTACACGATTAATTACTTAAGTATCAAGTTGTTCATCTGTCGGCTAGCTCCGTGACTTGAAGGAAACATGGAATGCTGTTGTCCGTAATGTAATGAAATTGGATGATTTTTTTATTCCAGGCTGGAAAACAGCTATCGTACTTTGTATTGGTCATTATTTAGCCTGACTCAGCTGAAGGATATCAAGATAAACAATGGACAGTACTTTACGGAAATGGTCCGGGAACTCCTCTTTATGGTCTACCATACAATGGCGGTCATTGTTTTGATAAATATGTTGATAGCTATGATGTCGAATTCATTTCAGGAAATTGAGGTAAACTTTGCACCCGTCATATTTTCATAAATATTTCTTGAAAATACGACCAGTCTTGTAAAAAAAAGATTTATTTTTCACTTTGGCGTAAAAATTGTTTGTTTTCGGCAGGGAAGCTACATTACATAATACACGAAATGTAGAGTCCCTGTTTCTTGTAACATGCTCATTAAACAGGCCCCGAGGTTATAAAACTTGAGATCAGTCTCCGAACTCAAATATCATATTTTGTCTTTTAATGGTTCTAAGTTAATTGTGATCAGACAATAATGATATTATTGATACATTAGTTGATCCAGGTAGTTGTATATACAACTACCTGGTTGATCGGAAAATGTATTTAAGCATTAATCAGCTCTATCTTTTTAACCGTGTTACTTTGAGAATGAAATTGAGCTTTGAGCTCGGAGACCATTCTCAAGTTTTATAACCTCGGGGCCAGGAGGGTTTTTTTTGTTTTTGAAAGCGTGAGAAAAGGAAGAAACTTAAGGAAGTGGATATACTGTCCCTTAGAACTAATAAAACGTCCAGGGTTGCGGGGAAGGGAATTATGGAAAGTTGGGTTACCAGAAACAAACATTGTTTACGTCCGAAGTTACGAACTCAGGAAAGCCATTTGATATCATTTTACAAGCAAGTGAAAGCAATCATTTAAAAAATGACACAGTGAAGTTTATTTGACAAAACTGTGGAAAATGCCCATAAAATCTTCTAGGAAGATCTACGAGTAAGTTGAACATTCTATAAAACACAAGAGACAAGTCACGTGGTTTTACAGAATTACATGTTCAGAATTAATAAAATTCAGGATCTGTGATAAGAACGAGTTAATCAAAAATGTAAAACTGACGGAACTTATAAATGACAAATATAGACTTTAATTTAAAAAAGAACTCGAGGCGTTCACCTTAGAAAAAAAATCCGAAATCACGATTTGTTCGTGATTCTGTTCGGGAAAAAATGTTTTTAACCTATTTGACAGAAATGCTCATTACAATACCAATGTCAGATCTGTTTCCATAGTGAGACTGTCTAATATATTTAGGAAATTATTGCTTGCTTGAGCTCCATTGTAAAGTTGTCTTCGATGTTTAAAAACATGAACACATTTAGATATAAAACGTTTACGGGTGAATACGTTTTTGTATTTTTTGTAACTTTAAGTTTGAAAAAATGCACGAATCAGAAAGTGAATATATCTCCAACGGTCAAGGAACGGCGCCAAAGTTGTCATGGGGACAAAGAAACAATGTTGTTGCTTTTTTACATACAATTGCACAGTTTCTGTTTTATTTTTAGAACCATGCCGACATGGAATGGAAGTTCTCAAGGTCCAAGTTGTGGATGGGGTATTTCGACGAAGGTTCTACGTTACCACCCCCGTTTAATCTTGTAATCAGTCCAAAGTCAATCATGTATTTCTTTCGAGCAATCAGAAACTTGTTCCGGTCCTGCTGTAATACCGTGAAATTATTCAAAAGAAGACGAAAACCATCTTTGGACCGAGATGTAAAGGTTCGTACAAATATTACTTTCGTTTACCGTTCAATATTTTTTTCTCTTATTAACTAAGTATTGCCTAAATGTTAAAGCAAAATGGCGTTACGATCTAGATTTTTCCTACACGTTGTCCGAAGTCAGTTAAGAAAAGGACCAATACCGGGGATAAATTCTAAATGTATGTCCATCGTCAATCAATCTTTGCTTTCACGTGGACACGTTCGGTTAATTCCGAAAAAAATGACAATTTAATACAAAAATCTTGCATGTTCTTTCGTTCTTGTTTTAAAACCTAATTTGGATGGTTTATTGTCAATGTGTTTTATTATCACTGTCATTGTGTTTTATTATCACTGTCAATGTGTTTTATTATCACTGTCAATGTGTTTTATTATCACTGTCAATGTGTTTTATTATCGTTGTCAATGTGTTTTATTATCACTGTCAATGTGTTTTATTATCGTTGTCAATGTGTTTTATTATCACTGTCAATGGGTTTTATTATCACTGTCAATGGGTTTTATTATCATTGTCAATGTGTTTTATTATCACTGTCAATGTGTTTTATTATCACTGTCAATGTGTTTTATTATCATTGTCAATGTGTTTTATTATCACTGTCAATGTGTTTTATTATCATTGTCAATGTGTTTTATTATCACTGTCAATGTGTTTTATTATCACTGTCAATGTGTTTTATTATCACTGTCAATGGGTTTTATTATCACTGTCAATGGGTTTTATTATCATTGTCAATGTGTTTTATTATCATTGTCAATGTGTTTTATTATCATTGTCAATGTGTTTTATTATCATTGTCAATGTGTTTTATTATCACTGTCAATGTGTTTTATTATCACTGTCAATGTGTTTTATTATCACTGTCAATGTGTTTTATTATCATTGTCAATGTGTTTTATTATCACTGTCAATGTGTTTTATTATCACTGTCAATGGGTTTTATTATCATTGTCAATGTGTTTTATTATCATTGTCAATGTGTTTTATTATCATTGTCAATGTGTTTTATTATCATTGTCAATGTGTTTTATTATCACTGTCAATGTGTTTTATTATCACTGTCAATGTGTTTTATTATCATTGTCAATGTGTTTTATTATCATTGTCAATGTGTTTTATTACCACATTTGTATTATGTTTCTAGAGTATGTATTTTAATGAACATTACGTTTTATCCGCAAAGTAACTTTATAATATGTCAGTTTAATGCTGTACGAACAACCCAGTCACGTGTTTGTATACATTATGTAATGTATGTCGAAGCGTGATCATACTTTGAAGAGTAGCTTATGTGGCTATATAAAGTATATAGATTGCATTATTGGTCCTGACAACGTTAGATATAACACGACGTGGCAAGGTTTTCTTTAAATAAAATGTTAAACCAGCTCAACTGATCATGGTATGTTGTAATAGGATTGTAAAGATTTAAGATTTGAAGAGTTGATGTACTTATTGTCAACATTCCATGGAAGATTTGTTTTTAAGCTCCTAATAAAAATCGTGGCGGTCCGTAAACATCAAATGTCAAAGACATTGTCTATAATTATGCTAGTTCCCTGTCAATATCTACAAACAGTTGTCGTTTGTTAACCCCCACATTACATGTAACGAACGGCAAGTCGCGACGGAGATTGGCTCCCTGGCTTTTGCACTTTGAACCATAATGATTTGCAACAGATACCGGGTAACATCCTGTATAAATTTGAAAGAGTTACATCTACGCATGCGCAGTGTGCATATCACTGTTATTTCATGGTTGACTCTGATGTCATCTAATAACGATAAACTTGCTGAAATTTACGTATGTTTTAAAATATATGCGTTCAGTCTATTTTTACGACATTGCTGGGACAAATTATGTCTATATTTTGTACCGCAATAGATGTTATTATCTAGAAATCACAATTATCACTTTATTTATTGTTGAAGTAGAGATTGAAAACAATTCGCAAAAACTTTGTAAGAAATTAAATGCAGTGTAATAAAATGGAAACACAAACATCGGATGAATCTGATTACTTGATGTCGTATTAAGTGTATATGTTTCCAAATTTAATTATCTAGACAGTGTTGCAAGAAAATTCGCAACTTGTAGTCGCCACATGACATTCAGACACGCTTTATTTCAATCGAAACTACTCGAACATTCCTGTCACTATGAAACACTCGATCCTCATACATATAAGTGTAGGGTTACACATTTTGGTTATGTAGTTTCCGGTCAGTACTCTTTTGAACACTATAGGCACTCGTTCTCAAGAACCATTAACAGAATGGCAGACTTTTAAACGCGTTTATAAATTCTTCTCGATTGCTAAAATAGGCATCAGGTTCCCATTGAAAGAGAAACAGGTTGTTTCCATTGTCGGATTCCCAAGGTGAGTCATGATGGAAAGTAGCCCGTGAACAACAATTACAATATGGCGGCCTGTCTGTATTATGTCCGAGGCATTTTCTTCAGACAAACGCCGAGGAGTTCCGATTGGGTTTACTAGTATTCGTGTATATATTCCATACAGACGACTTGTAGATTTATAAGTTAACATTTACACGAAAAGCCCAAGACGATAATTCACACAAACGGGTTTGGTTGATATCACCAAGACTGACGTTGCGAAGACGCCATTATGACGTCATTAGACATGAATTTGGAACGCAGTTCGCGATTCGCGATTTGAGAACTGCAGACTAGAATATCAATTCTTTCAACATTATCAAATATCATGTCAATTAAATAGTTTCAAACTACATTCAACATCATAAAATGATAAATATAGTTTGTGTGGCGTTATACTTTGGTTAGTGTTGTCAAAATGTCTAAGTGTTACACCTGTCGTAATAATTGGCTTGTTTTTACTTTATAGGGCTTTAAACACTCGGAAACGTCTGTTTTTACGGTGAGAGTTATTCTGTTGTGTTGATGTTGTCCTTTTTTACGTCACTGTATTCAATTTTTGTTCATCGGATGTCGCACGTAGTCTTGGAATGTTTCTATGTCGTTGATGTCTAGATGTGTACTTATTTCGTCCTTTTAATTTATTTACTTAGTTGAAATGGACATTTTTCCCATCTGCTATGACCAATCCCACATACCTAACTGCCTTACTAGTTAAACAACTTTTTTTATATTGAGGCATTATCAACGGTTAGGGACATAATTCGACGTGCATTTATATTTCTTGTAACCTTCGTTTAACATTGGTCTGTACGTAAAGTTAAACAACTATAATGTCTGTGCGTGTATGCATCGATTCTTGTGCCTATATCGGTACCAACTGGGTATTGGCTGACAATGTTTGTATTTTATTTTGGTTAGTCAATGAAGTAAGCTGATATTTTCTGGGCGTTTTTATCAAACAGTTGTCTTTCCTACAAAGGATGATTTATTCTTATTTTACAGACTAAAGAAAGTTCAACCGTCAGTTTGGGTCAGACTGCAGAAGTTTATGTAAGTATCTAAAGCAAGGTAGACAAAATGAAAACCGTAAAACCTTACATTAAGACCACCATACGGACTAAATAAATTCGCCTTGATATTGAGTTGGGGCCCCGACCGTGCTCCAGTGGAAGGTGTGTTGGATTTGTAACTCGAAAATCCGGGTTCGACTCCCGGTCGCGGCAGTTCATACCCTTTCATGAAAATTGGACAACAATGTCGATTTTCCTACACACGAGGAAAAGTTGCCGGTTCCTTGTGGAAGGGTAAATTAGTACTGGTTCGATTACCGCCCAGGACTTGTTAGGTGAATCGATCCCCGTATAAAAGTGAAAAACAAATAAAATACATAAATATACACAAATAAATAGATAAATGATATTGGCATATGACGTGGTTTCAGTGTCTAGTTGGAATTTAGAGGAAATCTTGAAAGACCGGTTCCGGATTATGCTGTTATAATAGCATGATCTTAAAAATGATGCTGTCACTGTGTAAGGGTAGGGTACACTGTATCATACATTGTAATTAAATATTAGTTGTACATCGATTTAGTAGTATTAGTCAACATTGACTTCTAATCAAATATGAATAAAACAAAATTGGAACCCAAGGATTAGAAAGACTTGACCAAAAGTACTGAAGATCATTCTTCAAGAGTAGAAACGTTTTTTTTTTCAAAAGTTTTTTTTAATTTTTGAGAAAAAAAAGTATTTTCTTAATTTAAATGAGCGATGTGTCTTTTATCACGTGACGTTTAAGCTTTTTTGACTGAATGCAAATATTTGATCTCATTCACAAACCAGTGACAATCGGATTTCATTATGTTGTTCATGGCCGCTGTGCTCTGATAGTGAAGTTCACGGAGGCTACGAAATGACCCGATGTTTCACGACTGGTTGGATACGAAATATGGTCAAAGTATATAGTCGAGTTTTAGATTTCATTGCAGAAATCAATATTTCATTTTAATTGTGGAAATTGTTAATTGCATGTAATAGATCGCAGCTGTGATGTGATGTGACTGACATGATTTCCTCCAAAGATTTTCCTCAATACATATCAGGTGCATGCAGTGTTCGATGAAAAATATTAAATACCGCCAATGTAACATTGAATCATACTTCTTACGAATTCATCAAAATGTTAAAGTCATAAAACGCCATGACTCATCTATAAATTAGTTTCAGTATTAATAATACCAAACGATAATAGTGAAATTATTGCATATCCGTTTCCATAGTAACCGCGTTATTCTATACGTAATTAGTGATATTGACATAAAGTTACCTTGTTTTACGCATACTACAGTTACCTTGTATTTGGAACGTCTAAATATCAAAGGTGTATTATGACAATACATTTTGCACAAACTTACAGTCGGGAATACTTGTATTCTGAAATATTAATTCACCATCATACACTCGCTATCGTAAGTTTGGATAACAGATTTTCTGTCTTAAAGATTTGAGTAATTAGTGACAACATTGATCTGAAACGATAAAAACATGTTGAACGTTTTTTTATTCAAGAGGTCTCATGGTAACATAAAGAGACAATGTCCTGATAATGGCATACATGGCATAAAAACAACAACAACGTGAGTTTACAGTCCATGTCCTGCTGAATACCACATGTTTGAAAATTCTACATCAACAATGTCATGAGATTAAGTACGCCTGCTGCGTTCTTGATTGTCTGTAGCGCGTATACATGGATTAATTTCATCAAAAAAGATAATCAAGCGTTTGATTTTATCATACAGATTACAAATGAATATTTATATTTCATGTGTTCACTAACTACATGTTCTGTGTCACGTGGTTTGTTGCGTCTGTCAACAGAACTCAGCAATGTCGTCGATTGCTCTGTAAGGCTGTAAGCCAACGGCTCATATTAAGGAGCATAACAAAAGTTACCAGTTGACAGTTTGGATGTATGCATCACACGCAGTCACTATTCTAGAGTCTTCCTGAAATTTCTATCTCATCCAATTATTGTTCAATAACAATATAGATAAAAGGGATTTTCTAAAAAAGGTTGCATAATCTCATCTCCTCAAAGAACAACTTACACCAAATTCGCCTGTATAAACATACACAGAATTAGGGACAGAACACTACTTTCCCCTGGGGGGGGGGGGGGGGGGCTACCCTCTTGGAATGGTCTGGCTGTGATGTTACAAATACGTCAGCGACGCAGCATTGATGGTAATCCAAGGTAATGCAAACATTGGGTACCATTTTTCAAATTTATTTTAGTTCACGCATTTATGCACATTTTATACACGAGTACATTGCAATAATTTAAATATTGCAGAGAAACAATCAGTTTGGTGTCGAAATCGAATTGACATAAGTCATGACTTTCAAAAGCTGATGTTATAATCAGTCGAATCATTTTAAAGTACATGTATACTGTAAATCCGGTATTATTCGCGATGTTTTTATTTTCGCTAATATTCGCGAATGGAAGGTTCCGCGAATTCATAAATCCGCGTAAATACAATGGTATCATATATCTAAGTCAAAACGATAAGGACAAATTAACAGAAAATAACAATACATGTATCAATCTTATTTATTCTTGTTTCAAATTAAAATTCATTTTTAATTGTTCAGCCGTTAAATGGACTGATCATACAAAACCAAATCATTTCAGTTTGGACTTTCCGATTACTGAAACAAGAAAACCATACCGAATTCTGACATCTTTTCAAAATGAATTATTGACTCATGGTTCTTTTATAATTGAAACAGAGAAAGAAAACGAAGGGATATATTACGTTTCTGACAGAAACGATGGACTGACAGATAACGTTCAATATAAGTGTACATCTCTTAAACAGACCAGGGTCACTCAATTAGAATTTGAAAGATCCTGAACACACTTAAGACAGCTCTGTAATGAAAATCATAATTTTAACATGTCTTTGTCTAAACAGATTGTTTTACATTTCTGAAGCTGTGTGAAAGTGGTTCATAGTTTGACTGTGAAAGATTTGTGGTTAGATTGGAAACAGTGAACAATTTCTCTGAAATCTGCACAAAAAACTTTTTTTATCTGGAATAATGTGTCTACAAGAATTGACGTGCGTTGCTGTTTCAGCATTTAAAGAAATGAATTATATCAGATAAATCTAATTACTACAGCTGGTGTAATGTGTATGGGTGCTAATATTGGAACATGTTCTTCGTAGACTAGATACTAGTAATTTGGAGTCCATATTAGAACTCGTCCACTTCCTAGTCCAGGGATTAAACTATCCCTATTGCTAGCAAGTAAACGAACAAGGGTGCACATACCCGCAAAGAATTATGGGTGAGCTAGCGGGTTTATATTGCAGCAACGGACAAATGATTAATTCACTATGGCAACAACGTTAATATTATATCGCAGTTGTGAAAGTACATCAGTTTCAGTGCCCAGGTTCGACCACCACAGACATTCTGTCAATGGATATAGATATCAATAAACGCATAAGCACGGCATCCACAACTCTTACCAAACTCAACAAAAGAGTCTGGGAGAACAAACATCTCACCTTCCCACTAATATATGCTTTTACAAAGCCTGTGTCCTCAGCACTTTGCTTTATGGCTGCGAATCATGGAACACATACTCTCTACACAAGACAGGAAACTCCATGTGTTCCACCTGAGATGCCTTCGTCGTATCCTGGGTGTTTCGTGGCAAGACAAGCTGACCAACAACATTGTCCTCTCAAGAGCAGGTGTCCCCACTATGTACACCCTCATGAGGCAACGACGCCTTCGCTGGCTGGGACACGTTCACATGACGGAGGATGGGTGTACACCAGGAGCGGAGGCCGTCCACATCTGCGCTTCAATGATATCTGCAAGCGGGATATGAAAGCCTGCTCCATTGACGTAATGCAATGGGACGTCGCTGCCGACAACAGAACCCGCTGGATGCATCATCTGCTGCAAGGTTTGAAATTAGGCGAAGAAACTATCCTTGATAAAAACCAAGAATAAATGGCCAATAGGAAAGCCAGTCAAAATCAGACCTGTTTAGAAGAACAAGAGGCACCAGTCTTCACATGCCAAGGCTGCAATAAGAAATGCCTTTTCAGCCAAACCAAACGGTGCTCATCAACAACATCTCTAGGCGCTCCTCTGCAGTCGTTGATGACTGACGGATGCCAACAACAACATATTTTCCCAAACTTCCTACCGTGTTTGGATTCTTTCCTATCATCCACTGTATAAAATATCATTTTGAGTGAATTATTACAAAATATGCACTGTACAACAAATAACATACGAACTTACAATGCATTCATAGTTGGAATTAATTGTGGCTGTCAAGTTACGATAATTTTCAGTAAAAATAAATACATGATATGCTCATTGTGGTTATATCAGTAAGAGGACAAACAAATCGCAGCTCGAGTAGTTAGCGTGAATCCAAATAAAATAGCATTATTCTGTTTGCATACGCCCTGGTGTCAAATGGCACATATTTGTCTATTAATGACACAAAGCAAAGTGTAGTTTTGCTGATTATTTTCTGGGACGTAGGTCCCTTGGGGAAAATGTTTCATTATCTTCTTCCGTGAATGATAATAATGAACATCAAACACAATATTTTATACGTATTGCTGATTGGACGATAACAAGTTCAAATACAAGCTTCATCGTTATCTTGTTGAGCAGTAGCTATATCAGCAACTATAGCTTCATCATTACAGTCTAGAATGTACAAGAATATGTCTTAAATCATCCTCGTAAAAATCACAAAAAATCATTCGAATTTGTTAAAATGTAAATAGTTTCAGGTGTTCAAATAATGGAGGTTTGGCTAATGAAAATAGCAATAAGGTAGTGCTCGTAGATTTCTGAAAAGGGTGTGGCTTTTTTGCATGTATGACATCTGATTATTATCTGTATATCTTGTTTTTCACGGTCAAATATCAAATTAAGAACGTGGTTGTAGAATATATAAAGAATCCCATACGCTTGATTACACTATTATTAATTACATTATTCATTGGAGACCCATTATATAGAAATCTGAGGTTGTTTGTTTTGACTACCCTGAGATTACCTTACATGACGATGAAATCCGAGTAATCCGATGTTGCTATTCTACATTTCCGGTTCACTAAGTATCATTACTTCCGGTTCATTTGTTACGTCAACGATGAAGTAATATTGACAAACAACACTAGTATAGGATGACGAGGCGGTAGTTAAACGCAGATGTATTTTTAATAGAATCGTGTACTGCGTTCTGTAATGCAGTTTGCAATTGATGATAATGTTTCGGTCGAGTTTTAGAACCTCGAACACGATTACGTTTTAAATCCAATATTTCTCAGATTCACTTCAGTGTGATATTGCACTCAAAAACAGTATTAAGTTTTAAAAAAAAGAAGAAAAATGCCAACGACCTGTGAAGCATGATTTAAGGAAACCGTGTACTACATCATGCATGATATCGTATATCGTTTGTTTGTTTGTTTGTTTGAATGAGTGTTACGCCCCTTTTCAACAGTCAGAGTCATATGAGGCAGACAGTTCACCTAACCATCGCTCCTGGGAAAAAAGCAATTTGCCTACTTTCCCACATAAAGAGACATGGTCGGTTGTGGGCCTCGAACCCACGACCCTCTATCAGTGAGAGTGTACAGTGATTTGAAGTCAGCGACCTTAACCACTCGACCACGGAGGCGGGTCGTATCGTATATCGGTCCATCCGTATCGGGATATACAATGTACATGTATATATGTAACGGATCAAAAGTACGCTCGGGGTTCACCTGCCTACGTTCAAACATTTATGGTGTCGCATCGTAACATGGTTTTATTTAGTTTAGTTTAACTACAACTCAGCGAGAAAGAGATAGATGACCGAGTGAGAAACGCACAATGAGATTATGATGAAACCTTTCCCAAGTTGAAATTCAATCGTTGAATTGTCAATCAAATAGTGAGGGTTTTATTACTATTATGACACATTTCTTCACTAAACAAACACCTAGGATAATAATATTTCACAGTTTTGTCTACGTAATATTCCCTATTCTGTCCATTTCACGACGAGTTATGGACGCTGATCGATACAATGTAAACACATATACGGGAACGATACATTTGATTGGAATTGGCTTAAAATTGTTCTTTGCGAAATTCGTTCCCAGTCACGCAGCTATATTCCAACCACATTGGCTTAGCTGATATGCAATTCTGATTATAATATTTACGAGGCATGTAGATTGGTAGAGCCAAAAATCAGAGTATGAGGCTATTGGACTTCAGTAGGTCAATTTACACCTTGATCCGCTATATTTTAGCAAATTGAAGAATGTCAGGTCGTGCCCGAAAGGAATACTGTGTGTTGTAGTCGTGGATTTTGTTTTAAGTGAAAATTTATCAAACCTACAACATTCCGACACATATTTGTTCATTTCAAAAGAACTTGATTTATGTATTTTCGACCATATCAAGTAGCTTACCGGATTATAATGATATCAATGTTCAGCAAGATTTATACAATTAAGCTAGAATGCCGAAAAGTTTTTCAATATTCTTGAAATCAGTCGAAAGCTCGTGGGTTCGAATCTAGGCTAAGACTTCCGATTTTCCGTGGGACACTTTTTTTATTATTTCCGCCATTCCAACTCCCGAGCCTAGTATTGTGTTTAGATAATCACTGGAAACATGTATATATTTGGCGAGCATCGGTGCTTTCCATCGGACACGATAAAGAATCAGGAAAAACTATTCGAATTAAGAGAATTAGGGATGCTAATGCCCGGTACTCCTGTATCCCCTCCTCTCTCTCTCCTCCCCCCCCTCTCTCTCTCTCTCTCTCTCCCCCTCTCTCTCTCTCTCTCTCCCTCTCTCTCTCTCTCTTTCTCTCCCTCTCTCTCGGACGGTTACAAATATGTAATTACCATATGCCGTTATAAGCAAGAGCTTGCTTGAGGAAAAGTTGCAGTGGGCCACTGTTTAAATGAAGAATATCTCAAAATACGCGACTTCCGGTCGGTACCAATCCTTAAGCATCACTTAACATGATTGCATGCTGAAGCTCACATTTAACCGATTTGCAAATAACTTAATATGTCAAATTGAATTGTTTTTGTCAAGTGGGCTTAATAATTTTCCTCTACAAGAAATTAAACAGTCTCTGTTCGCAAGTAATTACTAAAGCATTGCCGAAATAATGACATTTATTAATCAATAAACATTTTCTCCCCAAACCAACAAACAATAAAGCAATGAATTGATGCTGTGTCAGTGATAACAGGCAATGAAAGAGAAATTCATTCATTTAGATTCTATCTCTGTGAATGAATGAACAATTCGATAGATCGGGTTCAAACTTCAAGAAAACATGACCACATTTACGTTTCCTGAATGGCGTTCGCATTTGATATTTTACCGAACTATGTTCACATTTATATTTTACCGAACTATGTTCACATTTATATTTTACCGAACTATATTCAGTTTATATTTTCCCGAATTTTTCTCGCCTTGTTTAGAATGTGATACGCATGTTAGAAGAAATCACATAATAATGTTACGTTTGTAACAAATTCATGGCCGTTAGATGTTTAGGACAAATTTCGTGTGCTAGATGATAATCACGGGGTTGCGATTTGAATTTAATGGATACTAACAATCTGTTAATCTGTCATGCTCACACTTATAACGACTCGTTGAATACCCTAGTTATAGAGAAAGAAAATATACACTTCTGTATATAATTACTTATACCGGATGTGACGTTTAACGCGCATGCGCAAATCAATAATGTAGATGGTAATGTTTCCTTATAAATGATATTTTAAGAGAAGCCGCTTGGCTGTTATCTATAAGGTTTGATACATTAGGTAAATCATATATGACTTTTTAGACTACATATTTCAAGCAAACATAATAAGTGTCAGTTTAAATTAAAAGAGAAATTGATACTGCGGCGTCCATGTTAATGATTGTATGGTTTTGGTCTCAAGTTACCTATGTGCATACTTACTAATATCAATTTTACATCTTGATATTTCTGAAATGGCAATTTTCTTCTTTCTATAATTTATATTTAGGATAAAATTTAGATGACAAAGTGAGAATTTACCAAGCGTCTTGTATTGCAGATTATTTCTTTAATCAATTGTGGTAACCGTATACCAAGGAGTTCCATATAAAAACAGAAAGCTTTATCAAACAATGCAAAACAAGCGAAATTGACTGGCTTGTAAAACATGTATATAGAGACTTTCTTACAATAAATACAATGTATGGATTATTCTATCGTATTTCTTATCAATGGATGAAAATATAATTTTTGTAAGCATAAAATAATTTAGTGAGATAATAAAGTGACTACAGTGTAGCTATTACATAACATGCAATAATTTCAGTCTTTTCGTTCCGAGCATGCTGTTTTATAATGTCCTTTATTGTTCACTTGCGCAAATACAAAGGGAGCTAAATGTATCTTTTCCTAACGCATAAATGTCAGTTACCTATGCGTTAACTCATGTTATACACTGGGTTCAGAAATACCTTATAAACTCAACACAGACCTACACACATGCAACACGGGCTCACGCACGAATACCCTTACCCAAATCACACATACAGTGTAGTCTCTCCATGGCGAAACCCTTTGGGAGTAGCACAGTTATGTTTTTGTTTTTGCTCTAGAGAGGTTAAATTAATAGTTAACTAGTGCAGTGGGAAAAACATGATGTTGTTGATGAGAGGTTGTTGCTCAAGAGAGGGCCGCTCTGGAGATGTTATACTGTACTCTTAACCAAAAAGCATAGTACATCGATCAGTGTACATAGATACATTTCTAAAGATGGAAACCTGTGAAGTAACCAATCTATTGAGACATATACTTGAGTACAAATACCAAGCGCGTACTAATTTCATCTTATAAGTTTTAACTTAAGTATGTATCTATATATCTAGACTACCCATAATGTATCCAAACATCACTCATTGAGGTTGCTTCACAAAGGAAAACAAGATTAAAATTATTAGACATGATATTCATATACTGTTTATTTTAAATCGTTGATTGTCTAAAAGAGTGTTCGTTATCAGACATGAATATGGCTTCTTTCTATCTCCAAACTATGCCAATGTCTGCGCAAGACGGCTTTTTCAGTACTCTTATTAAAGACGAAACAAAAACATGCCGGGCAAAGCGGTTATAAAGGAAAAGCAAAGACTTTGTTCCTGCTCTTAAAGGATGTCTAGTTTGATATAAACCTTGTATATTTTTCAGAGACCGGTTGTCAATGGTGATGTTGCTCGGTTGATGAGTAAACATGTTATGCCGGAAGTGAAATATACGGTAAGAAAGACAGCACACAATTAAAACATTTAACTGGACAATTACTTGTAAATATTCGTTCCTTTAAGTGCAGCGAACAGGCAATGATCGCTTAAATTGACCTTCGATCTTTGTTGTTATTGTTGTTTTAATAAACAGACGGAATCATTGTTCAACTCTCTTTGTGTACCATTTGGTCTACTTTCTGAGTTTGAAGTTCATGTATTTTACTCTATGATACAGCTAAAAGATACACAATGTAAGCTCTCCAAAGCAACACCCTTCGGGAGAAGCAAAATTATGTTGTTTTTGAGAAATTGATATCAATACATGTATCAATTGATATTGAATCATGCTTTGGGAAAAATCATGTAGTCGCCGAAGTCAGGTGGTTGCTTAAGAGAGGGCCGCTCTGGAGAGTTTGTACTGTACTTCATTGTACATGTTCGTACATTTTATGTTGCAGGATATTATGCGACGTTTGGTCAGTCGGTATATACATCAAACGAAGAAACAACGACGTCAAGATGGCGTCAACGAAGACGATCTACTAGAGATTAAACAGGACATCTCAAGTTTAAGGTAATGTCAATTAATTAATCAATCATTAATCGATTAATCGGTTCGTTCATCTATCAATCATTCAATTTATCGCGATCGGATTATTGATTAATAAGTCGATTGACCAACACATGCATGACTACATACTACAAATAAACGAGGGACAATTACAGCGATGATTTATTTAAAAAGGTATTACATGGATTACTGGAGAGATGAAATATGTAACAAAGGGGCAATAAACCATATATCAGTTTGTTCAACAACTTACAAGTAAATGTATGTATAAAATGTATCCGTCTGTTTAGTTATTATGTCTTCCCTTATATATTAGAGGTAGACATATTGATGTGCTCCTGTTTGTTGGTTGGTTTGCCTGTCCATAGTTCGTGTCCGGGTCATAAGTTGCACATCTCTTTGACAATTGTAAAATAACTTGGCACTATTACTACCAACACCAGACGGTGTGTTGCCCGCAATAACGAGACTTCTCATGTTAACTCTACAGAATATCAAATGTTTCACTTCTTTATTTGTTCTGAACAACAATACACATAACGATTTCGTACTAATAGAAAGTTATTCCCCAAGGCCAAGTTTGAGTCAAATTTCCCATTATTCACTACAGATGAAAAACTGTGTCGATCACATTGATGTAGATAGACATCAACTGAATGTCCTTATTATATGAAGTAAATAAAATGTTTACAAATGCCTCAAATGTCTTTTGAGACAAGTACGAACAAACAGCGTCACTGACTAAATAGCTCAGCCAACCAGCATATTATTAACTTTGTTGTAGCATGTATTTGGCGTTTATGTCACAAATACCTTAAATGGCAATGTCTGGAATACATTCTTTATTTGTCAAGCACAGATAGTGTATAGGAAGCATCATGTAATACTAAATAAAGATTTGTGTTAACAGAAGCTCGTAGATATGGCAACTGAAATGGTGCCTTAAATAGGACAGCATTTTATTATCGGAATGTTATAATAACTGAACATCGATGCGTAACCCGTAACGTTAGACCTAGGTCATAACGAAATTCTCGACCTGTCTCAGAATACAGTTTCTTGATTGGTTAAATCTACGACCGATATCATACATTGTACATTTGTATATGTATTATGTCATGGTATACACTACACTTTTTACATACATTGTGGTATACTATACCTTACAACTTTGATATGTTTTATATACATACATGTATAAGCAATCTACCCTGGCCTTGTATTATGTCATGATATACCATATCCTTTGTGCCTTTGCCTTGTATATAAATGGTAAGGTACCTTGGATATTGTGTAATGGCTTGAATATTATACAATGGTAGAGTACCTTTTAATCTGCGTTTTTAAAAAGTAATAATTATTTTGCAGAACATAATTTGATTTATTGATCGAAATAATTTGAGTGACAAATGACAATTTATACATGATCAGCATAGTTTGTCTGTAATTTAGAACAAAAAAGGTTGTGAGGTTTTATTGCTGTTGTAACATCATAGTTAGGTGGCAAACATTGACAATCGGTGATTTTTATATAATTTTCTGTTTCTTTTTTATTCTAGCATTTTGTTTCTAGTATAAGTATATAATATAACAATTTTGAATGTACAAAAATGACGTTTGCATCATTTCATTGGAGTGGCTTTGAAACTGGTTAATGATAATTTAAACATTTGCATTGTCAAAAATTAAGAATGGTGTAACAATTGTTACACAATAATAATTATCATTTTACGATATATCATCTATCAAAATATAAGTGTAGTAATATGAAGAAAACGACAAAAAAATCAGCGTAATAAATACATTTATGTTCATCCACTAATGATTTGTCAATTCATATACAGAAAAAAATAAAGTAACAACACATGATTGAAATTTAACAACAATAATACGAATAACAATACAATGTACATATTGCAAATGCTGATTGAACTGGTCCCAATGGTGGGCTTTCAATTTCTCAAATCCAAAACCTCCATAATAAATTTCTTTCCACACTTTAAGGTCAGGGGTTAAAGATTGACAAAGATTAAAAAATCGATTATGGTCAATTGCCTGAAAGTCAGTATAAAACAAAAGGATATTTCGCGATTTGTACATGTATTATATCATGGTAGTGTACATACCTTCGCCTTGAACATGGATTATATACATAGGGTACCTACGCTTTGTACTTTTGTGCTCGTTATATACATGCATTATACAAATATGGGTATCCTCGCTTTGTGCAAAGAAGGCTACCTACGCTTGTCATAATTTTTTATTCGTGTATTTTATACAAATATCACATAAATCAGTACAAATAATCACCACGTAATTGCATTAGATTTATGAGTATTTTTGTAGATATGAGATCCGAGAAGACAGACGTCGGGAAGTTTTACGAGCAGAATCGCATTTAGAAACTTTACGTAAAGATATTACATTGGCGATCAAAAATAGCCTTTTACACAAAGGTTGCTTGAACGGGCAGTATGTCGGTGGTATACCTAACCATCATGCTAGCTGGGGAACCGATTTAGGCCTGTCTGGAACTACATATGATTTAAATGACCAATCGCCGAGCACGACACAACCCAATGAGGAGCATCGAAACACACAGCGGAAGTTCAAGGACACTCTAATTCGTAACCTTGACAATCTACCGCATCATCAACAGAAATCGAGCAGTTTTACAGCTGCAAAAGTAGAAAGTTACTTGTCTCATCTAGGTGGGGACAGTGTATCATCACAAAGTACAGACACGTTTCCTCTGCCGAATCTAACCAGTGATCCGTATAAATCACATTCTGGTGAAGTGCACGTGCCAAAGGTGACGTCATACGGTACTCGTCTGCCGGACGACACAGATTTAGAACCAACACTTCATGCAGAAACTAGTTTTAATCAAACAAGAAGTGGATTTTTCTCTCCTGATGATTTAGAATTTATTAAACTTGAAATTATTTCCACACTAAGATCAGAAATCAGAGAAACAACAAGAAACGCGGCTTCAGATTTGTTGAACCCGTCACCTGCCGGAAATACTAATTCTGTTCCGGAACTTTACTCTGAATTATACCAGACCCATCTGTATACGCAGTTATAAACACTCGTGACCGAATGCCATCGACTCACATGAATGTTGTAGAGTGCGATTTCGCCAATAAACCGGATGTTACTTTAATCCGGAAGCCACGTTAATCTGTAAACTGATTCCCGTTCCATGATGCAGTGCACCAAAGGCTTTGTACACACAAGTCAACGGGAACCAGTTTACGTTAATATGAATAAATTTGTCGGTCCCAATCGTTTATACAGATTTTTTTGTAATATTTTGTTTATTTTTGTCTAAAAATAGTATTCTTTCTTCTCCGGAAAATATTCTGTTCCGGTCAGTTTCCTGGTCCGGGCATGTCCGAATTAAAGAAGTTCCACAACATCTAAAACGTGATTTTACCCCCCCCCCCAAGAGTTCTTGTTCAACTTTTAACTCTTTATTAGAAGTATTAATGTGATATACATGGAAAGTTGCCATAATTTCATGAACCCGTGTTGTCTGTATATAATTTCTTGGTTTGTGGATTTTATTTTGTTTTATTTATTGTTTTGTATTTTATTTATTGTTTTGTATTTTATTTATTGTTTTGTATTTTATTTATTGTTTTCTTTTGTTTGGTTTTATTTATTGTTTTAGTTCAGTTTTACGAGGAATTCTTATTACCCTGGTACTCTGACACTGAATAACTTGCACATGATCGTAGTCTAGTGAAGTACTTTGATTCGTCGTCGTAAAATATTCGTTTTAATTCGATAAATCTCAAAACTCCAAAAAAAATGAATAGCGTTATTGTTTGGAAACTTAATGATAGTTAAGCTTCCAAAGCCGTCACTCGCTCAGTGCGCATGAATTTTTATGCAGACCTAAGTACTATGATTTTCTACAATCGCCATGCAATTGTTAAACTAGTTCCCGTTTCAAGTGCAAGTCTATGTAAGTTCAGTTTCCATGAGTACTTTGATTATATATAAATTTTGAAAAGAAATCCGATTGTTGTTAGAACATAAGGGTGCTGTGATATTTTATTGTACGCGTTTTCTGCGAGAAGTGTCGGACTAATCATATCTTTTTGCAATTCAATTTATAATAAACTCAGCTTGCGGACGTAGACCAATGCATTAATTACGATAGAAATTCAAATTTATGCTAGCAAATTCCTTGAAGAAATCTACATGATCAATTAATTCAAGAACTAATAATATTTTTTAATTTGCTGATCAAGAATTTTGACGAAAAGTACCGAACTTGTCTGGAGAGCAACATCACGAGCATTTCATAGCAATACATACATGTGTATCCTACATGCATTGACGACTTTCTTGGAAAATAAGAATATAGTAACATTAGACATACTGTGAATGATTCAACTCCTCGTTACTATGGTAATGTGCAATAATTATTACAAGCATTTTCTGTCGAAGCATTTTAATCGGAGTCAATTACAAAGTGGAATTAAATTCCATTTCTTACGTCCATAGAACTACATTGTATTAGCTTTAAAATCTTGGCAATATGTTGATTGGTGTGAACCATAGCAACGAAACGGAGTTTTTGTTTAGCACAGAATATGTTAACAATCTGAGGGGCGTTCATAAAATAAGATTAATTTTGTTATTTTAATATGTTTTATTTAAGTTTATTTTTAAGCAAATATTTCCAAGCAATCGTTAAACATCGAAATTATATTTTCGGGTCTAGCTTAAAAAGTATTTGGAGTAAAAAAAACGTAATTAGATATGATTAGGTCTAATATTGAGAAATTGTATACTAAATCCATGTGTAAGCTATTTTAACCAATTTGATTTGGTATTCATTACCACTTGAGAGTGTTTTTTTTTGCTATTTATTTATAGTATCAGTTTTGTGTTGTATTTTTTCCATTTATTTTTCAATTATTTTACTGTATAATATATTGATCTCATTATATGAAACTGTGAGTATTTAACGAACAACCAACAAACGGTATTTTTTGTTAAAAGTTTTGGAAACTTGCTTTTCTTCAAAAAATGTTTCTTACTGTGTATTTTATTGAACCTAATTAATCGACAGTACGAATGATTTGTTTTTAGGTCATATGAATATTTGTTTGTTAAATAAGTCAGTATTGCTAAGGATGGGATATTTACTATCATATAACATATTTAACTTATTCACGGGATATATAGTTATTTTGTAATACTTAGTATAACAAATGCAACATACCCAGGCGTGATTCTGAGATTTTTGCTTATTTTTTTCATGTTCATATTTATACATTAGTTCTAGCCAACATAAACCTGATTTATTCATTGTTTATGAAATCATATAAATGCTGGGCTGATCGTAGACGTTTTTCATTGATTAATTGTTTTTAGAGAGGGTATTTTTAGTTTTGTTTGAACTAGTTCAGTTAGTGCTAATACGTACAGTAAAGTTCCGAACGACCGGTCCGATATACGACCGTCCTGCTAATATGACCGATTTTCTAGTACCAAAATTTCCCCTTATTATTTCAATGAATAAAATGTGCGATAAACTAGTACGACCGGTCCGCTATTCCGTATTACGACCACTTTATAAGACCCTATCAGTTTTGTCGTATATTCTTTATGAACGATATCTGAAAATAGTTTATTTTTTAATGTACGACGTTTGAGAATTTTTGGTCAGAACTTTGCGAACATTGTTTTCATGTAGATACGTTACCTCGTGTAGCCCTATGATGCCATACACGTGAACTGAAAGTATTGGAAAATGACCTTTTGCTAGAGAAGTACATTCCGTAAGGTAATCAAGGTCAAATTTTCATAAATCTCATTGTTTCTAGACATGTATATTATTCATTTACATATTTGTACATTATTTTAAAACGACATATCTCACAGAGGTATTTCATTCAAATTCATTTCATTCCACCGGGGGTTGAAACCATTGATTTTGTCTTGGCCAATGACGATGTTTCCCGCGAAAAGAACACGTGATATTACTGATGAACAAGACCCTGTGGTTTCAGCTCCTGTCTACATTGTTACATTGTTAAATCATTTAACTCATGTTGGTAGCAAAACAATACATGCAAAAAGCTTAAATTATATCCTTGTTCTGTTGTTTTTTGTACACATTACGAGACCGTGACATCGGTAGAGCGCCATCATGCCCAAGTGTGGCATCAGACGTCAAAGAACAGAATACCGGATGTGACGTAGGTAAGTCTTTGAAAATGATAGTACTTATTTCCCATACACTAGGCTTATTTATGGACATTATTGATCACAAGATTGAAGCGAAGTAAGCACAGCTGAAGTATTAAAGCTGAGACATAAACTATCACAACACACCAGCATAATCATTTGAAACATCTATCAAATAGACACACACGTGTAACAATACAAATAATGAATGAACAAATTATCCCTTCACCCACGAATATACTAATAACGTTACCTAAAGACTGAAAACATTAAAAATGTGACATCTGTTGCAAAATCCAAAGGGGTTTGTCATGAAAAAAAAATTTGGATTTCTTTTTCGTGACAAACCCCTTTGAAGGCAATATATACAACATGTACATTAATCCAAAAAGGGAGATACTTTATATATCTAATAAATTTATTACGATATCCATTTGTTCGGTGAGGCGTAAAATATACATTCATATGTTCAATATTACGTTTCATACGAACGCCTCGAAATGGTCGTATTCTATTGGACGTCTGAGAGGTTTGGGGTAATATGTGTACTTTCCTAGCTCGTCAACGTCGTCATCGTCAGTGTCACCTTGCACGCGCCTTAATGTTTGACAAAGTTGTTGGTTATACTGAGTATCCCGCCAGAAGTTGTATCTTAGTGATCGATACTGCTCGTCCGAGTCGAAGTACCAGATGACGTCATTCTTGTGACGTCCTGGTCGCGGAAGAATTTGTGGACGGTAAGATCGGACCGGTGGGCTTTCTTGATATTGTATGTTCGGCGGATAATCTCCGGCACTCTTTCCTAAAATATATATAATCAAATTATGATTTGCATTTTTAAAAGCAATCAGGACTTGTAAAATAAATGTTTAATAGATTGAATCAATTACGCATATTTTAACACAGAATTCAAGCGAATAGACCTTTTATATCAAAAGTTTCATGTCGCTTTTATTTCAAATGCTGTATTTTTTTCATAAATATATATATATGTATTAAATTCACTAATTAACGTGAATAATGTTTGTGATACCAATGAGATAAACGGATAAAAACCAGATCGACACATGACAGGAAACCCTGTCGTGATTAAATCAATCTTACTAGGGCAATGTTATATTAAACAGTTAAGTCTGTAATTAAAAATGTGAGAGCTAGGGGCTCTTTTGGTCCCTATATTTACGGCTGATCGATTGGTCGTCAATGAAAGAGAAGCATTATTTACCCAGTCTACTCTGGTTTGGAGTAAACGCGTCAATGAAATTCTGCCAACATCGTTTCTTTCGGTAACAAAGTTCGATAATTTTCGTCTTTGGAACAATACGGATTATCTCCCCTCGTGATTCTGGTTCCACAAAAATCTTACAAGCCTGGAAACAGACGGGAATTGAGCCTGTGTACTCTCTCTCATAGAACAATGCCCCGTCATTAGTCATTTCAATTTTTATGCTTCTTGCTGTGATGACCTTGGTAACGAGGTAGCAATGACCCGGATGAAATCCAGTGTCCTCTGAAAGAAAAAATACGTTTGGGAAAAGGTTGATAAACAAAGATGGTAGTAATTTTGAAACAGTATTTGCCGACATAAGATATTGAGGTTTTAGACATAAATTATAATCATAGTCCAGAGGCTGATTCAAGGACCCTCTAAAAGTCCCCAACCAAGAATAGAAATAAAATATCCGCCCCTCCCACTGCCTACTTTCCTAAGTGTTACACCCCACCCCCAATATGAAATCCTGGATCAGACTATGTCGTCAATATTTGGTACGGATTACCGTGAAGTATAAGTCACATAAATACCTAACGTGTATGTCAGGTTGTTTCCAAAGGTATGTGCATGCTTTAGGAAATATGCTGATTATGAAGTTACGTAGTACGTTCACATAAACTACCGATGTGGTATTCCATCAATACGAATTCTTGTGTATAATCCTTTTTTCCATATTCATGAACTGCTTTCAGCAATGTGCAGCTTTTAATGAAGCATTATTGGAATAATCGTGATTAATAAACTCTTAGAACTTAATACTGGCTGTTTGTCATCATATATGGTAATTCAAAACCATAGCTTGAAATTAAGTATCTAATTATTTCATAGTGGAATCATCGTATGCGGTTATGTCTAATTATTAAAGAAGGTCATGCGTAAGGTGAACAAAGGTTGAATACTGGGTACATGAACCGTTAGTTCATAACAAAGTTCTTATGAATGAAGCAACATAATATGTAATATTGACTTGTTTCCAAGACGCAGACATTAAATCTGGACAAACTTTAGTGTATGTATCACTAATAAAAAAGTACAATGTATAAGACTGAGTAAGAAATTAAAAGTAAGCATGTGAACATGTGTGTCCGTGTACAAAGTGAGTGTATTCATGAGTAATAAAAGTATATATGACGAGTTGATATATAACGAGTAGATATAACGAGTAAATATCACTAGTAGATGTCACTAGTAGATCTATATATCACTAGTGGATGTCACTAGAATATATCACTAGTAGACGTCACTAGTAGATGCCACTAGTATAATTATATCACTAGTATATATATCACTAGTAGACGTCACTAGTAGATATGTCTAGTAAACGACACTAATAAATATCGCTAGTAAAACAACGAGTAGATATAACGATTAGTTATAACATGTGAACATAACGAGTAGCTAGATGTAACGAGTATATAGATAATGACAGCGAAACATTTAGTTAAATTGGAAACCAGAAACTCCTGTGGTAGCAAACACTTATTGCAATAGGATTAACGGATTGCAATCGATATAAAGATTATGACATTGGAGTATACAATACCGAAGTTGTCTAGGTCTATATAAATGTTGTTAGTCAGTATCTGTTCCTCCATTTCTAGTTTTTCTTCAACCTTCAACGTAATCAGGACAGCTTTCTCTGAATGTTTCGATTGGTACACACGGAAGTATTCTCGCCATTGTAATTCTGAAGTCGTTGGTGTTAAAACTTTGTCCCGAGCGTTTATTCTTTCTGTAAAAACATAGAAACTATGACAATATTATTTGTATTAGTAAAATAAAATTGCACTGGACATAGAAATAACCATCTGAATTAATTGCTGACACAATTATAGGAAGAATTCTTAAAATGGCGGGAATCGATAAATAATTTGATTCATTTTTTAAGCGTGTGCGTAACAAATACAGTGACCAGGTACATGCTTTTAAAACTTTGAAACACGTTGATTTACTTATCATAACATATAATAAACTTGGAGACAATCCTTTTTAAACGTTTAACCAATTAGTCAGTAATTATAACAATATGGCCAAAAATGTACCTTTTTAAAGTACCTCCTAGTATTAATGAATTTCAGTTGTTTTTTTTCAAATGCGATGTTTGATTTACATTTGTTTTATGCAGAGATGTGAAATGCAATTAAGACTCATATAAATGTATAATTTGATGTTTGATTGATTTAATTAGCATAATATCTACTCACCCGGTGGGTAGAAGTCACCGATACAACCAGCAAAGAATCCAGGTTTAATCTTGAACCTCAGTCTGTCTATCAAGTCTCGATCAATACATAAGATGACAGAGCCAGGCGCACACGGACTGTCCACGATGTTCAAATATGGGACGGCGGTCCATTTCCTGCTAGAACCTGAAATATATTGCTCACATTGAGATTCTCAGCCGAAGTACTTTTGAATAACAAAACGGTCGAAAAGGTCCATAATTAATGTGTGTTCGTTCTCGGCATCACGAGAATGCATGTACAGTACAACGTATATAGAACGGCCCTCTCTTGAGCAACACTTTCCCTTCAACAACAGCATGATTTTCCCTTTGCATGATTTAACTATTAATTTAACCTCTCTAGAGCAACATCCTCTCAACAACAACATAATTCTGCTACTCCCAAAGGTTGCTGCTTTAGAGAGGTTGCACTGTATGTTTATCATGTGCGGTCACATTAAACAAAATGTTTGACAGATAACTAAGTTGGTTTGTGTTGCAATCACCACATTCAGAATTAATCAGGTGCGTTTCTGTAACGTTTAAAGATGGACTACTAAGCCAGATCCAAACATACCAGCAGCTATGTACATGAAGTGACATAACTCACATGCATAGATTTAGGTATTAAAGTGGTGCAAGTTTTACTTTACATCATAAAGGTGTACACGTGTACTGTTCAGATCTTAGATGTACAAATAAAACTACATGTAAATAATAGAATATAGTGCAACCTCTCCAAAGCAACACCCTTTGTGAGTATCAGAATTATGTTGTTGCTGAGTAGTTCTATAGAGGTTAAATCCATAGATAAATCGTGCAGTGGGAAAATTCGTCCTGCTGTTTTAGGGAGGATGTTACTCAAGAGAGGGTCGCTCTGAAGAGGTTGCAATGTATTTAAAACGAAAAAATGTACTTGCCTTTATTGAAACATTCATTAATAAAAGTCTGCTTGAATACATCCCAAATCTTATGTATACGTATAGTTGAAGTACTGGGTAAGAACCATGCGTCATTCTGACTGATATCGGCGAATGCTTCCAGCTTGTCCAGAAGGTGGTCGTAATATGTATGTCCCCCGCATATAAAGGAAACCTTTAAACGACGGAGCCTGGAAATAATCGTACCATTTCTACGTTTTTCCGACATTTTAGTAAATGCGAGGTGTTGGTTTTATTCATACATTTTTAAAGCTATTCCATCGTTAATACTATACACCTTCCGTCGTTCCGTCGTCAGTCGTTGCTATAACGTTACGTCGCTTCCGGTCTCCTGTTTGTTTATGCGCGCGCATGAAAATGTTCATTTTTATCACGAGATTATATGTTATATATGTCATATTGTAAGTCTAGGCGTGTAAATAAGAATGATTTGAATAGTTAAACTAATTGAAATAAAACGGTGTTGAAATGAGCAATATGCATGAAACATCGTGTGTGAGAGACGAAAGCGAACGAGACGTTTCCAAGTTACCATAATGACGTCATTATCGCGTCAAACGACGTAACAACGCGTATCATGACGGTCGGATAAGACATACAGAAATTATAGACTTCAAATTTTAAATTTTGCGCCACAAACTTCCATCAATGGATGCTAAGCTTTATAAAAAGCTTGAAGTTTGTGACGCTGAAAAATGCTGGCATCACGTCCGTGACGTAGTGGCCGTGCAACTAATGGGTGATGTATTTTGATAGTACATTTGTATTTTCTTCTTCTCCAATTAGTATACTAGCAATAGTTTCTTGGCTTAAATCATTTTCAAATATTATTGTATATCAAAGGATTATATACATGTGTATCACTTATACAATTTAAATAAGTGTACACAAGTCATATTCATCATAAAGTTAAAACCGTCAAGGCTTGAGTTGAACAATCAGTGTATAAAAAACAAACGTGTCACCTCAAACAGTCTAGATTAAATCTTATCAAACTCTTTGCTTCACCTTTACGGAACGTATTTCCCTGATATTGCCCTCAAATCGATCAATAAGATTATTTCAATATTCATTTTTCCATTGTTCTTTTTAAGGTAACAATGTGTTCTCAGTTCCGTTTCTCAGAGAGGCGCCACAATTTGATATAGGTCACGTGATTCTAAAATCCCGTCGGTCAAATATGCAGAAACTCACAGGGATACAGTCTGTGGCACTTCCGGTTGGACAACTTTCACATTTCGTCTCTGTTGACCCCGAACAAGATTTAATGCAAAGGTAATTTAAGCGTCGTGACGGATATAATAGTTTAGGGAAAACACGTAATCGACGCGTTTTTTGTCAACAATAACAATATATCGGTCTGACTACACACGCAATGAAATTCGATGGAATTCATCCTCGATTGTACTAAATGAGACCAAATATAGTTTCTTGAGATGTGACATCGTGATTCCTGCTTGTATGATTAAACAATATTTGTAAGCATTAACATGGTTTCTTAACAACCTAATATGTCTCTATTAGTTTGTTTTTGGTTTGGTTTTACAAAAAAATACATATGAAATTTTACATTTTGATGAAATCGAAGCAGTATGCGAATAAAATATGGCTGTCACAAAAAAGAGCTTGTCAGGGCATAATTGAGTTGAAAATAACTGTCGTTAACCACAGAAGATACTTAGTAGGCCAATAGGTCAATATTAACTTTCAGGCTTGGGAATGTTCGCAAGAATAAAGAACTAAGATTAAATCAAGCGTACGAGTTCCACGAGTCTGACAGTAAACACGGCCTGAAGAAAACAGTGACTATACAGTTGTGGGGGTGCGAGAAATGGGCGATGGAATATGTCCCCAAATCAGGGGACATGGTCGTGGATCTTACAAAGAAAGGTACGTATTTTGAAAAAAAAAGAGATTTTTTTAAAATTCCAACGGCAGAAGTTCTCTTTCACAGGGCTGAGAAACATGAATATTACATAATACGTGTATAAATATTCCATATTGTGAAAATGTATATCTTCTTGTCCTACTTGTGGAAGGTAATAAAGTACTCTTAGATATTTTACGATGTAGCAAGTTCAAGTAATCAAGGTCATCTACTGTTCTAATATCCATGGCTTCGTGTTTCGTCACGAATTTAGACGCTACATAATGCTCTAAAGACAGAAAAGTGTATCATTATTATGGTCGTACAAATAGTACATGTATATGTATACTGATGTTTGAACAGTGGAGATTAATAAAATGCACCATTACGTTTAGAAATCATGTCAACTTTTAACCCATCATAAATTTCTTTGAAGAATTGCTGATACAGGCATAAACAAAAATGGTATGTTGTGTTTGAAAAAAATATAAGCAGCGGAAAACAATGTTATGGCTAAACATAAAACTTCCGTGAATTCTTATAAAAAGTAGAAAAAAATTATGACCTGACATCATGATGCACATTCACAGATAATTTACTATGATTGTACATGTACTTTATTTACAGGATATGTTGACATAGACAGGATTTTTCTAATCACGGAAGTATTCTATGTGACTCAAGTTAAGATATATGTATCAGTTGGAGATCTGGAAGACCATTTTCTTATGGAAGGTAACACATGTACAAAACTTGTGTGTTTATCTTCTTTGGGTGATGCTGGGTTCACTTAGGAGAAATTCTGCGGTTGTTTGTGTGTTTATATTCAATGCCTGTTCCATTTTTTTGTTAAAGATTTTATCAATATTTTGGGCTTTTAGGTCAACTTAAGCAAAATGCTCATCAAAGATAAGCGTTGTCATAAGAACTCCTGTATCTATAAATATTAATTTTTCGGTTGCTAATGGTAACCCATTGTGTCACATGGTACATCGCAGCAGAAACCATTTAATTTGTGAGTGGAATTATTTTCATATCCTATTTATTATGCATAATTTTACTGCTACTAAATGATAAAAGCATTTTTTTATTGTTTGATTTTAATAAGTTTATGTCAGATTAGCTCCCTCTGGAACTTATAACTATCCTCGCTCGATCTCAAAATTCGACAGCGTCTTATAGAAGGGTCAATGCTAAATACCTCAGGTTGCTAGTCCATTTTATAGGTGCGTCTTATAAGCGCATGCGTCTTATAGTCGAGTATATACGGTAGATTTTCCCTAATGAGTCCACTTAAACATATTTGTTAATTGAATCAGCTTAACGATCAGAGTGGGCGTACAATGCATGCTTCAAAAACATTCTACCATTTGAATTTCGCAGTAATTGCTCAATTATATTCATGACTACAGAAATAGTTAATTTGATTTACAAAATATCTTAACTATTTGTTAAATTGAATATCAGACTTATTTACTAGTATTTATTTATAAATTCGAGTAATCAATATATATACTCAGCAAAAAAAGAAACTTTACATTATTCATGTATTGATAATTCAATGCTCATTAAATAACCAAGGACAGACATCGTGACATTTTAACTGTCCACCCTGTTGAAGAATTCCAGGGAAAACAACTCAGAATTACTAAACGGAAAGGGGAATAACTGATTATAACAGCATTATGGGTATTCAAACTATCCGTTCATTGGCTGTTGACCTGTTTTAATGTTGTAAACATCAATACACGTATTGCTGTAAAGAAAAACAAAATGAAAATGTCTAACCCTGATTAATACAGTTTGAGTCAAACATTGATATGTTTCAAATTACCTCCCTTTGAATCAAAATAAGAGCATATTTACTGTTGCATTTTTGGTCAAATGTTTGCATTAACTGTTAATTTCTTGAACGAACTGTGTCGGCTGTAGTCCACTGCATTACATACCACTAATTTTATCAATGCACGGGACCTTTAGGTGAATACACAGTCAACTAAAGTTCCGTCAATGGAAATCTTACCTAAATACATGTATGTAAGGTTTCTTTTTTTGTTGAGTATATATGTATCTAACATATCCTGTTGTAAAGTATCTGTATATTACATGCATATGTACTGGATACTGTGGAATCATTAATTTTCGTTGGGGATTTAATTTCGTGGATTTCGTGGGTCGGCTCATTCACGAAATCAAATCCTCACGAAATCAAATGCAGAGATAAGGCATTTCTTTTCAAAAGTCAAAATCCATGAATTTATGTCCCCACGAAATAGCCATTTTTTGTAAAAACCACGAAAATTGAGCCCAACGAAAATAAATGAAAATACAGTATATTATTTACCCAACTTAGTATGGTGAAACAAATATGGTTCAGAACAATTGTAAACATCTCTTGTAGGTCAGATTCCAGTTGGCTTTTCAATGTTACGTTACAAACTGGATTCAGATGGTAGATTAGGTTCTTGTAAACGAGTTAAAACATCAAGATGGCAAGGAAAATGGACCAGAAACATGATCAGGGATCCTGACGACTGTCTGCCGTTTGATCCATTCCATATAACTCATAATCCAGATTAGGTGAGTGTTTGTTTGTGAAGACATACCTTCATGTTTACCAGAACCATTCCATACGAATGCTATTCTATTCATCTCCCGTTATGTCTACAACCAAATGTTTAAATGGCTTAGAAGTACCATTATTGTTTGCATCTACATATTTTTCTGTCATTTAAAAGTCTCAAATGAACAGTTATGTGTCATGAAATTCAGTGTACAGTCAAATCTGTGTTAGCAGTCACCTCCTAATAAAGGTCACCCAGTGATACAGGCCATTCTTTTAGACTGTCATTGATGATTCAAAAAGACCTTCCAATAAATGCCACCTGTCTATAAAGGCCACATTATGTCCTTCCTAAAGGTGGCCTTTGTTAACAAGTTCGACTGTACACAAATGCACAACTTTTTTTTTTTTTACAATACTAAGTACCTAACCTTTAGAACCGATGTCATGAATCTCAATAAGTGATTCCAACTACAGTAGAACTTCTTGGTCGATATTTCACAATATATTTTGTTATTGTAGATGGAATAGATCAAAACAGCGCTGCATCAATAAACCAAGCCATGACAATATTATCGTCTATTAATAAACTTAAATGAACTGAAGATTGAATGTTTTTCTGTCATTATCCTCAGGACAGCAGCTGGTTGATTGTTAGAAAATAGGAGCTTTTATATGCAGTGCATTCATTCCTGTTTTTTGTACTGAAATATTTCAGAGAGAATGAGGATGAATTATTTTCAGACAGTAATTCAGAAAGCTTTAGTTTTGCTGACAAAGTCAAAACAATTTACAGACTCTCAGTCCATTTACAGACAATTTACTCAGCATCCAGACAAAGTCTAGACAATTTACAGACAGTGTCCAGACAAAGTCTAGACAATTATTTACACACGATGTCCAGACATTCTACAGACAGTGTCCAGACAAAGTCTAGACAATCTAAAGACAGTGTCCAGCCAAAGTCTAGACAATTTACACACAATGTCCAGACATTCAACAGACAGTGTCCAGACAAAGTCTAGACAATTTACACACAATGTCCAGACATTCTGCAGACAGTGTCCAGACAAAGTCTAGACAATTTACACACAATGTCCAGACAAAGTCTAGACAATCTAAAGACAGTATCCAGACAAAGTCTAGACAATTTACACACAATGTCCAGACAAAGTCTAGACAATTTACACACAATGTCCAGACAAAGTCTAGACAATTTAAACACAATGTCCAGACAAATTCTAGACAATTTACAGACTGTGTCAAGACAAAGTCTAGACAATTTACAGACTGTGTCAAGACAAGTCTAGACAATTTACAGACTGTGTCAAGACAAAGTCTAGACAATTTACAGACTGCGTCAGGACAAAGTCTAGACAATTTACAGACTGTGTCAAGACAAAGTCTAGACAATTTACAGTGTCTGTCCAGACAATTAACAAAATGTAAGGTACATTAGAGAAATGACCAAAATTATATCAATAAATTTAATCATCAAATAATAAAAACCAAACTGATCTTGCCAAGTTGTCCCAATCCATGTTACATTAATAAACTCGACCTTTGAATTGCACTTAAAATAACACTAGATTTTCTTATATCCATATTTATTGTCAACAAGATAAGTCAAGAATAAATACATGAATCTTTATACACATTTACAATGAGAGTTAATACATGTACGTGTATATCACTTTAAAAAGCATGCTGAATTAATGTAGATCAGCCGATTATTTCCTGGACAAAAAACAACAACATAGCACTATTATATGTATTTGTATGTGTAACAGTTTGCTGATAGTATTTCAGTAAGGCATAATGGTTCAAGTCTCCATGGTTACCAACAAGTACAAACCTACCCCCCCCCCCCCCCTCCCTCCTGCACACAACTGACACATTTCCCATGGGAATCAATAGAGCCAAATTAAAAACCCGGAAAATAATATGCGGCAGACCAATTTTGCCAAACTAGAGGCCTATATAAATATAATAAAAATTTAACACTGATATCAAGATAAACAAGATGTTTCTTAACTATCACTTAAATCTCCAGAGCATCATTTAATTTTGCAGTATCTGAAGCAGGAAAAACAAGACTAAAATCAGAAAGCATTCACACATAGAAGTGATTCATTTATTTACTACAGCCACCAAAATAAGAGGGAAACACTTAACAAAATATTTTAAGCAATCTTGGTAATTAAATCTTAAGTTTGTCAGTTTCTTTGGCAACTTCTTTGTCACTTTCCTCCTCCTCATCTTCTTCATCATCATCATCGTCGTCGTCGTCATCATCGGAATCATCATCATCTTCATCATCATAATCGCCATTGCCTCCTGAGAGAAATTAATAAAAACACTCATGTCAACAATATGAATATACAGATATTCAGTAAAACATATGTAGACAATATATGTTGACCAGAAGTTAATGATCTTATAGCAGCAAGAGATAAAGTATACACAAGAGTATAGCATGGTGACCTTAATTAATACAACATGTACAGCAATACAATCTGTAATCTGTTACATAATAAAATAAACATATCACATTTACAGAATTGATACAAATCATGTAAAGTCTATAATGAGGTTTGGGTTTTCATAAATGAAGGTGTTCACAGGCTATTCCAGGGCCCTAGTTGCACTTTAGGGGAAGGGGCCCGGGGCCCTGATGTAGGGGAATTTCGTTGCATTTGAGGAAAAAGGGGAATTTCAAGAGATTTTTTAAACTGCCTTATAACCCTGCACATAATGTACGTTAATATACAATTCATCAAAGGTGATTAACTTAATACATGTATCAATCATTTAAGCCAAACATGCATGATCTGAGTAAGATTCGATGTCGGGATGTCTGGCAAGATGTTGCTGTAATATTTTTTTTATTTTAAGAGTGGAATGGGGCCGAAATTCGGGCCCTTTATTCAGACCTAACCTAACAAATTGTAGTTCTTTTCCAGCAGTAAATACATTTTTTATCAGCGAAGTACTAAGTTAAGTCAGCACAATCCAACAGGTTGACAAAGGGAGATTACTCTGGAAATGTTCACAAACACTTAAAACACTTACCTCCATATTTAACGCCACCGAAACCAGTGAACTTATATTCTTCTTGACCAAAATTATAAGAATATTCATCCTGATAATCATCATCGTCATCACATTGATACCCTCTAGCGCTACCTTCATCAGCCTTCCTACCATAGTTGTATCTACGAGCTGAAAAATAAACAATGTAAAACATAAATGACTCCAAAATTAGTAATTATATAATCCAAACTGAAAGTCAATTTAAACTATAAAGACAAGATACAGATTTTATTTACAGTCAATTTATCACAAACATTGGTAATGAATAACAAAGAAATTGTACTATCAATAAACTAAAATGTTTCAGAACTCAAAGAAGAAAATTCTTATCATAAATACTAGCACCAGTGGAATTAACACCGTTTTTCAATAATTCTTTAGTCATACACAGAGGCCGGTTCATCAGTTTTCCTGGACTGTATACTAACTACTATTAACTCATCCTTCCATAAGGAACTGACAACTTCCACACATTAACAGGAAAATTAACATTTTTGTCACATTTCATAGAAGGATATGATCTGCTGCTACTGAGATTTGAACCCCATTACAAGTCCAGTGCACTACCAACTGAGTCTAGCACAGCCGTCTAATACCAGCATCATCAGTTCAGAATTAGTATTAAGCAGACTTTGCAAAAGGCATCGGAATGAAGGACATGTCCCATGGATTGGTTGTCCAGTCTTTGAATTAGTTTTTTGTAGCAGGTTGCCCGTCAATATACTTTATGAAGAAAACTCTCAAAAAATAGGGTGTCCCAATAATGACAAGGAAAAAATCCTTCCGGGCAGTCAGGTAACCAACTAATTCTGGTATGTCAGTCCGATAAAGAATCTTATCTCATTGGACCGGCTGTCCGGCAACTTACTTACCTGATGTTTATGCATTTATATTTGTTTACAGTTTTTGGTCTGACTGATTTGCTTTTGGTCTGACAGAATTTTCAAGCTTGTAAGACCGAATGTCCGGAAGATTTTTTCCTTTCGCAAAGTCTGTATTAAGTATACACAACATTCATCCACCATAATAAATCTACACAGCACCCACCTGTCATACTAAGTTCCTTAGTTTCCTTGGTGTCGTGACCACATTTAGGGCACGGGTAAGCTGCTCCACGTGCATACTTAAATCCTTTCCTTTTAACATGATCATCACAAAAACAAACCTGAAAAAGAAATAAGTATAATATATTAGTGGTCAAACTAATAAATTTGGGGCACATTTCTTGTCAGTAATAAACCTATATTCCAAAGTAAGAGAGTCTTTACCAATATGATGCATTATACAGGATTAATAAGGTAAGCATTTATTCCAGTAGTAATTTAAAGGCAGCACTTTCTTATTTTTTTAGAAAAAAAAGACAATTTTAAGACATCTAGTAGAAGTACAACAATAGCCAGTATTGAAAATAGACATGATTATCATCAGATATTACCTTGCATCTTAAACAAGACCACTGTCCAAGCTTATTGCATGACCCACCTGAAAATAAGTACTGGATTAAAAGTATTCTATTCACATTTTATGGTGTCAGAACATTAAACATTGAATAATGCAAGGTAACAAACTTTGTACTTAGGCTGAAAATAAAAAATCATTTGTTTGGAGTGCTCCGACCTACTCATGAAAATCCAAGCAAATAATTTTTTGGGGCATTTTTTTACTATTGTTATATGGTAAAAATCCCTACTTACCTACCCATTGCTAAAATTCTGGGTCGGAACACTCCAAAGAAACTAATTTTTATTTTCATCCTTATTTTAATGTATTTTTATTTTTCAAACACCAATCTTATAGAGAAATTAGTGAAAGTACATAATAAAAATTATATTTAGCTTGCAGTGATAATTATTCAACTATAGTGTGTACAGAAACATCACAAGTCATTCAGTACATAGTAAGATATCAAATCACATCCAGACCTTTTCTACGAAATTGGGCAAGAACTTCCCAGCAAAAGAGACATTGTCTTGCAAGGAACAGAATGACTTAAGCAGGTGGCCATTGGTGTCTAACTAGTACAAATATTGGGTGTTTTTATATTAATACTTTCATCAGTAGTAAAATTTCCCCTATCTGACATATTTCCCCCTTGTAAGGACCCACCATCTTCCCCTAAAACCCTTAAGAAGGGCTGACATCAGTAAAGTAGGGACAGCATATTATCTTTATGCATTACACATTATAGATTATTTCAAGGTACAAGAAAAATGGCACTTTTAAGTTATACCATTTTACTAGTATCTGTACCTGGAATCCTAAACATGAAAATGGCAAAAAAAATCATCATTTCAAACTCAAAGGATATGGCTTTGTTACATTTAATTAAGTCAAACTTACATTTGTATGAATCAGAATCCAGTTGCTGACACATGGCTTGATGTTCAAACTGGTCATCCTCACATAAAAAATTACAACAAAATGAACACTGAAAGAATCGTCCTCCTGAAAAAAGTAATCCATACAAATTTCCCACAAAGTCTTCAAAGCAAACATAAAGATTTCAGATTTTTTATCAGCTATATAATAAGATAAGCAGTACAAAACCAAGAATCTCAATATTAAGTTTTGCTTTAGGGATTACAAAGAAGTACAAGTTCACTCTAGTTTGTTACTTACACATGACATGAGCATAAATTTGGATGCACTGGTCACTAAAGGTCAGGGGAAGCAAAGTACATGTATATATGATTCATACTGGAGGGAGCATATCTACTTAAGACACGCTTCAATTCTCATGGATTTAAAAGCTAACTTTACATGACACAAGCATATATTGTATTCATATATCAGAAAAAAATATTTTTTTTAAATGGAAAAGAGATCCAGAACAGTTATCAAGTATGAGGTTCATTTAGCTATTATGTGTTATTACAGTATTAACAATTCATAAAATGCACAATGTACTTTGATTGTTTGTTTGTTCATTTGAGTTTTTACGCCCTTTTCAACAGTCAGAAAACAGTTCACCTAACCATTGTTCCTGGGAAGAACCAGTTCTAGACTCCCATCTTCAGTAAGCAACTGCCTACTTTCTCACATAAAGAGACATGGTTAGTAGCTGGGCTCGAACCCACAATCCTCTATCAGTGAGAGGTTACAGTAATTTGAAGTCAGCGACCTTAACCACTCAACTGAGGATGCAGGTCTGAATGTACTTTGAACAACCAATACAGGTACCTTGTCCTGTTACTCCACGATTACATTCCATACATTCAGCATCTATTAATGGACAGGTACACGCATGTGTAGTTAAACATTTTCTGCCATGACAAACCCAGGCTTCACAGAAATCACAGATAGCGCCCTGTAAGTAAATAAGTAACCATTTAACTCACACAACAAACCCTAAACAGTTAATCACTGACTAGACAGCTATATGCTGCCCCATCACTGACTAGACAGCTATATGCTGCCCCATCACTGACTAGACAGCTATATGCTGCCCAACTTACTATGTGAACACATAATAGCTACAATATTATACAATATCAACTGATGACATACACACATGAATGAAGACATACACACATAAAAGATGACATACACACATGAATCATGATATACATACATGAATGATGACATATACACATGAATGATGGCATACACACATGAATGATGACACCATACATACATAAATGATGACATACACACATCAATGATGATGTCATACATACATAAATGATGACATACACACATGAATGATGAAGTCATACATACATAAATGATGACATACACACATGAATGATGACATACATACATGAATGATGACATACACACATGAATGATGACATACACACATGAATGATGACATACACACATGAATGATGACATACACACATGAATGATGACATACATACATAAATGATAACATACACACATGAATCATGATATACATACATGAATGATGACATACACACATGAATGATGACATACACACACATGAATGATGACATACACACACATGAATGATGACATACACACCTGAATGATGACATACACACCTGAATGATGACATATACACATGAATGATGACATACACACCTGAATGATGACATACATACATAAATGATAACATACACACATGAATGATGACATACACACATGAATGATGACATACATACATAAATGATGACATACATACATGTATGATGACATACACAAATGAATGATGACGTACAGAATCGGACCGTACAGCGGGCGTTTATTTATGATTATGATAATTACGTATATTCAACAATGTTTCGACTTCATCACTACACATTGATTAGTAAAATGAAAATACCAAGATGGGAAATGATGATTCAAAACAACAACACGCACATACATATGTTCATTTATCTGTCATCAACGTGTTCATGTTTATATTGACACTGGGATAGTGACCACCCTGAATAATTGGTCCCAGGCACCACAGACAAACATTACAAACTTTCATGAAATACTTACAACCATTGCTAAACCAGTGGTGTATTGTCCTGGGTGTTTTATAACACAGTCTCCAGTCTTCATCATACATTTTTGCTTCCCTGTAAAACAAATCATTCTCTATATATGCCTCGGTCACTATAAATCAAAATTAGATACAAAAATCTTTGAAAGGTCAATTAACTAGATGTATGATAAACTGACACCATTCCACAATTGATCCTTTAAGTTAAGAATATAAAATACTCTTTTATCAGTCACTTATCTTGGACTCAGTTGAAGGGTCTTGTTAACAGTTTGGTAAACAAACAAAAAAATGAGCATTTTCCACAAAAGTATATTTATTAAGAATGAATATAAATATCTAAATTATTGTTTATTTATGAAGTCACTGATTTAAATGATAAAATCAGGACATCATGTGGTTTGTACTACCTTAGTGTAATTAATAATAATGTAACTAAGAGAAAACTGAAGTATAAGTACAAATCTACAGTTGTGATGTCAGAACTGATAATAAATATGTTATTGATAAAAACCCTGAGCAGTACTTACCGCATGCTCCACACACTGGCAGTCTTTGAAGAGAATTACAAAAATAACAAAAAGCCCTGTTCTTTTGTGATTTGCCACATTGCTCACATTCCTGTAAATATTTTTTTCAAACATTATAACATTTATATACAATACAACCTCTCCAGAGCAGCCCTCTCTTGAGAAGTTGAGTTGAACAACCTCCCTTCAACACCTTCCCACTGCATGACTTTCCTATCACACTCAAAGCAAAGACACAAACTGACAAATGTCAGAAGTTGGCATATGATATATAGTTAGTAATTTACCCAGTAGGGTAGCCCCCAGTATTGGCATAATATTGTTTATGAAACATTTGTTTTAAGTTTTAAATTCAATGTGCGACATTATTATTATGTATCCATTGCAGGTTTTTTTCCCCTCTTTAGCAGGGGCCGTTAATAGGCGTCTTCCCCTCAGGAAAATTCTTCAAAATCATGCAGTTTTCCCCAAAAATTCAATTTACATCAAGTTTTTTCTTCCCCTTTTGCTAAAATTATGCGTTATTTTCCCCCAAATTTAAAGAAAAGGCCCCTTCCCCAACCTGTGAAAAAAAGCCCTGCATTGTATCCTATTACTCCTATTTCAGTTGTGTTTCTGCTATTTATAAATACTAAAATAGCATGGACAACATAACACAAAGGGAATCAAATACATCCATGTTTAATTATCATTTCTTCCCTTATTTCACGACGTGAAAATAACAGCAAAATTGTGTTAACTCGACAGCCCTTATCTCTTGCATGAAGATAAAATGTTATCCGAAATATTTCTATCCGATAACTAGACAACTTAATTAAACCGTATTTGCTGATAGATCATTGTCTCAAACAGTCTTACCATCAAGAAATTACACGGCCTTTCCACAATGGGTCTTTCATTTTTCGCATTCCTGATATCTTTCTGTCTTTCTCGCTGTTTCTCCGCCTTCTTCCGCTGCCCAGACTTCTTTTTCGGCATGACTGTCGTTTACGAAGTCCTTAAACGCCTAAAAGCGTTATGTCATGGAGTGTACGATGAACGCACACCATTGGAGTAATAAATACACTGGGACAATAATGTTTATTTATTGGTGCATGGAATTATACAATAGTAGATCTATTAGTGAAAGTCACAATTTAAGAAATTTCTGGAATACATAGTTCCCACATCTACAATATTTACCTCCCTTGGCAGCCATCTTGAAAGTCTAATTTGACTAGCATTGATAGAGGATATTTATATTTTTGTTCTGATAATTCTAAATATAGAATTTTCTTATGTGACAACTACATGTTCTTAAACCTGATATGCTTATGTTTTTTCCAACTTCATGATTAAGTTATATTTTGTAAATTGAGTTGTTTATAACCATTTTTTTGTTTTTTTCTATTAAACACATAAGAAATTTGACTTTCAAGATGGCCGCCGATTTAAGACAAGGGAGGTAATTATTGTAGTTGTGGGAACTATGTATTAACTGTTTCAATGTTACATTGGTTTACAGCGTTTCAGGTAGTTGTATTTACTCTAATAAGAGTACCTGCATCGGTTGCTGATCAATTGAATATCTGTATGCAAATACTACTGATCAAAGGGGTTCAGCACATAAATATCGTCCGTATATACACACTTTTCAACAAACAAATCACCTTACACGTAGAGAAAAAATCTAGAGCCCCTGATATATTGCAACTAAACAATATTTTGGCGTTTTTTTATTGAAACGATGACGCATTTCTAACCTTTCCCTCCATGTCCCTGACTGCTGTTGGTTAGTTTTAAATTATGATTAACGACATTGCAGGTTACAAATTTGTTCTTATTTGACGCGTGAACGATATTTCTTTTCTTTTATTCCATGATGTACACGTGTGTGCACACATTACTAAATCAAGTCAACATAGATGTCAGACTTTAGTCCCCTATATTATTCGAAAAGCACACGTGGGACTATAGCAAACGACTTTAATTCGTTAATGACAATAATTTGTTATAAAATCTCTTACTAGACATCAAACCTAGGCGTGGTTCGTAAACATTTGCGATCTTGATATTGGCCATCAAAATTGAATGGGGTGCGTCAAATTCGTTGGTTTCATGAGACGATAATGATCCGACACTTTTATTGTTAATTGCTCAACAAGACAGCAGGTTAAGCTTGCCGTCTAATTTGACGACGGATTTCAAAGCAGTTTAAACGGTATTTTGTAGCGGAAATGTTACTCTAGGGAACCCTGCCTCAGAATGCTGATACTTGTTCTCGTATTGCGTAATAAACAGCGGGGTTCTTGGTACGGAATTTCTTTAAATTTAAGTCAAGTATCTAATGAACGGATCGAGGATGTTATCAAATATCTGAGGCACAGTTCCCTGCTTTATACATTGTGCTATTTGTTGTAATATATTCCTATATAGAGAGTTGTTATGTTTGTTCAAAAAATTATAAATTACGTGATATTTTATTCAAATCACTTAACGCAATGGACTTTATACAGTGTGTTTATTTCAGTGTATAATTATGGTTTAGTTTTATATCTATACATTGGTGATACTTGATTTCGCCAGGCATCCAGTCCCGTTACATTAATAAAAACAAAGACCATACTATAATAGTACATATAGGTCTATGATAAAAAATAAAATATCTTGAAATCGAATTGAAAATGATCTTGTTTGGAAATGAGATATTTTAAAATTAGATATAAATAGAATCTCATACATATGCATGTATTTCTGCATTTTTATATATATACATATGATTTGGAGTTTAATTGAATACATGATAACGAGAAACTGTGCTCCCGAAACAAACCTATTGAATTTAGGCTATTGAGGAAATCCACATCACAAATGTTGATCCGATGACGCATGCGCACTGTCATAACTTAAATGAGCCGGAAGAGAGTCTGTGCTGAATTTTAATTTTGTAAACATTCGTTATTTTGCAAAGTGTTTGGAATTTAACCATGTAAAATGGGTCTAGAACCTTTGGAATTTTCTGACTGTCTAACTGACAGTCCGGTTTTTCGCTCGAAACTTCACGAGCATGAAAAAGAATTGGAAAGAACGAGCAAGGCTATAAAAAACCTGATAAATGATGGGAAAGAATTGCTTAGTGCATCGAAACGTAAGTGGCTGTGTTAAATTCATTTTTATTGATTATTTTTGTATTTGCGGTGTATGTATATACGTATCGCCACTGACTTTTTTGCACTGTACTATGCCAACTCTACTTAAGCATCACCAAAATTAAGTGATTCATAACCCTAGTGCTCTCTCGTTTACAAATATGCACATCACTCATCAGTTACCATACCTGCTCATGTTTACCTTTGCAAAATAATGATAGTGCTCCAGAGTGGCCCTCCGTAGAGCAACAACCTCTATAACAACACCTTCAAAATTTCCCTATAGATATAAAATTTACTACAAATCAAACCTCTATAGACTATAGAGCAACAACCTCTAAACAACAGTCAATATTTGCAGCTCCAACAGGGTGAACATTGCTCTACAGAGGTTGTACTGTACATTGTTATGTTTTATAATTAATAAGAAAAACATTTTACCTTCTGAAATTGAACTGCATTCTTACATATATTCAGTGATATAGAATTAGGATGCTGAGAATGACTCAATCAGTCAATGAGATTGTCTAGAGCTTGGCTAGGCTCTGGGAGGCGGCGACTGTTTGATCTTTGCGACCAACTACTGTGATGTTTTATGACATCCTGGAAGGAATAGGTTCCAAATTAAGTAAACGGTAAATTAAAGTACAAAATTTTCTTCGAAGAATATGAAGAGAGCTCATTAGCTTTGTCCTCCCAAAGCTTTGTTTTGAAGTCCTTGTTCATCATATTCTATAGAGTCTAGACAGGGATGCTCCACCAGACCACCACCCATTCCAGGACTTGGTCTCCATCCTGCTCATCACAGAGACAGCAAGATTACTTGGGCTTCTATGGCTTTTTTTTAGTAGATCTATAACAAGATTGGGATGGAACTGATGAGTTGGACGACTTACCGGGACTTTAGACTGCAGGGATTTTTTGGGGGCGATTTTATAGCCGAAATTCAGTCAAGTTCCCAGTGGAAAATAGTATCTTTTTTCCCAATTCATAGACAAAAATTCCCAATCCAAATTTTTTATATTTTTTTTATTGATTATATAAGTTCATTAACATCACTATTGGTAGTAAATACCTTATTCTACTACTGTTCTATGGGATAATAAGTTGAACATTGCAAAATTGTAGTTATACATTTTTTCCCAATTTTGATTAAAACACCGCGAAAATTCCCAATCCCAAGGGTATGGGTCACATTCCCAAAATACCGAAAAAAAACCTGGACTGGGTTTTTCATGTGGATCAGGATAGGTTTCTAATGCTTGGCCTTCTTGCTCTGACTGGGGCCATCTGATCTTCTCCAGTGTCACCTCTGATAATCACAAAGAGAGATCTTGCACCTCTTTAATCTGGTCTCTCTTCCCAGCATTCACAGTCTTGGCTTTTAGTGACATCAGAAAATTAGAAGAAATTAGACAGTAATTTGGTGGTATTTCTCAGCCTTTTTATGCATGGTATGGTCAGGCACATGACTGGAACAAAAATATTCCTGAAATGTTTGAAGAACGTTTTGTCAGTTTCTCGTGTGTTATGCTTTCGTTTTACCCGGTACTTGTCCGTTACCTGCAAGGTTATGATGTTCGTTTATTGATCGTTAATCGTCCTGTACGTGTTTGGTAATTTTGCTGTCATTTTGCGTATTATTCGCTCCGTACACAAAATGCAATGGATAACTTTCTGCCACAGATTTTCTATCTGTGTGATGTTCGTTTACGCTATCGGTAGTAGTGACAGATCCTTTAAAGTTAAAGTGTCTTTGCTTTTCTAGAATTATGCTTAATGCATATGGTTGTCTTGTGGGTATTTGGGGTGTTGCAGTAGAAAGACATCAAGATGTAATGATTAATGGGGCATCAGAGAAACAGGTGGATATTGGTGCTTGTAGTAACCAATTTTCTGGACTGTTGGTGGTGTGTAACTGTAAGGAGTCTGTTTGGACTGAGCAGACCATTTTGAATAGTTCCTGTCCTTGGTGCCATAGAAAACATAGCTGGCTGATCCACCCTGAATGGAGATGGCCCCAATTTTGCTGTTGTGGAAATTTTGTCCTACTTTGTATTTTATTGAATTGCACTGTGAATCATTCATTCTTTGCTCACTTGTTTCAATATTGTATGGGATTAGGAAGTATTTTACCATGTAGAAAATAAATCAATATAAGATATATCTGATTGATTGAGTTATTGATAATATTAATAATTGATCTGGAACATTAATTGTTGGGAAATTAATGATCATTGAATGTTGGAATTAAACATTGTGATGTTTAAGTGTAGTAGTTGTACTAGTGGTATTGATGATATTGAAGGTTGTAGAGCATGCAGCGATATATTAGTATTTATTACACTGCTTCAAATAAAAGCGTTGCTGTATTGGGATAAATCAGAAATGCTTAATAGTTATATTTGGCTGTTGCTAGTAATTTAGGTTCAACATATTACAATAATTTTACATGTAGAGATTTCATATTCATATTGTTAGCTAGACTTCACTGTGTAGTCATATCAAGTTGAACATTTCACAGTGTTAGATAAATTAATCCACATCTTACCTGATGCATTGTTAACATTAGATATTTTATTTCAGATTTAGCCAAAGCTCAGAGACAGTTTTCTACGAGTCTGACAGAATTCAAGTTTGAATGTATTGGACAGCAACAGACAGATGGTGAAATACTAATCTGTAAGTATATACCTCTAGATAATGATGAGTACTAGTACTAGTAGTAGATACTCGATAAAACAAATCTGGGGTGTTTTTGGGACTGATATTGGGCAGAAATTTGTCCCCATTCTCCTGTCTGAAAAGTCTTCTCCTAAATTCACAAGAAATTCCCCATTCAGCCGAATTTCATTCTTCTTTAACTCATAAAACATTTTTGAAAAAAAAATTGATCATTAAATTGACCTGTATGATAGATCTTATTGGAAATTAAATGTACGAGGACATGTTTGCTTTGTTACTTACACTTTTCCCCTGAAGACACTACATGTACTTTGCCCTGCCCAAGGCGTCCCAACGCATTTCCCCTAGAGGTAAAAACCCTGCAAATATGCCATCGACAAAATGACCATACATGCCCTATAGATAATAAAATGTTGGGTACCTCTGTCAGTGTGGTTACAGGTAGAGTGGTTATGGGACTGGTAATCACTAGCCCCTCGCTGCTGTGAGTTCAAATCCCACTGGATACCATTTGTCACATGTACAGTGTAACGCTGTTAGTGCAACATTAAACCCTAGTGAAATAAAAGATTGATGAAGATACTTTCTCACTGAAGATGTGTTTTAATGTTAAATATTCACACAGTGTGACACAGTGTAAGGCTAAAAATAAAAATAAGTTTGTTTGGAGTGCTCCTACCTACTCAACGAAAATCCTAGCATATAAATAAAATCATGTTGTTGTTTTTTTCGGGGGGGGGGGGGGGCATTTTTTTTACAAATGTTCTATAGTAAAAAAAAGATACCTACCTATCCAGTGCTAAAATTCTGGGTCTGAACACTCCAAACAAACTTATTTGTATTTTCAGCCTAACAATACTAAAAGTATGACCTCTGCATTGTTTGATCTATATAGATCAGTTATCTTGAAATAATACAATGTATGTTTTATATTTATGATCCTGTATACATGTTCAAAGTTTCTCCTTATCTGTCCTGGATTCATTGATAACACTCTGATTTTCATTGTGTCTTAAAAAAATGAGTAAAAAGGTAAAGGTACTCATTGATAAGTGTAAATGTCACTTAGAGATTATTTAAATGATATAGAACATGACTACAAACCAATCTCTGAACAAAGGCTTTATTGATCTTCACTTATTGATGACATTAATTTTGCATAAATTTTCTAGAAAATGATGTTGTTTGTTTCTTTAATGTAGCTTGTAAAAACCGTGTTAGATTGTTCAGCTATTGTTTTGGAAAATGTATTAAATCAATAAATGTTTCATTTTTGTCAATGAAGTGAAATTTAATGTTTAATTCTTGTTCAGGAAAAAACTTTAAAAGGACTTATATACATGAGTCTAATTGTGATTGATGACAGGAACTATCCCTGGGAAATGATTAAGTTAATAGTTATCTATGATCAATTTTTGTTTGGTCATTCAAGGTTATTTAATGTCATAAATAAATTTGCTAAATTGCTATACATGTTCAGACAGACTGTCAGAGACGTATATTACACCTAAATGTTGATAAGATGTTTTGTGGTAAACTTATGTGTATATAAAACAGTGTTAACTGATGCACTAAATTGGTGAAATATATGAATCATATAATAAAATGGACATTAACATGTACAGTACAACCTCCCTAGCGTGTCCCTCTCTTGAGCAACAACCTCCCTGCAACGACAGCGTGATTTTTCCCACTATAAGTTTTAACTATTAATTTAACCTCTCTAGTTGCAACAACCTCTCAACAGCAACATAATTTTGCTTCTTCCAAAGGGTGTTGCTTTGGAGAGGTTGCACTGTGTAGTAAAATCAGATGTATGTCAAAATCAGTAATATCAACATTGTTACTGAAAGGAAACATATATACATGTGTGTGGTTTCAATATACTGTCAAACTTGTGAACAAAAGCCACCCTTCAGAAAGACAAAATGTGGCCTTTATTGATAGTTGGACTTTATTCAGAGGTCATTTTGTTCTAATTAATCAATCATTAAATGATATTTTTTAAGAATGTAATTTATTCACAGGATGGCCTTTATGAAGTGAGGGGGGTGCTAACAAATGACTGTAATTATCATTGTGATAATGTCATGGGAAAATATTGAGACATTTCATGAATAAATAGCTGATTAAAGTCCAGTTAGTACATGTATGTGTCATTGTGGTGTTGCATCATGGTAAATACATGAATTTAATTAAAAAAGATAACCATATGATCATATAACATACCTGTAATTAGTACATTATATATACATACATTTATTTGCTAACATCATCATGATTATCTATATTTACATTATACTTATAAAAAGTCTTATTTATTTGGGTTTAAGATGTTTTTCAACAATTTTTGGCTATTCATGATGGCCGATTCACCTAGCAAGTTTTCCTATATTTACATTATAGGTTTATAAATTATATACATGCATAATCAAAAGCTGGTCTTTTACCATCATTCACTTTTTTTAATCACAAAGGATGATATATTTAACAACTGTGACTAGTTAAAGTGATTGTTCTGTAGGACAATATGGATGCATTCAGAGATAATCTGTCTGATAAATTTATATCAGTACAGGAACATGCTGTATCTATAATTGTGTCTGTTACTCCAAGCATTCTCAGATGTTTTTGCAATCAAATTCAGATTAAGGCTTGTGTTTATTTCATGCTTTAAGGATTTCTTGTTGCTATTTAAGTTTTAGCTAGGTTTTCTCTGTGTATTGTATTGCCACAATGGACAAATTGTAATTGGTAGAATTTTTTACACAGATTTGTAATCTGTTACATTTTTATTTTTCATTGATTTTCATAATTATGACTGGTTAGCACATAAATAGAGCACATGTTGTACATGTATGTACTAGATGATAATGTGTCAAATAGACAGATAGTTTAATAACACCAGTGTCTAAGAAGTCGCCTATAGATGCATTGGCCATCCTTCAACAAACTGTGATTGACATGTCACGGACTTAATAAACTTCTGAATAAAGTTCAATGGTACACAACATCCATATTTCTTCACATGCTTTTAAAGAACCTCTGTGATCGAGTGGTTACGGTCTTTGACTAGTAATCACAGACACCTCACCGCTGTGAGTTCAATCCATCTCAGGACCAAATTTCACATCATGTGATCAAGGAAGCTACATGTATAACCCAAGTAGATTAAATTGTGGTAGGTTTGTGGTTCTATCCTAGTGTATGCATAGGATCCCAAATTGACCCTGGCCGTTGCAGTCACTAATAGATCTTCATCATCAAATTTTGTAAGAGCAGTCACTGATACATCTTCATAATTATGATCATGAATCAGTTGACTATGATCATATAACACAGCTACCTGAGTAGCATTATCTTTATTATGTATGTTAAGTCTATTTTAACAATCATCACCACATAACTTTCTATGTCAGCATGTGAGTGTTTTCATCTTCTTGTAAACAATGTTAACTATTCTACTGTATGATTTGTTTATCTAATTTCTGTCAAACTTCATTCGGAAATTATAGGCTTCATATCTTATCAGTTATCAATGATGTACATTTAATTTGTTTATAAGAATACATGACTTTTACAAGATGAAGGTACACACATTATTATACTTGGTACTTATAGCATAGTATACTGGTACAAATACTAATCAACTGGTATGAATTATATGATGTGAAGCTTGGTAGGATGTTGTTAATTACTGATACATTGATACATTTACTGGTTTGTGGAATATTTCGAATATTTGTAGTTAGAAGTATTGACTGGGTAACTAATATCCTATCAATTGCTAAGACTCAGAAGTTCAAGTAAGACTCTGCATATAGAACTCTGGGTCCTATCTAATTGAAGAAAAAAGGGCTAAAAGACTTAACATACATGTAGCACTAGACTGGTATTATAATTATAAAACTTATTGGTGATACAGATTTCCTAGCATGCCATAAGAATTTATTGCATATGTTCCTCTAACATTTAGAAGGGTCTCAAATGGTAGGTAACTAATCTGAACTTGGCTTCCATTCTTAAAATGTAGGTCTTTTATTGGTTAAGAGTTGACCAATGGCGAAGTGGCATTGTGGGATTTGACTCCAGTTTGAGATTTATAATATATAATGATAATCATCAGTCTCTCTGTCAGGAGTACTGGTATGGAATTTTAACATTACATTTTTGTGTATCATACCGTAAGAACTAAGATAAGTTAAACTTCCTCTTCAATGATTTGACTGAAGATTGAGTCTAGAAAATGATAATATCATTTGACAAACTCTGATTCATAGCACAGATATTCCAGGCTTAGTCTAATTGAGGTATAAATGGTAATTGAGAAATGTTGCTTCACATATTTTGTCTTTGGGTTTTGAATATTTTTTGCAAATTATCAGAATGAAACTGTTTTACTTGTATTAACTGAAACTGCATGCATTTAATGTACAGATTGCATTCCATAATTAATGCACCTTGGGATGTTACTACCTGATAAATGTTCCTTGAGATGTAACTTCCTAATAAATGTACCTGAAGATGTTACTACCTAATAAATGCGCTTGAGGATGTTACTACCTAATAAATGCACATTGGGATGTTAAATTGGACTGGATTTTTTTTTCAATCTGTTGAGTTATTGTCTGAACGATTTTTGTTAATTTGTTGGAATTTTTTAGTATTTATAGTGAGTCATAATTGTGTCTTGTCACAGAAAGAAGAGACGGTGCATTACTTTTGGTACTGGTACATTTGTTGGATTGTTTTAAATTTTTTTGTGAGTCATAATTTTGACAAGTCACAGAAAGGAACAGATGTGTAATTTTCCTCCTTTCAGCTGATTTCCTCTTTTTTTGTCTTAAAATCTTTGAAACAAAAGGTTCCAGATTTAGTCTGACCTACTCAAAAATGATGTTTTTGCAAGCAAGAGGTGGTGGGTATTTCAGCCTTTTTATACCCCCACAAACAAATTTTGAGAGGGTGTATATTGGAGTCACTCTGTGGGTCGGTCGGTTGGTTGGTCGGATGGTCCGTCCGTCTGCATAAAGTTTGTGGAGTGAACTACTTCCACATTTTTTAAGTGATTGCAATGAAACTTGAAATATGATATCACCATCAAGCGTAGATGATCATGTGCAATACACAATTTTTAATGCCCAGCGATTCATTCATTGCAGAATTATGTCCCCTTGAACTTAGCTGTATAGTGTACTGTTGCATTATTAGTGTCAAAGCGGCAGCGGGGGTATTGGTCACCTCGATGACAGCTCTAGTTGCTCTTGGAGTAATCACATGCCTGAAGGAGAGGTGGGACAGTCACATTTATATGAAGACTTGCAATAGGAAGTTGAAATTTTCCTGTATTACAGATACACAAATAATTATGTGTTAGTATAGAATTTTCAATATCTTGAATATTGTTGATCTGAAAATCTTTTCAAAGATGTATTGATAGGATTTGTCTCCTTGTTCACAATATAAAATAATGTGAACATTTATGTCAGCCTCTTTATACACTGTATCTAAGAAATTGAATAAACTTCCTTATTGCATATTTGTTTTATGTTAATCTTTGGGCCAGTGTTAATTATATTAGCTAAGATAAATTATTAAGTTAACCTGATCCATTTTATCTCAATATATTTATTTTGAAATATCTAACATTTTTGTAGTTCATACGCTTCAGTTGTCATCTGTAGATAATTGGACTTAGTTTGAAAATGTTTAGTGCTAGACTGAGCCGCTTAATGGAGTGTGAAAGTGAATTGAAAAACATCAGAATTTGCTGCAATTTTTGTTGATAGTTTTATATATAATTTACAGAGGTTTAGTGGCACTTTCAGTTTTGCCAATGGCAACAAGTTGACCTCATCACTATTTTAGGATTTCCAATACTGTTACAAGCAGCATATTTGATTCCTAAAATGAATCAGACCCAGAGAAAAGATCGTTAAGATTTTATATATTTGAAATATTCTCAATATGAATCATTGATACATTTGTAGAGAAAAGGTCTTCAAAATGTAATATTGAGTCGTGACAATACATGCATTAGCATGAGGTTATATTTTTATTGATACTAAAACCAGTCTTAATGATCTGATTGCTGATTGGTTGTTTATAGGCTTCATCTTAAAATTGACCAATGGTATGGCAGCACTTAGAAATAGACTGATATAGTATTGTATGTAACCCTCGGAGGTGGAATGAAATTTACTGTTTATTTAAGCTGTCATGTCCTTAATTGTAATTCATTAAGCTGAATATGTTATACTGAGTTGAACCAGTTTTGGAAAACAAGCGTCTGATTGGATATTTTTGAAATTAAGTCTTTGAATTGACCAATCACAAGACTCGAAAGTTTAGAACATTATTCCGTTATTAAAGACAAGAATTTGATATACAGATATAATGATGATCTGCATTATAAATTATGCCAAACCATAATTTGACAATTTACCAAGAATCCAGTCTGTATTTAAACATTTTAATGATGTGGAATCAGCCAATATCTCGATCATTTAGCCAATACTTATATATAACAACATGGTTGTTCAAAAACAATTTTGTTGATTTGGCAGACATAAGAAATAAAAAAAGAAGAATTGCAGGAATAGCCAGAACATGATACTTAATGTAGCTACATGATATATAGTATACACTGGTAGTTATCAATAAAAAAAATCTTCTGGCATATTTAAGCTAATTTTCTGATTTCAGATATTTCATTTGTATGTTTGCTATATTGGTTTATACATGTACCGGTACACTTGTTATACTCAGGCCTGTAGGAAACAATTTCAGATTGGGGGGGGGGGGGGTCTCATATATTTTGTTTGTCAACAAGGACGGGAGAGGAGTGTAGAATTAGTTATAGCACTTTCTGATAACCATTACGTCCAAAACAAATATTGGGCGAGCTTGTAACCGCCTCAGCTTGATTTAATCAAATAATTGATTTTTATAAAAAATTAAAAGATGGATCTTCTGGAAACCAAACAATGGTTATAAATTTAGACATACATATATGTAATCTTATGCTGTATGTGACTCACTTATGTGTGATAAATATTGAGGAAAATTGAACCATCACAGAGGTCCTATATGCTAATAATAATGACTGAGCAAAGGAATTCTTGACTGACCACAAGTACTAATAATGTTAAGATAAACATTTGGAATGTTTGTCTATGTGTGGTCTTATACGAACTATGAAGATAAATGAATATTTTAATCTAACATAGTAAATTATTATACACTTGGCATGTAGGGATGAATACCCTATGACAGATATTATCTAAACCTATGGTTATGGACACACCACAACGTTATAACATGTTTGTGTTGGTCTGATGGAAGTACCTGTCTGTAGAATAATTAATTAATTAACAATTATCATTTCTGTTGGTATAAGGCTGTAAGCTGATAGAGGGTTTACTCACTGGGATATTTCTCAAAAATACTACCAAATACCAACTAAAAATTTAGTAATTTTATGATTTACATATTGGTATAATTTGTAAGCTTTTTTTGATTTTCATGGAGTTGCAATCTCCTTTGAGAAGGGTTACTCAGAACTGGTTATAGTACATGAGTCCTTGCTGTCCTTTATAACTGAATGATAGTTGGGCTTTCAATAGCTGTCACTTGCTTGGTGCACATGCATTTTTATGCAGACTTAAATACTACGTTTTTCTACATCCTCCAAGCAATTGTTAAACTAGTTCCTGTTTCATGTTGCAGTGTAAGTCTATGTAAGTTCGGTTTCCATGAGTATTTTCAGTACTTTGATTTGGTCAAGTAATTGTAAACTTATTTTTCTAGCCAGATGAGAGGTTCTGAATGCATGATTTATTTGTATTACAACATGTCAGTCTAGTTCTTAGTAATCGTAAATATTATAAAACTGCTAAAATTTGGTAGTAAATTTTAGAAAATTCTAATGATAGGGTAGGATCCGATATAAACCATGTGTCCCGATATCTTCGCCCCAAGTATCCCAGCATGGCCCCAAGTATCCCAGCATGGCCCCAAGTATCCCAGCATGAATGTTGATAGTGATCTCATCTTGTCTTAAACTTCATGTGTTTAATCAGTTCTATGATCCTGATTTATTTCTGTAGAAAATAACCCAGTCACCGAGAAAACCTGAAATTATCAAAGTACTTATCTCATTCAATTTATAATACCACCACCATGATCTTGTAGAAATTATGATTTGTTAGCGAAGATTGAGTATTTAAATCTTCTCCTTTCATAACGTTGTATTCTTTGCATAAAAATTTAATGTTTATTGTATAATTAATGTTCTTTATAGAAATATTTGTGTGTAATTGATCTATTGCGCAATATGTGAAACTGAAAGTAGGAATGGTTGAAATGACAGGATTATTTTTTGTCTGTGAATGTGTTTCATGTCTATTTATAAATCTCAGTCCAGTCCTCATTATTCAACTAGGTGTAGCTTTTTTCAAATTAATGTCATTGTTTAAGTAATTAACATAATTATATGAATGTTTTATGCATGATTAATTAAAAGCCAATTTAAATGCTGTATTACATGTAGGTTATTCATGTTATTAGGATGAATACTTTAGTGATATTGTAGTAATTTGTACCTGACTAATGTTACAGATGCTGTAAAAAGTATATATCTTTAACAGGTGAATATATGGGATGTAGTTAAAAGTATTAAGGCAGCTTTGAGTTTGTGTACCAAACTTTGTTGACTTTTTTTTCAAACAATGATTTCCTTAACACTTTTAGCTCATTAAGTGTTGATAAAGAACTTATTAAGATATAGAATTACAGTGTTGGTTACAAGATTACAATGATACAGGGACAATATGTATGATTGTTTAAATCACTTTGTAACTTTGTTTAGCATTTTTAGGCCCAATAATGTTGTTATTTCAAAAATTTGTTTAATGTTATCATATGATATTGTGCTTTACATCTAGTTTTGTTCATTTACTTCATTATGTACATACTGGCAAATTTTCCAAAATTTGAGAAAAACTTCAATAGATTCTTAACTTTTATTAAACTGATAATATGTCATGATTTCGGAATAAATACTATCAAAGAATGTACTATAAAATGTACCATGCTGTATCGGGGTAAGTTACAAACGACAAAACAACTCAGCATAATTATGAGTTAATATCAGTAATTATTGATTTACAATTTATTATCTATTTTGTGTTGCCAGAATACAGCTTCAAAACCCATTTACTTGCTACATTTTATTTTAAAATTTGTACTCTTGCTTTTAATTTCCATCTAAATAATCTTGAATTGGTAAACCATGATGTTTCAGCATACCTATATTGTTAAGGATTATTATTCACCCTCAGTATGTAATAAATTTAGAACATTTTTTTATTCCCATGTACATGTATCAATAAATTAGGGACATATTGTTTTTGGCCTGTCTGTCTGTTCATACCAAACTTAATTGCCTATAAAATCAAAACCCTTCCACCTACATGTACTATCATTAAACTTCCTATGTTGGTTCATCATGACAACCACTACAGGACCTGTGTATTTTCAGTTAAGTAGGTCAAAAGTCAAGGTCACCATGTCGTGGCATTGTGTTTTAAAAACACATTTTGTTTTTCATGTCATTATCCTACATGTATTTAAAGATTAATTACATGGTAGTTTTGTTTTGTTTATGCTGAAGGGTAATTTAGATAAAGTTCCATGATGTTGATGTTTGATATCATGCTGGTATGTTAAAGGATTTAGTTGTACAAGTTACATGCCTGTTTGTACATCATTCTGAGATATTTCTTCATTCTTCTTAAGCTTTGCTCACAAATCACATTTAATCTTAAAACACCATTATACCTCACTCAGATGTGGTGAAATGTGTGATTCCAACAGTTTTACCATGCTAACAGAAATATCTTAACTTACAATTAATCATTCCTGTTGTGTCTTATATTTCACATATATGTCTTCCAATACATTAAGGCAGCAAGTGTTCAAACTTATCTATTAAAGCACTAGTCCAAATGTATAATATTAAATGGGCTATTGGAAATAAATAAACTAGAGCTTGTCACATGAGTTACCAATAGCCTAAATACACAATTTTAAAAATGTTCATAAGCCCGAATAGGAAAATTTACAAGCCCTGGTCCTATGGCTTTTATTTACAGTTGCCCATTTTTGCAGTGATTTATGTGTTGTAAAGAGTTCTACTGCAGCTAGTGCTTGTTTCAGTGGTTTTAATGCCTTTCAACAATATTTCAGTTACGATGGCTGAATCGACATTTATGTCAAATTTTCATGGAAGGGTATGACCTGCAGAGACCGGTATTTGCCGGGTTTCAAGTTCATTACTCTAACCACTGGACCTTGGTTGTGGCTATTAAGTATGCTAAGTAGTGTTTACCTGGTGGTTTATTTACAGGTGGTTTTTACACAGGTTTTACTGCATGTGTATATCAAGTTGGTTAGATCAAAGACCTATACATACATGTATAGGTCTTTGGTTAGATCATGTTAAAACCTTGTTGCACTGGTAGGACAATCTATTGAAGTGTTATGACATCATTATGTTGTATATATGGGAGCATTATGTTGTATTTATCTTCCGTATAACATTTTTTATTGCATCATGATATTGATTGAGTACATTAAATGTTATCTCTGAAGCTAAAAATAAATTTAGACAATAAAATTCCAGAAATAAAAAGCTGATACAAAATTTATATGTTTAGTACAATATTCACATTCCATTTTGGTAGATTTTTTCCCTGATAGTAGATAATTCAAAGTACTTTGGGTATTTAAATTACATTGTGCCAGATTAGTTCTAACTGTTCTAAGACTTGATAAGTACTTCATGTGATACTCATTAAGTAACAATACTCAACTTTATTGTCCATGAAAAAATCAATTAATGACTAATTATCTTGACAGGTGTTTTGACTTTTGCCAGCATTTTACAATAAAATGTTAAGATAACTGCGAATCTTTATTTACTTCCTAAATGTACCAGGGAATCTTACTATTTTATCAAAGGATGTTGTAAAGTATTTAACCTATTTTTCCATAGAAAACAATTGATGTTAGTTCTAATTGGAAAAGAATGTATATCTTAATACTTCCCTTTATGAAGAATCTCTGAACTAGCTTGATTATATTTCATATAATGTGCCCTCTAACTTCAGAATAAAATTGTTGGTTTTCTTCCTTGTGCATTAACTCCCTTCATATTGTTTTGTAGTCATGTATCTTTAGTCCAAAAAAATGTCAGATTGTCTCCCTTTTCATGCATAATTAGGACATAATTAATAATATCTGTTTCAATAATTAATGAATATAGTGTATGACCATATATAGAATAATTAATGATTAATCAATTGGCTGTTCATGTGCAACATTGAATGTGTGGTGTAACAGTGTTGTTGGTTTGAAAGAGAATGATATTTACATTCATTTTATGTGGCAACCTACTGCATTCTGTGTGTTGATTGAATAACAGCTTGTCTTAAAACATGTTCAAAGTTATGATATACCTACAAAGTATGGTGCATGTTTGTGAGTCATTTCTTACAATCTATGAGCAAATTGCATTCGTATTCTTTTCAGCTGTAGTTTTTTGAGTTTTTATTTAATTTATCACAAGGAACCTCTGAGAGATGTATTGATTTGATTTCTTCTGATAATTTTGTCTTGTTAAAACTAGAGTGAGAAAAAAGACTTCCATTTTAAATTTTGAGATTACTACCGGTATAAATGTGTTTAAGTCTTGTTTGATTGGTTGATCTGATTTACTATAGGATCGGATTGGTCAATCATATATTTAGTTAATTCTGATTGGTCAATAAAATATTCAGTAGATTCTGATTGGTCAATCAAATATTCAGTAGATTCTGATTGGTCAGTCAAATACTGATTGGTTGATCTTTAATTTTGTTTATGATTGCTTTGAGTAGAATCCCAAATGACTTCAGGTGTAGAATCAAAGTTAAATCTGAACTTAGGACTCAACAACTAGGTTCTTCATAAACAGTAATTTTGGTAATTAAACCTACATGACTGGGATGTCTTCTGTTTATCTGAAGGAGATCTCAAGCTAAGAGTGTGGCTTGTATTCAAGTTAATTGTTTAGAATATTTTGGCAGCATACAGGATAGCATGGAGTGTAATGATTAGAGATGATTGCTTTAACGAAGAGTTTTATAATTCAGTATGTCAGTTAGTACTCTGTGCTATTTTGTGATTTAAAAAAAAAACTGCCAAATTGTAAACAAACACAAACACTTAAGGCAGTCATGCAGTGCATGATATCTCTAAACTTGCAGGATTAGAAGTTAAGTGGAATTTTACAAAATCATGTAAATGCAGGCTCAGAAATTTGTTACTGTTTATCTGAAATAATCCTTTATAATGTTTGAGGGCAATCTGCATTAAGTACCTACAACTTTGTTGAAGAGTTTTTCTTTTCTTTATCACATCATTTGTACTGCTATGTATGCTGATATATTGGAATTTAATTGGAATTTAGGCAATTTGTTATATGATAAGATTTGTACTCTTGATTCTGTAAATTGTTTACCTCATTATTAACCTGATAGTAAACTTTAGGTATTCAGTTGGTTTGATGTTAGGTACTGATTGGTAAATAGAATTGTTCTTCTTAGTCTATTCAATAAACCTGTTTGCAAAACATATGTTCGCCAAATAATTGATGTTGTTTTCTGTTATGGCCCCTTATGTAAAACTTGACATCAAAGAAATACAATACAATGCATAGTTATACAGTTCAACCAGAACGGCCCTCTCTTGAGCAACAACCTCCCTTCAACAACAGCATGATTTTTTCCTACTGCATGATTTAACTATCAATTAGCAACAACTGACAAACTCTGAACAATGCCATAATTTTTCTACTCCCAAAGGATGTTGCTTTGGAGAGGTTGCACTGTATGTGATTATATAATATATCTGTACTAGCATTTGAATTTAAATAACATGTGATCTTTTACATTCAGTTAATTATCAACTTTACAATACTTGTTTTCAGAAAACTATTAAACTTGCTTATGATTTATTATCATTCCATGCTCCTGGCTAATTAAGTCAGTAATTTATTACATCTGTATTACACGAATCCAGATCACAATCTAATGGAAAATACAAGTGGTGGATTTTGTTATTTGTTACTTAATTATGGTGATTAGAGTGGAATTGTTGATCAGGGATGCATTATCAAATAAGATAATACTGTTAGCCTTAACAATTACCACTTTGTTTGTTATATAAGTGAAAGGTCATAAAAAGCATTATGAGTTGATTTTTTCTGGAAGACAAATACTTTGTTATCAACAAGGTAATGAAATGAAAACAAATTGGCAAGTTATCAGATTTGTGTGAGAGAACAAAACAATTCAGGATCAATTTGTTGTTGTAGATGTGAACTAACTTCTAAATTGTTGGCTGGTTGCAATGTATATATTGAATATCCTCTAATTAATGCCCTGTATCTACTGAATATCCCCCAATTAATGCCCTGTATATATTGAATATCCTCTATTTAATGCCCTGTATCTACTGAATATCCCCTAATTAATGCCCTGTATCTACTGAATATTCTATGAATAATGTCCTGCATGTTGTTGTAATAGGAGGAGGAAAATAATGAACCTGATGCGGGGCTTGAACTCGCGACCTCCTGCTACCCTAATTAATGCCCTGTATGTACTGAATATTCTATAATTAATGCCGTGTATGTACTGAATATTTTATAATTAATGCCCTGTATGTACTGAATATTCTATAATTAATAGTCGGTTGTTCTGTCCTTCTGCATAAAATATCACAAGTTTGTGGAGCAAACTACTTCCACATTTTAAAGGGATTGAATTGAATCTTGAAATAATTTTGTATTATATTATCAATATGAAATGTAGATGTGCAAAATACAATTTTTGTGCCCAGTGATCCACTCATTGCAGATTTATGTCCCCTTGAACTTGACTGTATAGTGTGCTATCAAATTATTAGTATAATAGTGGCGGCTGGGTATTAGCCACCTCTATGACAAAGCTCTAGTTAATGCCCTGTATATATTGAATATTCCCTAATAGTAATAGATTCCCTGTTTATACTGAATATTCCCTGATTAATTCCCTGTGTATAAACTGAATATATTGACAAATTAATGCCCTGTGTATATACTGAATATTCCCTGATGAATTCCCTGTATATGTACTGAATATTGATGAATTAATGATGCACTTACATTGAGAACTTGTTTCATGTAAACTATAATACAGGGATTGTTTTGGCTATGCATATAACCGATATTCGGTCATATTCCCAATTAAAAATTGTATCTTTTTTCCCAATTCACTGACGAAAATTTCGAATTATAACTTCCAAAAACAAAACCCTTGAAATCTCTGAAAACAAGAGATCTTTCATTGTAATAGACTTGTAATGAATGAATGTTCCCATGATGAACTGTGATTGTGTATGTTCATTCAAACATTGCAAAATTGCAGTCATGCATTTTAACAAAACACTGCTGAAATTCTAAATCCTAAGGGTATGGGTCATGTTCCCAAAATACTGAAAAAAACCTGTTATAACTTATACTTGGATCAAGATTTTATATCCAGTTAATGCTAATTAGTGAATTAGATGAGAACTTGTGGATATAAAGTATTTATTTGAAGTTTCTGGTATCTAAGCATGTTCTGACAAACTCGATATCTAATAAGTTGCCTGATATTCTACAAACATTACCTGTATATAACCTTTGATGAAGCTATATTAATATAACCTGAGTATTTCATGTGGAATTAGAAGTAAGTAGTTCATCATCTTCCATCTCCTTCTATACTCTAACTTTAACATATCGAAGACAAAGATATTGCTTGTTATAATAAGAATGTTTTACAAAAGAAACAATCATTTTCATTATAAGAAATAGTATGTTTTTAGAACCTGCACCATTACAATTTGATATGAGCAATTATTGGCTTGCGAAATGACCGTAATATTAATTTCTTTTTGTGATGTTTTGGTTACTTTGATAATCTTGAGGTTAATTAATTTATAAAATATGACACTGTCAATAATGTTGTGACTATATGGGACCCGGCTTGTGTCACAGTTTGTATTTTGAGTTATTATTAAAGTTTAACTGTACAATTCGGATGATAATGAAAATCACAGTAATGTACAGGTCAAATCCATAATTGTCATGGGTGTGATTAAAAGATTATTTGTTGATAATAAAAAAGATGATCTGATGTAAGAAATATAAAATACAAGTCAAAACTGTAGATTTGAAATAGTTGTAGTAAAAGTAGTGTCACTTGTTTGGTGTATGTCTGTTAAAGCGTTTCCATAGTTTTACCACACTTAAAATGTAACATTTTGGCATTGGTGAACGATTTGATATTAATCATTTATTGATGTACGTTTCTGATAAACGATATCTTTATTAATCTATTCCACTTTTATGCGCCTTTTATGTGAGCTATTTATCTAGACTGACTTATTATTAAGATAAAAAACTTCTCAAACTGTGTTAGGTATTTTTATCAATTGAGGCCAGTGAAAAGTATTCTAGGTTTATGTCTCTGTTTGCCCCCACCCCCTACCCTTGTCAAAGCATCTCCTCAAAGTCACTCCTACAGTAATCCTTTTCATTTACTTTAGCTTTATTTCCATTTATTTATACATGACCTAAAAATAGCTGTCTTATTGGTTATAATGTGAGTAACCCAGTTTTTTACATGCCCTGTAGTTTGAAATAGCAAACCCCAATTTCCAAAATGTCAGGGGATAATTCATACCATATGTTTTCATAAAAATAACGATACTTTTTTTAGCTTCCTTACATGTACACATGTAAGCCTTAATCATAACCTAATGGTTTTGGTCAAGTGGCCTTAAACTAGAATACATATCATTTTCTAGTCTGACATAATCATGTAATTATTTTTGTAATATATTTAACAATAATTTAAGTCATGATTTTTTTCACTGACACACTTGTGAATAATGGATTATTTTATCTGGCCTTTAACCCAACTCTGATTGTTTTCTGGAAGTAAAGTGTGAGAAATTATTACATAAAATTTAATGAAGGGTGATTCTATGAAGGGTAAACAATACTTAGTTGAAAGTTCTCTGAATTAATTGACAATAATTATTTGTATATATTCACTATCAATTAGAAAACTCAAACCTCTCATCCTGTATTGAAAATTGAATCTTATTACTGGGTATTTTAAGACATGAATCGTTTTTGTTATACCACTTGATATGAGGAAATATATGGCTATGTCTCTTTTGAAATTTTTATTTATAGTTTAAATATTGTGTTTATTACTTCTCTGAATATCATGTGCATGAATTTATTATGGTAAAAAATAATGATAGTTTACATGCATGCATACGAGAAGTTAATTACAGCACTTTGTTAAGTCCAAACATGATATAAACAGCTATAATAATTGACCAATAGCGAAGTAGAAGTAAGTTTATCGTGCACATGTTTCAGTGGTTATGGCTCTGTTTTTCAACAATATTTCTGTTGTATATACAGGGACCTGAGTTCAATAAACAGGTTTTCTGGACTGTACTCTGTAACCAGATCTACTAACCCTGGTACAATAGAAAGTCAACATTTTGTCAAATTTTCATAAAGTTGGTGCTCATGGCTGAAGTGGAGAATTGATGGTTGCAAGAAGCTGTGTTTTGTACTAGTTTCTAGTTGTTCAGTCCATGTTTCATTGTTTTCACCAGTCAGCATTGGATTGTACTTGACTAGTTCAGCACTTAAGTTATTGAGTAAGCATGGAGTCACTATTTCCCTATGGATTGAGTCAATTATATACTGTGAAAATTGATATATGTTTCTGAATTATATATTAGGTATAGCGTATTATTGAAAGCTTTGGTTAGTATTTGATGGCATGGATATATATTGCTTGATGTAATCTTTGGGGAGCGAATAATTGCCCTAGTCCGTAATGTTAGCTCAGAATAATCTGTCAACGGGGATCAATATGAAACATACAATGTAGGAGTATATAGAGAATAATAGGTTAGTGTCGTGGATGAGTAAGTTTATCTGGCAAGGCGGAGGAATTTATCGGGTGAGCTTAAACTTTTACTCAATCCACGACACTAACCTATTATTCTATTTATCCAGTAACTGAATTTGCTTAAATAAGGGAAACATACTCGGGACTATTTAGTTATTTTCTCATTAATCTGCGCGTAACGTCACGTTCGTTCAATGACGTCACGATAAACAACTACGTCGGACATCTTGATAACGTTATGTAGACGCAGGTAAGTCGTAGAACATTTATCGATCAACCTCAATTCATTTCAGCTAGGAAAACCGCACCCCCGGGCACTGAATTTTAACCGGCGACTCTGTTATAAGAAATAGTCCGTCAGATCACGTGGTCAGGTGACGGTTTATCACAAGTCACGTGGTCAGGTGACCTAATAAAGCAAAGTTTATCCGGCACCCTGTTATCTGGTCGAATTTGCATGAAGTGACTGGATAAAGTTATTTAACCTTTCTGTGTAATTATTCAAAGGAAATAGAACATCTTTAACAACTTCCTGTCCCATTATAAGTGAAATATCTGACTGATTCAGATGTTATAGTGTTTACTGTGTGGACTTCATGAATAGTTAAAGAAGTATGAATAAGTATTTGACAGAGCATATTGTACTCACTGACACTGAGGTTATAAAACTTGAGAACAGTCTCAGAGCTTAAATCTCAATTCCATTCTTAAAGTATTATGGTTGAAAAGATAGAGCTAAATGATGTTTACATATTCGGATCAATTATGTTTTATTATTGTCAGATCATTATTGACAAGAGGTCGATCTCAAGTTTAATATAATAATCTTGGACCCTGATAAGAGTGAGAAGAGTATAAAAATGTCACTTAATGGAACTATAGAGTACATTGACACAATATAGGTTTTGGAAACATGTCAGGATAATTGGGGACTAGACTTGCTCTCTCTTTCTCTTCTAAGTTTATTGTAAGTTTTCAGCCAGTCTGAGGCCGTCCAGTCATTATTATCCTTTAAATTGACAATAAAATGTAATGCTGAGAAAATTACTTAATACTGGGGTCACATTTATCTGTATGCACATTTATTATAAATTTTGCATCTTATATTTTTGGAAACTGGATGATAGTTCAGCTTTCAGTAGTCGTCATTCGCTCAGTAACAGTCAGTATGCATGAATTTTGATGTGGATCAAAGTACTACGCTTTTATACACCCTCTATGCAATTGTAAACTAGTTCCTGTTCCAGTGTTGTAGTGTGAGTCTACGCAAGTTCAGTTTCTATGAGTACTTTTAGTACTCTGATTTATGTGTTTATTGCTCTTCAACTTCTCAGAGCAAATCTTCACTTTATGTAACACTGTAAAGCTGACTCATTCAGGCTGTTATAGAATTCTCTGCAAAATTGTTGGACAGAAACATGCTGTGATCACACACTGCTTCCAATGCATGACTTCACTTGTATTGATTTGTGATGAAAAATGGCTGAAATTTATCAAATTGCTGGATTATTGTTCTCAGATATTATCTATTCCACTGTTTAAGTGATATAATCTAATTCTCAATTTATCTAATTTGTTAAAACACATTAATTGCTAATGATCATTATTGTCACTAAGTCATTATGTTATGTCACATTGTTGTTCAACCTTTTCAGTGCTTCATGTTGAAGTATCTCCTTGTTGGAATTCAATATCATCAGTCTTGATTTTCTACCAATTACAGTAAACCTCATGAAAACCAGAATTCCCTGATCAGATGATTTTCAGGTCCCAATTTTTTTACCAAATTTTATCAATACACATAGTTCTCTGAAAACTGGAATTCTCATGAAACTGGACTTTTGGTCTGGTCCAGATGGGGTCCTGTTTTCAGATGTTTTACTGTTTCAGGTTTTTCTAGTCTATAATAATTTGTGTTCAACTGATAAGCCTGCTTTAGTGGAAGGAGACACATTGCCAAACGTTGCCAGTATCTGGTACAAGAGTTGCCTTTATTGGCAAATATAAATTCATAAATGCTGAGTTAATGGTTTTGTAGGCTGCATGTACTCATGATAAATCTGCATTGTAAGTGCATGTTATGTTATGATGGATCTGGGTTTGAAGCATAAACATTTTGACATATGTGTTTAAAACAAATCAGTTTATATGATATGATGTTGATTGAATGTTTTGTCTAACTTCACTGGCAGGTACACGCCTATATAGTTAGCATAATAATGTAGAGACATGGTTATTTGGTGGCTATAGAAATGCCTGAAAATGATTATAAGCTTTGGAAATACAATGTACAATCTTATTAGGATAATTAATTAATGGTGGTCAAGTTTTTTTATCAAGTCACAGGTGGATCTTGTGGGCAAACTGTGACACTGACTTGGTATCAAATGACAAGACTTTATGGGACGTAATCAATGTTTAATGTTGGATGTTTTTCTTATTTCAGCTGGTGCATTGAAAGAGTTTGGTACTTTGATGAGTCGGATAGAAGATGAGAGAGAAAGAATGGTGAGTAGAACCCCCCCCCCCCAGTGTTACCTGAACAAAATATCTTATACCATCTTAGAACCCACAATAATTATGTTCTCACCAGTGTGTTTAATGAAGGCCTGGGCTTTCAATTCTTATACAGTACAACCTCTCCAGAGTGGCCCTCTGTAGATCAACAACCCCTCTATAACATCACCTTCATAATTTCCCCAAGCTGATATTTACTATAATTTTAACCTCTGTAGAGCAACAACCTCTAAACAATGGCCAATATTTGCAGCTCCCACTGAGTGTTGCTTTACAGAGGTTGTACTGTATTTTCAAATTCATGTATTTACCTTGAGCTTTATGTCTGTGATTTTGAATGATAAAGTCAGAACTTATATTAGATTTATACTTTTCTGGTCAGTGACTAACATCCTTGAGAGATGATTTTGTACCGGTAAGTGGGCCGGTAATCTTTACTTGTCAATTATTGTGTAAGTGGGGTAATTATTGTGAATGACCAATATCCTGCAGGATGTTTTCAATTTATAGATATTGTTTGTATATTATGATAAACCACAATATGATGGTTTGTAATGAGATGTACAATTATAAGACATAGACCATGAGATATAAGTAACTTTGTTCAGTCATCAATGTAATGTGGACCGAGTACTTGCCAAAATCAGTATTACTTTCAGACACAAGTGTCTGCCTCATACCCTATTTTTTCATCTCGATGAGCTCTTTACAATGAATGTCATACCTCCTATATCTCCTGTAGCTCGATTATTAATGACTAACTTCAAATTCGATTTCTCAAAATGGGTAAAAGTTGTAGAAATATGCTGGCCATATCTTTGTTATAAATGCATTGTATTAAATCATATGAACGTGTTAACTTGTTGTTGTTTGATTTCAGCTGGAAAAAGCCAGTGAACAGTTTCTTAAACCTCTGGAAGCCTTCAGAAAACAACACATTGGTTCAGCCAAGGTACTGTGCTTGTTGTCTCTGAAGATTTATTTTATACAAGTAAATAAAAAGTAACTAAGCAACAAACATCACTGTCGGTTTCTATGGCAACAACTTATTGAAGTTTGTAATTATCATGTATCTATGTATATCATATGTTTAATATTTTGATAATTAATTTCCTTTTTTTAACGCAATTTATTTCCATTGTGATTATATACTGTATAAATACACTTACTGATTGACATTGTAAACTTGTGGGACTCAGAATTTAGGCAATTTTTGGCCAACAGTGTTTTTTTGTTTAAATTCACAAGTTTGTCACTTCCTCGTATTGTAACAAGTTAGAAAACTATTTATTGGTTATGTAATTGGATTGTCACAAATACTGTGTAGAAATTTGATATTTTGATTAATTCAGGAAGGAAAGAAGAACTTTGATAAACAAACACAGAAGTTTTGTTCCTCACTAGATAGGTATTTGAATTTGAAAGCCAAATCATCTGATAGCCAATTACAAGAGGTAAGTAATGCATACAGGTGAGGTATAATTGGCCACTTACAGTGTCTGGTAATCTTATAGTAAAGAGATCTGTCTGCAGTTAACAGCAACATGGTTCAATGATGGATCTACAGTTAAACCTGTGTTAGCAGCCCCCACCTAATTTAGTCTACTAAACAAGACACTTCTAGCCAGTATTCCTACACTCACCTGGAAGTCATGTGTTCGCAGTTTACATACGCTTTGTAATTTAGTGTACTACACGAGACAGTTCTAGCAAATATTCCAAGATTTTCTTTAAAGATATGTTTACTACAGTGTACATTTATGCTTAAGTTTAGTCTATTAAAAAGACCCTTTAAGTTCTAGAAGATTTTCCAAGATTTATTCTTTTTATTAGTATTCATTGGACTGTTTAAATCACTGCTTGCTTTGAGCAGTACAGTTGATCCTTCATTGAACAAGATGGTTAAGTGAAACAGCCACCATAATATGAATATTATTCATTCAATATATTGTTGAAAAATGGTGTTGACCACACTGATACCAGAAATCAAAGTACAGGATACACATCATTGCAAACATAAAACTACCTCCAATTATAATCTGTCATAAAGTATCTATGAATCTATGTAAATTGTAATCAGTTTTAAATCCACTGATGCAGTGATAGAGTCTTGTTTAATTTTTTTACTGATTTTTCTAGGCTGATGCACAGTTAGAAATGGAACGGCGAGGATTTTATGAACAATCTATGAAATATGTATTACAACTTCAAGAAGTACAAGAAAGGAAGAAATTTGAATTTGTTGAAATAGTAAGTGACCAGGAACCTTTTTTATGAGCATTGTGAATAGCACTATGTGTTGCTAACTTGGGCACTGGTAATGAGAAAAATCTTTAAAAAGTTATCGAACTCACCAAAGCTAAAAATATACACATGCATTGACCATGAAATTCTGCGGCTTTGACTGTATAATAAAATTGAACTATAGTTAGTGTACTTGTTTATAACTTTTATTTTAAACAGAGACGGAAACGAAGCTTCTGTCACTTTTCTACAATATAATGAATTATGTGCAGACTAATATTTACTGCTCATGTTGTGAGTGGACAAGTTAGTCTGGTCTAGTTCCATCCCAGAAATGATGTATATTGCGTTCTATTATAAATATTTTATGACTGCAATCTTTCATACATTCAGTTGGACGTGCATTTCATTGCATTTTATGGAATAATGAATGGGGTTCTGATAATGAAATAGTTAATTAATCTTTGATTGATTTCTTGTGTTGAGGCGCTATATTGATTTAAATGTAATAATATTTGATGCTACTTGCTCCTACACAATCACATTAAATAGTATTATAGTTGACAAGAAAGAGCAGATCAATCTGTAGTTTTATTACCCCGGGCCCTTGACACCAGTGTTTTTTTTATCAAAATGAACTTAGGACCACTTGATCGCCAGTAGAACATAACTTAATGAGCTAAATGAGTAGGCTATAGCATGTAGTGATTTATTCTGATCTAATATTGATTACTTGTTTTATAGACATCACTTATAGCTAACATTATTTTGTCTGTTCTAATTTCAGCTTCTATTGTTTATGTATGGTATACTCACATTTTATCATGAAGGTAAATATCCTTTGATTGTCTATGGCTGCTGTCTTCATGTATACTTGAAGTTCTGACTAAGTCTTTAATTACCAGTATTAGTTCATGAATATAATAAAAATCTTGATGTTTTTCAAAAAAACATAATTGAATTACATAATGAAATGAGTGGTAAATTGAATAGAGTTTACTATTATAACTGTAAAATTCTGTTTAAATTTAAGGCTTATTGTCAAATATAGCTGAATGATAAATGAGTAGTTTTATTTCTTACTCAGTGTATGTGAAAATATCTATTAAGTACTTGTGATGTGTACCAGTATCTTTGAAAACATACAAATACTTCCTAATGCATTTGACCTTTTATGTACATGTGTGGATGTATAATCTATATAATCAGGCTGAACTAATTCTGATATATGTATCTCTCACATTCCCTGGGTAGTTGTATCCATTTCACAAGTACAGTGTAATGTGCACTATATAGACCATGATGGCATCTTTTAGTGAGTCAAACAGAAATTTTTCTCAATGTGGTCTTTGTTCAGGAGTTGGATGTACAGAAAAATGTATATGTATATTTGAATGTGTGTTCAAACTCCACTGGTCTCTGTCCACAGGTAGTTTTCGTTCATAAGTTGAATTTACTGTCAATGTTTCAATCTGTGTCCTAACTACTTATCTTTAAAGCAGGGTAGTATATGTGTTCTTGTTGTATTGTCAGCCATTCAATTGTACAGTACAGCCTCTCCAGAGCGGCCCTCTCTTGAGCAACAACCTCCCTTCAACAACAGCATTTTTTCTGACTGCACGATTTAACTATTAATTTAACCTTTCTAGAGCAACAACACACCAACAACATAATTTTGCTGCTCCCAAAGGGTGTTTGCTTTGGAGAAGTTGCACTGTATATGCAACTTAATTACATGTGGTATGTTCCCGAGATGTTCATTTTCTTCTTACGATATTGTTACCTGTAATATCACTGTACATCATCTATTTATGCTTTTTACAGGTCATGAAACTGCTGCTGATAGTAAACTTTACCTGAAAAATCTAAGCCACACATTACAGAAGGTTTGTATGATGATATAAAGGAAGAATAGTTACCAGAAAGGACAGACATTGAAAGTCGATCCTTTAAACAGACTCTATATAAAACTTTGACAACCTATAAATATCATTGACAAAGTCATTAAGATATGAGAAGAAATTGAGTCAGTTTGCACTGGTTCAAACATATAAGAGTGATTACCTCCCTTGGCTGTATATGTATAGTTTATAAAAGATTACTCAGAGCTAATGATTTCATCAAATATAAACATAAATATTTTCTGCAATCTATATTTGATAACAACTGAATTAACATTGTTTAGTATTAACTTATCCTCTGAACACTTGATCCTGAGATATGGGCTTCAGTTCACATGCTTGGAAAGTGTCTATGTGGAGGAATATTGGTTTGGCATTGTCTGTCTGGTGTAAAGTCTGTCTTTCTGCTTGTTTTCTCAGTGGAAAGGACAGTTATTATGATTTGGGAATTTGATAAGTAAGGAGCCATTAAAATTTATATTTGATGCATAAAATTATATATTTAGCCTATTTAATTATGAATAATGTTTTTAATTACAGAGTCGTACAAATTTTGAGACTACCCGAGAGCAGGCTGAAAATTTGATGTTTAAAATGCTTGATGTGAGAGGAATGGTAGGTCCATATTTTGTTATTTTCTTCCACCCTGAGATGTATTATAAACAGGCTAGATACATATACTTATATAAAAAGTTTTTTATAAATGAACCGGACTTGTAGTATTTTTCTTAGGGGAGGTATGTGGTAAAAGCTGAACTCTGTATGTTTGTAAATCTTTGTGTCACAAATTTGTCTGCTTGAAACATTCAGTGACCCTTCTTTGAGATAAAAGAATTTGAAAATTTCTTATTAAATTATGCGCAAATGTTTCTTATAACAAGTTTTTATTTTTGTTCTGCTTTAAAGTGACCTTTATTTTATAACAACAGATATTTTACCTCTCTCATGAAGATTTTTTGAATTCACATTTATTGATACATTCAAAGTTATCGTTAAATCCTGTATTAATGGTTTTGGAACAATATAACCTTAGCTAGCAGAACAGTGTCCATTATTATTTCATAATTTCATACTGTTTTCCTCTCTGGTCAACCACTGATTTTAGAATATGTTCTCCTCTATTACCGGTATATAAGTGTGATTGATTATTTATTTATTTACTCATCATCATGAACGATACTCTTTTTGTTTTATTTCATTATTTACCATTTTAATACTTACTAATATTGATACCTATGTTTATAATTTTATATTTGTATGGTTCTATGTGTGGTGATTATTGACAGTTTCTTGCTTAGGTGGCAAACTATCAATATACAGGATTATTAATCAAGATGTTTTTTTTTTACCAGAAATTATTGTATTAACATATTTAAATTGTTAATGAATGCTTAGACAAAGCTTAAATAATTGTGTTATCAGCATCATATGACGATACAATGCCACCTTAATGGTATGAGTATGTAACCCTTTTATATTTGATTAAAAAAATGAATGAATATCTTCGTCATCAGTCTCAACTCTGTCAAGAGTAAAAATGTTTTATAGATAGGTATAGATATTTTTTCCCAAACTGTTCTGTTGGTTTATAATTTCCTTTTTAAGCCAGAAACTAATCTTCTCTTGTTACATTTTGTTTATGAAGAATTTTTTTTTTTAAACATGTAGATCTCTACATATTCATATAGAATAAATTTCATAAATGATAAACACCAAGGCCAGTAATAATAAATAATAGAAAGAAAAAAGTTAAAATATTTTCAGCTTTCATATTTATTTATACATTTCCTTTTTTGCTTGCCTTTTTGCATTTCAAAATGTTCAGTTTTAACACATAAATGATAATCACTGAATGAAAATTCCAATCACAAGGGTGCAAGTTTGTGTTTTTTCATAGTCCTAGGGGGACTAAATCTGCCTCTTAGCACCAAACATTTGTACTGTTGTGGTCTTAAAAAATGCTAATTTTCAAACTTGCACCCATGCATTCATACCTTGACATGATTTTGCTGTGTTCACTCCCTGTAAGTTATGATGAGCCATCCGGCTTTGTCTCTGTTGTGTCTTGTTTTATACATGTTGCACCCATTACCTGTCTGTGAAGCTTCTTGGCCTAGCTGATGGGTTTATGGTTTACCTTGTCCTATTTTGCATTAAAGATATTGCATCCTTGATTGTAATTGGACCATATTAGATCTGATTCTTGCCTATAAAGTGTGTTATTTTGTATATATGATAATATAATATGTCGTATTAGATCTTATATAATGCTATCATGATTTATACCCCACAACCAGCTTAACTCAAGTTCATACCAGAACTATGCATGGCCAGATTTAATCAACCAGACGGCTGAAAAGGTATAATCCAGTGCTTGGCTTGATAGTTGTAACTCTTAATTATTGTTAATTGTTTCACATATATTACACTTATTGGTTGTGGAAACATCTATGAACGTCAGTATTTCATGCCAAGTAGAATAACCTCCTTAAAACCTCATCTTTTGGTGTGCTGGCAAAATTACTCAACAATGAAAATAACTCTGCGATGTTTATTTGTTTAATAATGATATAAAGGTACTTCAGTTTTTATAAGTCTTACTTGAACCATATTATGCTTTAGACATAGGATGAAATTTTAACTGGAAAATTATGTTTTTAAGTAGCATCATTTAATTTCCTTCCTGTATTTCATTTGGTGTGAAATGTCCCTGTGTTCATAGATTTTAGTGTATGTTTTTGTTTGCTTTGGTATAGTGCGATTTTATTGAACTGTCAAAGCTGCATAATTTCATGGTCAATGCTTGCATTTATATTTAGCTTCAGTGAAATTCAAATACTTTCGTAAGTTATATGATAATTTTCATTATACCAGTTGTCAAATGTTTAATGCGCTTTATATATATTATATGAACTTGCAAAATAGGACATTCTCTAACAGTAAAATAAAGGAAAAGTATCAATTAAAACATTATTGCATCCAGTGACCATCTAATTTTTCAGCTTTGATAGTTAAATAAATCGCACATTAATAGAGATATAATTTCAGCTTAGTATAACAAACAAATAGGCAAAAATAAACCTTTAGATTATGCTGCAATAAAATACTAACTTGTAACTGTTTAAAATTAACCTGTTTCACATCTAGGTCATTGCTCTGTTTTCATATACAGTCAAATATGTCCTTACAGACAATATATACCCGTAGATCCTTCCATAATGGAGATGGTTCTTATTCAGAGGTGAAAATGCGTTGCTTGTGTTTATCCACTGGAGATTTTATTGTTAGAATTTTGAAGGGGCCGACATGGTTGATCGGGTTGTGGTCTCTAACTAGAAATCACCGTCCACTCATCATTGTGAAAATCCCCATTAGGACTTGACAAATTTCCAGTGGTGACAATATTGCAGATGTTTCTGGAATTACAGATTTATCTGTCCTGAAAGAGGTTTGATTTCTGAGCAAAATAGAAGTTATTTGATGAAAATATCTCAAGAAATGGCAAAATGGAAAAGTTATTTAATCTGCTCTGAAGCACTTCCTTTAATACAATCTGAGTTAACTAAGGAAACTATAACAATGTAATAGAAAGCCTCTTGTTTGGAAAAACTTGGTCGTCCACATATGATTTTCAGGATTTGACCCTATTGACACCCCTGAATTTAACATGTGATGAGGCTTTCCAGTTTCCTAAGGCAAGGTTGGTGGTGCTACCAAGATAAATGTCTTGTGTGGAGGGGAGGGGTTCCTGCCACCATTATAACTGGAATATCAACAAATGATTCTAGATATTTGTGTGACTTAAACCCTAGAGAAAAAAGAATTTAGACTCATCTGGTCTCTATGTAAAATTGGTCTATGTTTACTGTATATCAAAGCACTGTGATGAACACACTTATGTGAAATTATTAATTTATACAGTTCAGCTCATGTAAAATGGTTTTGACGAACATAGCTTCTTAGGATTGAACTATGCTGAATTATGTGCAGTGATGTGTATTCATCACATTTCATCAAGGATTCTACACTTCATGAATTTTCAAGTTTTTATGATGTGAGAATGTTTGATACTAATTTGTAAAGCTAACTTAATTTGTTAAAGTGATTGGTTTTGCATGAAATTTTGTTTGCATGATTTTTGTGTGCATTTGCTAAAACATTGTATTATACGTGACCCATGTTTAGTCATGTATTATATATAATAAATTAGAGTAATGTTGGTGATAACATTGAAAATAATAATTTTCAGTAAATGTTTCCTCACACAACTTGTTTCAGTGACCTAGACCCTTATATCCTTTAAATACACTGGACACTAGTTGTTAATGTTTGCGCGTTTATAAAGTTTCATTATTGGTTGATTTCATTGCTAATTAATCAATTGTCTGAGATTTATTCACTCCCCTTAAAGAAATGAGAATTTGACTTATTGTATCATAGACCAAGAGAATGTCTAGCATGTCTGTGAAGTACTAAATATACCTGTACAGACCTTAGGAAGATCTGTATTTCATGGATAAGAAAATTATGTGTGTCACTGACCAGTTAGAAGAGGATTCATTATCTGATTGACATGCATTGGGTTTTCAATTTGTCATAAAAGGAAAAAAAGGTCCATGTCGATGTTTATGGAGGCAAATATTTTTATTGCCTAACTTAAGTTCTGATCGACTTATCTTTAAAAATAGGAAATTGCATGAGTTTGTTTTATAAGGCAATGTGGATTGTAGGTGAACGACATTGGCATAAGTTAGTAGGATGTTCTGTTAATATACACATTCTGTTTTACTATTAGACCCAGTCTTTGAGTTTCACTGCTATGGTGGTAAGGTTATTGCTGTTGTTTTTGATACAGTTGATGTTGTTGTTGTTAATCTAGATGTTGTTTTGTGTTTAATAAAAAACCTATAGTTTTATTTACACATATGCTTACATTCTTATGTTTTAACAAACAACTGGTCACAAGTTATTGTATTTTCGTCTAGTCTGATAGACAAGGGGTCTACCTCAGGGTATTAATTTTGTCTACATTGTACCTATTTGATAGGTGTTCTTGTTGATAGATCATATTAAATTTGTGTCTACAGTTAAATCCTGTGACATCCTGTTATAATTATATCTGTTCTGATTACATTGTATTTATGTTTCTCAGAAAGTTATGAATACAGCGCCGCCTTATGATAGACAACCACAGACTGGTCCATTTCATGTCGTTTCTGGTGTCATGGTGAACAATGAATTTTATTTCTACGACTCCGTTCAACATTTCCCTCTGTTTTCTTCAAACTTGATTCTCGTCAGCAGTTAATTTTTCCTATTGTTTCGCCTCACAGACTCCTGGATATAGCAATTATCCATTGTCCATTTATCCAACTGTATACATGTACACTTAATTATATCCTGTCCACGAAACTATCTCTTATAAGTATTCATGTAGGTCTAGATTTAAGCTTGTCACCATTAGTGGTAGTTGTATGCTATATCACTGTATTACAGTCACATGCATACTGGGTGTTCAGCTTCTGCTCATTTGAATCATATAGGAATAAAACATGGGATTGTTATCAGACTTTCAATGAGGATCTCCCCCATTAAACAATTCACACATGACGAAGCTGTAGATCGATGGTTCTACCTAGGGTTAAGCGGGCCGTATTTTCACTGAAGATCATATTCTATTATATATATCTATTAAGTACATTGCTTGCAAAGTACATAGTCATGAGTTATCCCCCTTTGATGAAAAAGTACCATGTTCCCATGTAAGGCTTACATTGAACTAGACCCGTGCACTATATACAATATAGCACATCAGTTCCTGTGTTTGTCTAAAACTGATTATCACTCATAAATATGTTCTGAATTTGAATTTATCCTGTTATAGCTTACTTAGACTTGAAGCATGTTATATTGTCAGAAATTTCTGGGTAGAGATGATAATGTCTTCATTAAACAACATACACATATCTAGGGTTTATGTGCAGGTTTTTTTTTCTGTCTCCCATCTAGGGTGTCCTGATCTTTCTATGTAGGCTTCAATGGTTCATCAAAACATTCCTCTTCACTTCTGTCTTGTTTAATTAAAACTTTCTTGACCTATACCTGAATGCAGCATTTGAATACTCTTGTAGTGTTGGATATGCAAGAATGATATATAAAAAAACAAAAAAACATTACGCTTTATATTTACCCTACATTGAATACAATCTCTGTGTATGAATACAATGACTTGCTGTCTTAGATGTTTATAGTTGCATGGTGATCATGTTAGGTTTGCAAAACTTAATTTATCTACTTATGTTAGTACTAATAGTTTAATTTGGTTGGTTTTACTTTCATATATAAGTATGAGTATGATATTGTCTGTTCTAGAAACTGCTTGTTTCTTGTGCAAGATTTTATTTCTGTTTGGTGTGTTTATTTTGGTAGTGTGTCTCTCTGTATTGTAACAGTGTCATGTAATGCTATGGTCATATTGTCATTATTTATATAATACAGATGCATTTCTAGTCTTACCTGTTAGTGTGTACAAGGAACTCCATTTTTATGATGACTTCTTTGTTTGTTATCTGTGAACAAACTGGTCACTGTGTGGCTGTTAATACAAAGGGGTATTTAGTGGAATCCCAAGAGGTCAAATAAGGGTCCTTGCCTGTTGTATTGTTTGGCTTTCCTGGTACCATCACAAACCTACCCACCCTAAAGTTTAGGGCTTTGGTCATTGACAATAATTTACAGTATGAGAGAACACGTATATACTGGTGGTAACCCAGTCACTATGGTTAATAGTGGTAGTGTTTTGGAGCTATACACTGGTCATGATAAATAACCAGGAAAAGTATTCAAAATAAGAGGAGGGATATAAATGCCTTGTTCTCCTGTATCTTCTCTCCTCTCTGGGGCGGCTCTGAAGTGACCATAAATGTGGAATGGGCCATTTACAAAATGTAACAAAGAAGTACTGGAAGGTACATGTAACCTAGGGCAACTGTATTTATGTGAATTACTTTTGATTAGCAAAAGACATCAAACACAATTGTACAAGAAAATTTCAGCGTTATAATGATATTTGTATTTACTTCTTTCGTAAAGCATATTTGATTTTCATAGCATTTTTGACATGTCAACTTGCATCTACTACATTTCTGATATATCTTAGCTTGAGATTTAGAATAATAATATGTTGTTATGAAAAATAAATACCTGTTAGGCTGGATCTGTGTGTTATGTTGTAGTCTTACATAATTCTATATATACTTGTATGTAATGAAGTTTTACTGTGTAATCATTTACTAAATCCATTTTAATGCTTTAAATACTAACACATTATACTTATCAGATATTTGTGCATTTGATGTGTTTACTAACGAGGACTCGTATTGAGGTCTTTGTTCAAGTTTAACTTATCTTCCAGGAATTATCTCCCCTTACTTCTCAGCGTGTATTTTCACTATCACTTCACACAGATAATTCATCCAGATTAACAGATTTTAGTTCAAGCGCATTGGTGGAAGGGCATAAAGTCCTCTCCCTGTTCATCCATCTGTTAAAATTTTGGTTTCTGAGCAATAACTCAAGAAATATTTCATGGATTGATTTCATATTTTACTTGAAGGTGTATAATAATAAAATACAGGTCAAGTTTGATTTATGATTATATCCAAAAGATTTCACAGGAGTTATGGCCCCTTTTTGACTAAGCTCTAAGCTGGGGCATTCATGTCCTCTGGACACATTTCTAGTTCTCAATTTAATCCTATGCGAATGTCCTTTTTATCTGCGATAGCAAATGAACATACCAGTTCATATGTGTCCAGCTTGGATCTCATATTGAAGTTTACTGTTCCTCTTCTTTATGGCGCTGTAAATGAAAACTTTGATAACAAATTATTTTCAATATTATCAAATGGCTTGAAAATGAGAATACTTTTAAAATATTTAATTACAAAACTATATTTCTGACTGAACAGAGACTGGAGGTAGATCTGTTTGCTGAGATTGAATCCTGGTTCCAAAATCCAATGTTTGTCTGAAGAAATAATCTCTGGAAGTTACGTTAGATTTGAACAAAACCAGACTTGTTATTCTGAAGGCTTATATTTATGTTAGTGTATGGTTGTTATTATTTCAGAGGCCTATGGATCAGACTGGTACCCTGAGGGGGAAATGGACACGACAAGGTTACCTCTACCTCATGGAGAAAAGTATGTATCAGATATATATCTTATACAGTATATATGTATGTCAGAGCTTTGTATATATCTTATATAGTGTATGTATATGTCAGACCTTTGTATATATCTTATACATTGTATGTATATGTCAGAGCTTTGTATATATATTATGCAGTATATGAGTAGGTCAGAGCTTTTTATATATCTTATACAGTATATGAGTAGGTCAGAGCTTTGTATATATCTTATACAGTGTATGTACATGTGTTTAAATGTTTTCTATATGTGTATATGTGTTCATATATTTTGTATATGTATTCCTACATGTTTATGTGTTCTTATATGTGTATATGTCTTCATATGTGTGTATATGTGTTCTAATTTGTGTATATGTCTTCTTATGTATGTATATGTTTTCTTATGTATGCATATATCTTCTTATGTGCATGTGCTCAAACAATACATAGATATATGATTTGAAACAACAATGTGCAAAACAGGCTTTATTTTTGTGTTTACTGGTATGAACTAACATTTGACATTTGAATATTCAATCATATTATTTTACAATCTGCTTGATACAGACATGCATTGATTAAAGCTTTTCTTTCTTCGTTATATATGACTCACTTGTTCATTGTTGAATGTATTGTCTTACAGAGGCATTAGCGAATTCCTGGACTAAATATTGGTGTTGTTATGATAAAGATACCAAGAAATTCTTTATGTTGCCTTACCATCAAGCTACTGGAAAAATGGTGAGTACTTACAATGTAGTTCTAGTTGGATGTAAGCTTGATTTCTGTTAGAATTTGACAGACATGCGTTTATGCTAGATATGGTTTGCCTTTAATACACTTGAATTAGTGCTGTGTTAGTTTAATGCTCCTGTTGTGTACATTGACAAGTTTAGTAGAAATAAACATTTCTAATTCTCGTTTTTATGAAAGTTTCATTTAACACTCCTGAATAGCAGTTATGTACATTGTTTATATGGCTTACTGCTGTATTTGGGTATTGTATTAATGATATATTTATAGGACCATTAGTGAAAAGATATAATCTCACTGTACAAAAAGCCTTCCTATCAGTACATGTACACTGTACTTCTATGATACTCCAATTTATAAATGGTATTAATAATTATTTCCCTAGAGTACTAGAGTAAGCTTCATCTGCCATAAATATATCACAAGTTTGTTTATTATCGTGTTAATGTATTTGTGTAGGATACATAATAGGCAATATGACTACAGTCAGTACAGAGTTATGGCCCCTGAATATGTTTATGATTATTGTACTTTATTTATGGGGGGGGGGGTAAATTTGTAAGTAGGCAATATTGCTACAGTCAATACTGAGTTATGGCCCCTGAATATGTTTATGATTATCATACTTTAAATTTGAAAGTAGGCAATATTGCTACAGTCAATACTGAGTTATGGCCCCTGAATATGTTTATGATTATCATACTTTAAATTTGAAAGTAGGCAATATTGCTACAGAGACTGCATAGTTATGGCCCTTGAATTGGGCAACATTGTTTATATTTAACTTTGTTAACATGATGTATATATGTGTGATCTCATTTCACAGATGCCTAATGGTGAAACAGTAACATTACAGTCTTGTACAAGAAGGGCATCTGATACAATAGACAGGAGATTTTGTCTAGATTTATCTGTTGCTGAAAAGTAAGACATTTCTCCTTTACCTCTTATTTACATCAAAATATATTAAACAATCTTACGAGTGTTATTGTGTATTTTCGCTTCATTGATCTATAGAAAAGAACAAGTTTTTTAGAAGAAATTTTTTTGAGATCATTCGTATTCTGGATTGATTACTGATTTGTTAGGATATCATACTCCAGAATTGATCCTGATTTTACTAAATCTTTCATTTGAGGCGATGCTTGACCAAAAACATTTCAGGCTACTTATCCTGCTAGACACCCAGCTAGAATTTGACTAGATCTACAAATATTTCAACTCATCCTGAGTCGATTTCTACTAATAATTATGAGCAGATGAGTGGATTTGTTAAGCCTTTTGAAGTTTATCTTGAAGAAACTTTAAACAAAAAATTACCTTAAATTAATGATCTTAATATCACCAATTTGGTTATATGATCACCTAATTGTAGACATAATGACTCATTAGTCAAGTGAAGTATATCAAGGGTTCAGCGCAAGACTGTAGTAACTACATGTACCATGTGTGTTTTACAAGCAAAAAAAAATACAAGAAAAAATTCAGAAGTTGCTTTTGCCACCCTAAGCTGTATGATTTATTTATTAGCATTTGTTTGAATTTTAGAGTTAGTGTTCTAACATTCCAAGCATTATCAGAAGATGATAGAAAACTATGGATGGATGTTATGGGTGGAAAAGAACCTGTAAGTGTTGCCATAGTAACAAGGATTGATGATGCATTGTGTTGTCAAAACCTCTTCTTCATACGATATTTGTAATGTTATTTTATTAATATGTTTAATGCGTTTTTGTTAACTCCTTTGTTTTACACGTTTCTCTATTGTTGTTGTTGACTGTCATCACTTAGCTTAATATAACAAGATTGTGATCATTGTACAGGATAGAACTATAGCTTGTTTAGGTCTGTTTTGACTTGACCCTAATTGGTGAAGCTGAATCTGTTATCTCTCATGTTTATATGTTTGATATTATTTGTTACAGATTTATAACAAACCACACAGTGGGGTTAAAACAGAGGATTGTAAGTTATAACTTATCTTTACATCATTTTTAATGCGCTTTTTTTTGGTCGCCAAAGAAAATTTGAAATTGTGTCTTTAAAAAATGACGTTATTTTAGATAAAATGATTTTTTGCCATAAATTTCGAAGTCTTTGGGTTTGATGACTTCTGTAATTGAACTTTTTCAAATCTTGCTGATGTTACATGTAAATTCGTATTTAATGAACACTTGTCTTCTTGTTTGTTTCAGCGTCACTTGATGACATAGGATTTAACTTTATAACTAGATGTATTAATGCAATAGAAGACAGAGGTTTGTTCTGATTAATTCATTTTATATTTTTGTTTCTTCATGAAAATGTTGTTTGTATGAAAGACTTAGGTCTTCACCAAATTCTTATTACGTTTACTGTAATGAGATCATGTTGTCATTAGTCCATTTGTCTCAAAAAGTATGACACTGGCAATATCATACATACATACTTTATTTGACAAAATCGGCACTGATTGCCTATGGTCAATATACATTTTATAACATTATTTAATATCATGAAACAATAAAAAAACAAGATGCATTCTTGTACTGTCTGTGGTTTGTGTAGTTTTTAGAACATGATGGTATTGAAATTACCCTCAATTATGCATTAATTCCTTAACAGCTGTACTGTCTTATATTTTTGGGATTAAAACAATTTTCTGAACTTTTTTATCCTTATTGTTTTATCTATAAAACCTTGATGACCATCATGGCTTAGCATTTACGACCTCTGACTAGTTATCATTAGCCTCTCACTGTCGTGATCAGGATGAAATTTTACGTGTGAAAATAGCTTATGGAAGGTCGCAGGTTCAGTCGAGGTGTTCTACCATTAAAGCTGGAAAAGTGGCCAAAGACCTAGGCTGTAGGTGGGACATTGAAAGCCCTGCTAAAAAAGTCATGAAGTATTTCTTTGTTTGAATTTTCGTTTTTGTTTGATTTTCATATATTGTATTATTTGATACAGGATTAGATGACCAAGGTTTATATAGGGTGGTTGGTGTAAATTCCAAGGTGAACAAATTAATCACTTTAGGACTAGACAGAAAGAAAGCTGATAAACTGGACCTGAATGATTGTACTCAGTTTGAAACAAAAACTATAACCAGTGCAGTAAAGCATTACCTCAGGTAGGAATTATCTCCCTTTTATTAGACTAAAACATTACCTTAGGTACAAGTTATCTCCCTTTTATTAATTATAACCAGTGCAGTAAAAACATTATCTCGGGTATTAGTTATTTCCCTTGAATTAATTAAGAACCTGTGCAGTAACCTTTAACTTACATGCAAGTTATCTCCCTTATACCTATGTATTATGCAATAGATAGTGTTGCCTTAGTATAATATGATTTCAGATAGGAGTTGACTCTCTTGTCTTAATATTCAATATAATATCATGTTCAATGTTTACCTCTGTTGTGAATTTTCCTTTTTTAATATGATTTGATGGTTTTTGAATAAATTATGAAATTGACAATTGACAAAGCTGCATTCTTAGATTTATTTATGTCTAGGCTGTTATATACCGTAGGAATCTGAAATTGAAATTCATTGAAAAGTGCTGACCATTGTGACCTTTACTTGTAATGATTTAGGCTTCATTATTTCATTGAAATTGTTGTCATGTTTATATTTCTAGTGATCTAATTTTTGCCTATATTTGTGTTACAGGACTTTACCAGAACCATTAATGACATTTAAACTCCATGCTGACTTTATATCTGCTGCAAGTAAGTTTTACATCCTAACTGGATATATTTATATCTTGTTTAACTAACCTCTCCTTTATTGTTAAAACATTACACAAGAATTTAGTGTGTGGTCTAATAAAAAATAAATGTAGAAATATATAAAACCATTAGGTATTACAGGTGGCTGGCTTGCTCCTTGCCACGTGATTACTGTGAAGTCTGTGTCAGCATCTGCATTGTGAATAAACCTTTAATGTAGATCATAAGTCAGAAACTATAAGAGGTAGCAACAAGACATTTCATTCAGGTAGATAGATCTTACTGAGGCGGTGAACAGACGAGCGTTTACACCACTTTCGGCACTCTTGTCTCTGTGACTAATGTTTAAGTTATTTTTATTTTACAGAGCGTGAATCACAGAATCTGAGATTGATGGATATTCATACACTTGTACATAAACTTCCAGCGTGTAACTTTGAGATGCTTGAACTCATTGTAGCACATCTCCGAAGGTAAACATATTGACAGCATGAGTTTGATAAATATTACAAATATAAAAAACTTGCTGATGGGATTATTAAATATCTACAACTGTTGTAGAGAATGTGATATGTTTTTAAGATGGTTACCGTAGATATGTAGCATTTATTCAATCATGTCCAAAAAGAGATTTTGAACTGTTGTTTTTGTTATTTTTGTTACAAGCTCTATCAAAATCTTATAAAATACTGTGTGATGTTTATTTTAGAAATTTGCTTAGAACTATTTGACTTAATTAATTTACACAATATTGAAAAATATGAGACTGGAAATGCCTTGTCATAGAAGGAACATTGCTTTATAGAAATATTGATTTTCAATGAAAACAATGAATTTGCTAGCATAGAAATTTTGATAATGTAAACAGTACTGTAAATATTGTTTCAGGGTGTCCAGAAATGCAGATAAGAACTTGATGACTGTAGCTAATCTTGGTGTATGTTTTGGTCCGACATTGATGAGACCAGAGGAGGAAACAGTGGCTGCTATAATGGATATAAAATTCTGTAACATTGTGATAGAAATACTAGTGGAAAAATATGATGTGGTGAGATTTTAAATCTATTATTTCGTTTTGTTTGTTAATATCTGGAGAAATAACTGGACACGTATTAGGTCCTGTAATTGGTTTATCTACTGTAATGGCAAAAAAAATGATTAACAAACATTGCTTTTTATGGTAGGCACCATTTGATGATCAAGGGTGTTTAAAATTATATTTGTTTGTGTTATGTTTATAATATTATATCATAGAGATGAAGAATCTTATCATTGTACAGATGTCTGTTTGTCATACATAATATTTGAAGTCGAAACAAACTTTTTCAACTCAAGTGGTCAGCCATTTTCTTATAATGTATAAAATGTCAGATATTTTTTCCAGATTTTCAAACAAGCTCCTGAAGACACAGAGTTGAGAACAAACTTAGTGAAGTCTCAGGCGGTAAATGAACAAAATCAGACGAACCATCGCCAGAAATCTCAAGCACCCAGTGCACCAAACTACAGGTCGAAGCCACAGGTGACGGCTACCGCCCAGAGTGTTCCGCAGTCCAAGTCTCCACGACAATATATGAATGTATCATCTGGTCTTCCATACCTACAGCAACAGAGTGGACATCCGCAGACTGGCCATGTAAGAACAAAGTGTAGACCAGTTGATGTATACAATCCTACAACAGGAAGTAAGTAATCTGAATTGTAGGAAATTCTTCTGAACCATATATTAATTTTGTTATACATTATAGTATCTGTTTTAGTATACACTGTAAGCAATCTGTTATTTATTAGGTAACTAGATGTCTTTGCTGTGTTTGTCTTTTTAACTTTGTCATCTTTTGTCAGCCTCAGAAAGCAGTCCTGTCATTGGTTAATTTTGAATCTTAATTTTTAGCCAACCAATCGGATATCATGACCACTCAAAGTAAGCAGTCCTCCCATTGGTCAGTTTTGAATATGAATTTTTAGCCAGCCAATCAGATATTATGTATTAGACTGGTCTTTTTGTTAATTTCAGGTTTTGAGACACAAACAAATAACAGTGTTAGTGGCAGTTCTGAATCGTTGAATTCCACTCATTCTAATCATGTAAATAATAACAATACTGCCTTATATGACTCATCAAGAAGACCGTATCCAGGACGAGGTCCAAATTCAGGTCCTGTGTATTCCAACATCAATGTCAGTGAATTAGGTAAGGCTTGATTTTATTTCAATAATGTTTATGCTCTAATCCCCTGTCAAATAGCTATTCATATTTCATGAATTGTTCATGAACTATTCATTAACTTTGCAAGAAAAGCTCAGGAAAAATTCATGTTTTCATGAATTCCATTTGAATATGTAGATTGTACTTTGGTCTTTTATGGTTAGTGTAATTAATTTAAGAAAAGTAACAGTGCTGCAATTTGACTTGTCAGTACAATATAACAGAGAAACCATTTTAGATTGTGTAGTAGTGTCTGATACACAACCATAACTTATCTGTTGTGAGTTGACATTCTTAAAAAAGTACCGCCACCGGTTTTAGTTCTTTATTTCCCTTTTTATGTACAAAATAAACTTAAAAAGTCTTTGATTTCAACATGAGCTAATGTTTTGAACTTATTTTTATTTGAGTAAAATTGCTTAGTATAAATTTGATGGTACATGTAGTTTGATTTAGAAAATCAGTGTTATGTACTATGTTTAAAAAAATTAATTATATGTAGACATATATACAAATATGTAGCTTTTTTTCTGCGCTGCAAATTATAAACTGTAAGCTTAAAGCTTGTATAATGTATCTTTTATAATATTATCTTGTACAGGTACTGTGAAATCATTATGGTCAGACCAGCATTGTCTTAGAATTATGCTTTAATAATTAAATATGTAATTACCTTTAATTCAATACAACTGTGGTACTTACTCAAATGCAGTCGTACCTGTGAACTAAAATTAAACTTCTATGTATGCTTGGTTTATATAGAAGTGTCTTTGATATTAATGTTAACTACACTATCTGTGGTTTACATGCAGCATTGGTTCATGTTTCGTTTGAGTTTATTTCCTTTGTTTTTAAAAAATCCAAGTCTTCTCCATTCAGAATTTTCAATATTTCAAATCTACCCTGTTTGTTCGTGTATAAAATCAAGTTAAGTTAAAGCTGTCTGGTTTGAATGATTAAACAGTACCTGTTGATTATTACTTGTAATGTTACAGTATCGTTTAGCATTAAAATATCCGTATAATTATAAGTTATATATTCAAATACATTTTGTATTATTATGTTGGCTCTAAATCTTTCAGATGGTATTAACATATTAATATATGTCAATTACTAACACCATTTTCATCTTATGATGCTGGGTATTATGATGCTGGGTATTATGATGTTGGGTATTATGATGCTGGGTATTATGATGCTGGGTATTATGATGCTGGGTATTATGATGTTGGGTATTATGATGCTGGGTATTATGATGCTGGGTATTATGATGCTGGGTATTATGATGTTGGGTATTATGATGCTGGGTATTATGATGCTGGGTATTATGATGTTGGGTATAATGATGTTGGGTATTATGATGCTGGGTATTATGATGCTGGGTATTATGATGCTGGGTATTATGATGCTGGGTATTATGATGCTGGGTATTATGATGTTGGGTATTATGATGCTGGGTATTATGATGCTGGGTATTATGATGTTGGGTATTATGATGCTGGGTATTATGATGCTGGGTATTATGATGTTGGGTATAATGATGTTGGGTATTATGATGCTGGGTATTATGATGCTGGGTATTATGATGCTGGGTATTATGATGTTGGGTATTATGATGCTGGGTATTATGATGCTGGGTATTATGATGCTGGGTATTATGATGTTGGGTATTATGATGTTGGGTATTATGATGCTGGGTATTATGATGCTGGGTATAATTCCCCTGTCAAAGAGTTATTCATATTTCATGAACTATTCATGAAGTTTGCAGGAATAGTTCATGAAAAATTCATGTTTTCATGAATTCTTTTTTTGAAAGGGATGTCCCTAAAGTTAAATGTGCTCTAACCTCTGTTTGACATGTGGTGAACTTGTCAGTCTCGTGTTGTGGTATGGGTTGGCAAAATTGGTTACCTAGAAACATTGTCTGTCTGTTGTTTTTGCCTCATGCTCAGACGATCAACAAAGGATGATAAACGTAGAAAATGATGGGATTTTTTTTATCCTTTTAAATCACTATCGCATTTTGTTGAAAATATTGATACCAAATTGATATGCCTAGGGTCAGTCCATTTGGTTTAGTTATAAATGTCCTTGCTGACATAATTGGATATGTTTTTTGTGGATTTGTTTATGTGCTGTTTGTAAGTTCACAAGTGGTTCGTTGGTGTCTTCTCCTTACAGTAGTTTATATTTAAGATCTTCATGTCTTATTACTGTTTGTCTTTTTACGGAGATAAATGTTTAAAATGTTCAGGTCACAAGTGTCCTGTAGAAAAAATTGAGTATGAGAACACCAGTATAAGTGGTAAGTCAGCTACAGCGATGCTTTCCTGGAGTTTTGTTATACTTCACCCAAATGTATGTCTTTGGAATAATAGTCACTAAATAGTGATTATCTCCCTTGTCAATTAATTGTTAATAACTACTTACCTCCCCTGATTGTATACACATATAGCATTTTGTTTGCAATATTCATATACAAATTTATATTAAAATAGTTTGAAAGCCTTACATGTTAACACAGCAAGCTACATGTTCTATTAAAGTTCTTTATTTCTTGTTATTGCATGAAGTTGTTAGAAATCAGAGTTGCTGCTCTTTGCACAAAAGATTGAAGCGAGGGAGATGCATTAAAATTGGTAAAAAATATATAAATTGGTAAAAGATGCTTTTATATATATAACAGAAAAATGTATGTGAAGGTTATTTACAGGTACTTCTTCCTTATAAATGTTAGGGGCTAGATTAGATCGGAAATAAGTCTGTTGATTTCAATAAGATTGTTCTTTTTATATAAATTTAATCATTCAGATTATCATACAATGGGAGACACGTTTACAAAGAATGATTTTTGATATGTTATGTTATTCTTGTCTATAATGCATGTATGGACTAAAAAATAACATGATTTTTTATGAGTATCAATTAATTTTCTTCAAAATACTAAATACTTTGGTACAATACTGTAGAACTGGCTGATTCTTTCTTACCAATCCTGGAAATACGATTCTCTGAAATGATTATAAAAGTTCATGCGAGTCTTGGAATTACAGGCATATTGCTTCACACATAGCACCATCAGTTGTGAATGCATCTTTCTAATGAGCCTTCCTAAAAATAGGTGATACAAATTGTAATGCAGTATACATTTACTGGCAGTTAATACTGGTACATGAAGATTCTTATGTTTGATTATACATATATTTATTTTCTAGCATAAATGATGGCCAATTTGTATGTTCACTAAGTCTTAAGCCTGTAGACTGAACATACTCAATTACCTTTGTTTTGCCTTGATTTGAGGTTATAATCCTAGGTTGAAGAGCAGTCTAACATATCTAGCTTATGATTGGTTGTTCAAAGTGAGGTCTTAAGTTGACCAATGGCAAGATTTCATTCACAGACTGGTCAACAAATTATTGTTATAGCTTCATACTTGATCCCTCAAAGTCATTATTTTGATTGTATGAACTTAGATTTATTTTCTTTGACACATTATTTTCTGCATTCTGTGCTTTTTGAAAATCATATATTATTGCATACATGTTCTTCACACTGCAGACAGGACTGGTTGGTTGAATGTTTTAACTGGAATGTTTGCTATATACACCCTATATATTTAGTGCTAGTCATTCCATATGCATTACTTGAATGCCAATATATACTGCTCTACAAGTCTTGACTGATTTAAACTTTGTTGTTATAAACATGGTTCAGAATTATGTGAAGTATATATGTATTAAGCTAGTATTTTGTTTGAATGTTGAAATTATATTTTGAATTTTAAAAATTGTTACCAAACATATTGTTGTATAAGATATTTGTATTCATGAATGTATTTGTAAAACATTACTTTTAGTTCTATGTATATGATTATTACATTTATGTCTTGACTTACTGGTAACTAGGTTATATTTCAGTGTTGCTAAGGAACTTCTTTTATTCGATTTCTAATGAAATTCTTTCTATCTTTTTTACAGCAAACAGGTTGATCTCCTCTACTTCTGATGTACCAACATTGTAAGTGTCTCAATATGTTCTAACTTCTGTCTCTTATCTGTGACCTTGAACTATGACTCTGTTGACCTTCAAACATGACCACAATGTCATGTGAAGTAAATTTATAAGGGTTTTTGGATAGAATTGGGATTTTGCTAACTTTTGCTTTCCTTAGTTACTTGTAACTAGTTGCTTATAGTTTGTTTGAAATTTTAATATAAAATTGAATTATTTGACAATGCATGTCTGCTTTAGTTTTATTCACAGACACAGATTTAAATTGTGAAGTTAGAAATGTTTTATTGAGTTTGTTCTTTTAATGTTTTAAAAAAGAATAATTTTTTTTGCCCCCAACATCAAATAATGCGAGAGCATATTGTGATTGCACTGTCCGTCCGTACAAAGTAAAGTCAAGCTGCGTACTGCGGGGCATGTACGTTTAATAATGCAGCGTCTTGTATCTCTTGTTTATTATACTTTTTGCATGCTCATAATAACTACGGTAACCTGTGTATATTGATTAATGTGTTTTACTTGTAAGTACATCATAATTTAACTAATTCTAATTAATCCACTGTATTTGTCAGGAATTATTTTATATGAAATTAAATGGAACTTAGTCTGAAAAAAAATTATTCAGTAGATTTTTGCATATTTTATTTTATACTAAGTAGAGTTTTTATTATATAACTTTTTATTCTTTAATTATTAAGTGAAGTAATGAAATAGTTTGTGCCTTTGTATTGTTAATGGAGAAATTTCTTACAGCTAGATAAAATATACATATTAAATTGTTTACCTTTTTTTAAAATTGGTTGAGTCCTTTAGTATTAAGTAACTTTTTTAATATTTGAATGATGTTTATAGATCAAGACTAGAACAATATAAACAAATAATATTTCAGAATTCATTGTTCTAATTCATTCCAGTATTCTAATTAATTTTGAACTCCAACTAAAATTGAATTATTGTTATGATTAAATGATTAATGTTACCTCTACTTATTTGTTTAATTGATTCATTAATCCATCACTTTGATAGAAACAATCAGAATAGACCTGGATAAGATAACTTGCAGGACCTCCACCATTTAATATGATGTGTTTATGGCAACAAAATATTTTTATTTTTCTTAACACTGTAATATGTCATTCAGTACTTATCATTTTTCACGCCTACTAGACATATTATTTAAAAAAATAATTTTAGGTTAACTTGCTTTTAGTCCCTGATGTTTTGTTGAAGAAATGCTTACATGTTAACAGCTTGTTTTAAATGTCATTGACCAAGAATCAGATTTATTTGATTTTCTAAATACCTGTATAACTGTCTTCAAAAAGTCTTCATTTTCAGACTGATTTCAAATGATGTATTTACAGTTAGTTTAATATAAGCTAGCAAATTTTATCCACAAATGTTTGGTGCATAATCTTAATTCTATGATTTTAAACAAGTGTTTTTGCTGTTTACATTGTTTTTGTTTTTTTTCGAAAGAAAGTGAAGTTTGCCAAATTGATTCTTGGTCAATGGTACCTATGATTTGAATTCAAGCTTTACTGGGTAAGGTAGATGTTGACAGAACCTTGTTATAAATGGTTTTGATGTTTAAAAGGTCTTAGTGTTTTTTAAATTAAAAAAAAAATTCTTTTGAAAGAATTAATTGTTTTTTATTTCCTTTCTACATAACCACTGATAATTTTCTGGTTAGCGTTATCCCAAACAAACAATTTTTTAAGGATGTCCTAATTCTATGAAGACTTCGTGCATAATTTATTTTAATCTGTTCATTTCTCAAACTTTATATAAAACTATTTTCATAATGTCTATTTATAAACAAAAACTTTTTGACCTCGTTTCTGTCAACTTTAACCTTTGACCTTGTTCCCCATGCAGGGCTAGATTGTGTGATAAAATTGCTTGTTATGTTTCTATTAGTGGGAGCATAAAGAAAAGGACATCATGCGATCATTCAACAAATTCTATGTAAGATTTGTATCAATTTGCATGACCTATAACCTTTCACCTTTGTTGTCTTTGTGACCTTGACATTACTGATCACACTGGAATAATGGCAGACCTTGAGTAGCTTCTAATTTGCATTTCGAGGGCTCAGCGCAACACTGTCGTAACTTGTTCTTATTTCCATATGAGTTACGACACTGTTGCGTTGAACCCTCGATTTGCACTGAATACAGTCATGATTTTATTAATTGGGAACTTGTCTTATTTGTATGCATGATTTAATGAGGCTATTTATTACGTATCTGATTGCTATCACCTGACTTGCTCGCAAATTGCACAGCTATACAAAACTATTACTGGATTGAACTCCTACAGTTATTATCATGATTTTAAATCCTAATTGTTAACATAACTTTAGAAAATAACAAAATGAAGCATTGACTATATTTGTACATGCAGAAGAAAATTTTACCATAAAACCTGTGCTATTGACCACCTTTGAATTTAAACCATCTTGCATTTTTTGCAGAAAATAACTTGCAGATTTATTAATTTCTTAATTAATTCCTCTTTAAGATCCAAAGTGATAATTTCTTTCAAAGGTGGTCTTTACAGGCAGGTTTGACTGTATTATTTGAGATGTGTTATCATTAAATGTCAGGACATATTGTTCAATGTACATAATCATTTCTACTTTAACTCCCTGGACTTCCTATTTAACTATGTCACACTTATATCAGGAGAACCCTGCAAATCAAGGGTTCAACGCAACAGTGTCGTAACTCATATTGAAATAAGAACAAGTTACGTCAGTGTTGCGCTGAGCCCTTGAAATGTCTCTAAATACTTACATGTTTTTTAACCTCCGTGATCGAGTGGTTTAGGTGTCTGACTAATAATCATAAGCTACTCGTCACTGCGAGTTCAAAACTCACCTGGGACCAAGTGTCACGCACATGGTATCTGTCCAGCAAGTTTACGGTTGGTGGTTCTACCCGGGTGTAGGGCTGGGGGTGGTGGTCATCTTCCACAATTAATGCTGGAAAAGTCACCAAAGACCCTCAGCTGTTGGTACGACTATAGACCCCTGTAAAAAAAAGCAAAGTACTTAATATATATTGTGGTTTAACCATTGTGTTGTGGTTAAACCATGTGTTAATTATGTTGTTGATATGATGATGCACATTGTATAAATGAGTGTATTTGGTTATGGATATTGTATTGTAATTAAAGTATTTAAATGTAACTTTAGATGTAGAATGTAATTGTATAAAAGTTGTAACTGCCGTATGATGTGCCATTACATTACTGCCTTAAATTTTGATATTAGATATGACCTTAAAACTGTTAAACTAGTTTTCTGGTAATTTGTATTAAATTTTACTCATGTTTTGTTATAAAATAAAAGCAAGTATTTGTACTATTCTAATTAGTTTTTTCCTCTGAATGATTACTATCAGGTCAAATGATGTTATTATAATGAATTTTATTGTTTTGAAAGATTTTTACCTGGTCATGATGACTAGTTGTCTAAAGTGGAGCGAGAGGTTGGTGTGTGTGGGTGGGGTAAAGTCTAGGTTATGGTTTTATTTGACTTAATGTAATGTCTTACATTCATTCGACCCCCACCACTGTTTCCCACATCAAGCTGAAGTTGTCAGTAACTAGTGGTTACTTATTATGGAGGATAAGGTTTTTACTGAATCCTGGAATATTAAATGGAGAAGGTTAAATTGTTAGCATACCAGTACTATGTTATTCACAAGTTGCATTGCTGAATTATGTATTATTGAATTATTTATCAGGAATGTTGTAGATTTGGTTTGGTTCTTATTTTCAGATTAATTCTTGATTCCAGCTTCAGATTTCATTTAGGATTATTGTAATTATCTGCACTCCTCTCTTCTTTTTATTCCTCTGACTTTATCCTTCCTTATAAATATTTTGCTCTGGATAGAGTTTGTTTGACCAGTGTGGTGTCATGATCAAGGTACTTGAGGTAGTCTATGTAATGGTATATTTGTCTGCTGTGAGACCTGTCTCCGTGGTCCAGTGGTTAAGGTCACTGACTTCAATTCACTGTAACCTCTCACTGATAGAGTGTTGTGGGTTTGAGCCTTGCTTGTGACCATGTGTCTTTATGTGAAAAAGTAGGCAGTTGCATATGGAGGATGGGAGTCTAGTACTGGTTCTTTCTGCTGTGCACTGGGTTATTTATTACGTATCGTGATTGCTATCACCTGACTCGCAAATTGCAAATATACACAAACAGAAGTGTTGTTTATGACAGCTAATGAACAAACAAATGTACAAATGAAAGAATGAGGGAGCAGACAAACTAACTTACAAATACTTTTGAATCTCCCCCCCCCCCCCAAATAAAGCCAAGAATTGACTATTTTTTCAAAACTGCTTTAAATCTATACAGTTTAATTCATATACTCTTTAATTAAATACAATCAGGTTTGTAGCATAGGATTAATCAAAACAACATCATTGACTGCTTACATGGTAAGGTTTAAATTGAAATAAAATGAAAAGCACTTAATAAATTTTCATTTTTGTTGTTGTATTGCACGATTTTATTTTTTATTGGTGGAAGTTCAGATATTTTGTCTAAAATGTCTGATGAGTTTTATTAACTGTTTGTTCACGTTTTCTTGATTTCCACTCACAGATATATTAAGTGAGTGATAAGATTAATGTAAGAATGGCTTTACCTGATAATATAAATTAATGATTTTTGAACTAACTCACATCAACACACCATGTATTTTACAAGCATGACTATTATATATTAATACCTAACTGTTGGTAGTTTGACTAGAATGACTTATAAAGTTAACAAGATTTTATTCTATTTAAACAGGTCAACTTCTATGCAAGGTACGCCAACATCTACGCGAGGATCTGTGAGTGCCATGTCAGGAAGTGTGTCCGGAAGTATAGGAAGCTCTACAAATAGTAATAATGTGCAACAGAAAAGGTGCGTTACAAAACTAATCAAACCTGTGAACAAGGGCCATCCTTTGGAAAGACAAAATGTGGCCTTTATTGACAGGTAATCTTTATATGAAGGTCATTTTATGCTAGATAATCCATGACAATTGTTAAAACAATGGCCTTTATGCAGAGAGTGGCCCTTATTCAGCAATGGCCCCTAACCCTGGTTTGGCTGTATTTCAAAATTGATTCATATTTATTTAAGGAACTACTAAGAAATTTACTTAAATAAATGCACTCCATAGTTAATACAAAATGTACTTAAATTATTTAATATTTATGGCAATATGAAAGCTTCTCAAAAAGTTTCTTTCTCTGTGAGCTTTTAAGTATAGTGATCGTTTGTTTTGAGTTCTTTTAATTTTAGTAATTTTTGCTCCACTGAGTTATTAATGTTGATTGTGATAATTTGTGTTTCAGACCACGAGCAGTACGGACATTATACCACTGTGATGCCGAAAACACGTCGGAGCTGTCATTTGAACCTAATGAGATTATACAAAATGGTGAGTTTATTCCTTATGGCAAAATGGGTGATTGGGGGTTGAGTGGTAACACGCTGGACTACTAAACGCTGGACTACTAAACAAAAGGTCATGGGTTTGATTCTCGGCTCCACCTTTTGTATTTCTCAGGGACGCTTTCCCCGTCCCAACTACTGACCCAAATCTCAGGGACGCTTTCCCCGTCCCAACTACTGACCCAAATCTCAGGGACACTTTCCCCATCCCAACTACTGACCCAAATCTCAGGGACGCTTTCCCCGTCCCAACTACTGACCCAAATCTCAGGGACGCTTTCCCCGTCCCAACTACTGATCCAATATAGTGTCTAGAAAATCACAAGTAAAAGGATGATGTGTGTATCCATGCTTTCACCGGGCATGATAAAGAATCAGAAAAAACTATTCGAAAAGAGAAAGGATGTAAATGTCAGGTACTCCTGTAACCTCTCTGGGGCGGCACTGAAATGACCATTTATGCCTAATGGGCTGTTAAACAACAGATAAATAAACCATCATGGCAAACCACATGATACCGTTAACTAGACTGAATTTTATGTAAAGTTTGTAGTCAACTTGTTCTAATGATCTTCATGTTAACTGTTCTCCAAGCTTGGTACAGTTAGTACTATGACATAATGTCATACCAACATTTTGACTTTTTATTCTTTCAGTGAGGCCGTCTAAGGAGCCTGGATGGTTGGAAGGAAGTTTGAATGGTAAAAAAGGGCTGATACCAGAGAACTATGTAGAATTCCTTGATGGATAGTGTTTATACTTGTTCTAGATATGAAATATTCTTTAAAACAATGAGTAATACATCTGTATGCATTACCTGCCACCATATACGGCCTTCTCTACATTGCCTGCTACAATATAATTATGATACAGCTTCTAATGAGAAAAGATCCTGGACTGGTTTGTGCATTAAACATTCTGTAGACTGTGGCACTGTGCAGTGGACTGGTTCCTTTGGAGAACAGACTGGTCCTTAGTGAATTTTATTGTGATTCTATAGATGGACTGGTTTAAGTTGAGGCTCGTGCACTTTGATGCTTCAAGAAGTTTGTGACTGAGTTAAGTCATGATTTATAACAGAAAAGTCCAACTTGCTGGATTGGTCTGTATAAATTGATACCAGTTCAAGAAACTCAGAGGCTTCAGTTTTGGATCAACTATTTTTCTTCGTTAAAAGTATGGCTCCACGGTGTATAGTGTAAAATGTAATGTTTCTCATGATGGAGAGGATAAAGGGAGACAACTCTGTATAGACTGGACCTACAGTGGAGTGTTCAAACTTGAAGCAATAAAGGCATAGAGGGTCAAGTCAAGCTCTATTTCTACTGTGATGTTTTTTTGTACATATATTGTGGTCCTCACAAATATTCTCTGAATGTTAATGTTTGTAGAAGTAGATATACCCAAATCCCATGTTGTTTTCATACTTAAATTTAAGAATTATTTCCTTCCATGATTATTTGCATAATAATATTAATGAAATTATCTTCCTTTTTCATCCTATTTTATTTTTTAACACCATGCAAGTTTTAGGTTATAATTAAATAAAGCAATTCTAATTTGTTCTTTTAGTATTTGGAGTTTGGTTTATTTGTAACATAATGGTTTACTAAATGCTTTTAGTTGACTTCAAAATTTAAGTGTTTCTTTATGTACCTGTTTTTATAGCTCAGCTGTTTATTAACAATTCTTGCCTTAATAGATTGCCAGTTCTCTATATATAATATTTAATTTTATGCTGTGTGACTTTTTTCAGTACACTAAATTTTAGAGGGTTACTTAATTACACAAGCGACTGCATTCAACACTTCACTGGGGCATAGCCAGCAATATGTACTTACGCACAAGCATAATATCAATTTGAAAGGTGGCTTTATAAATATGTCAGAAAATGGCATCTAAGTCGAAAGCTATTTAATTGTGCGCTTAACATCCATTCAAAGCTGGCTAGATCCCTGCTTTATACATTTTTTTATCATCATGGTTGCTAAGATGAAGTTAGTGTTCAGTGTTTTACCCCATTCCATGAAAACTACCTAAATTTTTGTTGAGATTTTAGATAATGACTCATACAGTATACAATTATGTAAAATTGTGTTCATTTGTTTTTTACTGATAAGGTTTATTAGTATCTGATCATTAATGCTGAACTTTGTGATGTGAGATGTATAGTGGGTGAAGTTATGCTGCTAGGGGCCACTTTGGTGAAAGAAAAAAGAAAACAATGAATCCTCATTTTTATACAGTAATCATATATGAATACTGGTGATTTACTTAATTCTTTTTAGTCATTACATATTATTTAGGAACTTAGTATTTTTCTCCAAAATGGATAAGCTGTTAGTCTCATTGTGTATTGCATTTTAAAGGAAAACATTGTCTGCCATCGATGTCCATGTTTGTTGTATTGTCACAAGTATACCATCCTGTCTTAAATGAGTATTGTTCTCTTAGAATATTCTCCTGTCATTGATTTGATATTCAGTTTTAATTTCAAAAGTACAATGTATCAATATGAATATATATTACAGCATTTATATATTTTATATTTGTACGTTTTTTTGTCGTTCATTTTACTCATTCATATGACATGTAAAATATGCAACATTGAATTAGTTCATGATTAATGTAGTAATTTATATATTATAATATTTGTATAGTCAATTAACATACTAAATTCATTATATGTCATTAGTTTAGACTAATTATTGTTGGATTACAATTTGTTACTTATAATTATATTAATTGTGAGTAATCTATGTTTTATACTCAAATTTAACGTCACAATATAGACAGTATATAGAATTTATTTAATTTTCAAAGACCTAATAATTCTATGAATGTAATATCTTTTAAGTTTTGCTGTAAATTATATAGTGTGTAGATGATGCATTAACAATAAATTAAGATATTTCACTGAAAATTATAGAGGTAACATATTACTGACAATATAGGATATAGTTTCACAGTGAGCATTAAATATTGTGTACTTTTATGCTGGACTGTAAATGGTAGACTATCATATACTGAGTACTGAATGTCTTAAAGAAAAAATGGTTATGTTTGAGAATTTTTGCACACTTTGAGTTTAGCTATTACTGTTTAAATATTAGGTTCAATATTGTCAGTAGTTCGGCTTTGTAATCAATTATCAAAGACTTCATTCTTATTGATTGTAGCAAACCATGGAAGAATTTAAGATATAATAATGAGTCAGTTGATATTAAGATTTTATCTTTTTTTTTCAACTGTTTTCTATGAATCTTGGACCCTTTTTTACGACAGTATTGCCCCTTTATCAAAATATCTTAAAAATCTATTTTCTCATTATTCTAGTATTAAAATGAAGTCCATCTTGTCTGTCATAAGTAAGTGTTTAACTTGATACTGAAGTTGTCTTGTGTTTTCAATGTCCAGGTATAGTTTTTAGGTATCACGAATATTGATATAACGGGGCTTGACTGTCGTCCTTATTTGTTACCATATTCCCTACATTTCAGTATAGAATGAGGTAACTTTTTATGTACATATAATGAGATACCTCTATGTTGCGTTAATGTGACCACAATGGCTTGTACTGTAACGTCTGTACCTCAATCTACCGGCACTCTGTCATTCCAGCGTTTGTTGGCTGCTATCTGTTATTGTCTTATGTTAATGTATGTATTTTGAATTGGTTACTTGGTATACTCATGCAGACTGCTTGTGTAGGTCTAATCTCTGTGCTTCAGTCGTTGAGGTGTTCATGTATTCCGTTTAAGGAAAGTTTAATAAACAAAATATATAGAAACTGAGTGATGTCCCTTTAATATAAGTTGAGTGTTTTACTTCGTTTCAATGTGATATTTTCATTGCAACTTGAACTTCTGTGTTTTGTTTAATGTAATTGTCTCAGTTTTGTTTTAAAAATATTTTATTTCTTTGTTTTCCACATTTTTATCAGTGCAATTATATGTTTTATGATTATATTGTGTTCAATGTGATTTTTGCTAACAGATTGCTATGATTTATAAATAATAAATTCCTGTGAAAAGGTGCTTTAATTAAATGACTAGATCAATTTAGTAGATGATGTTATCCAGGGTCAATATTGCTTATTATTATTACTACATTCTGGAGTGGTTAAAGTCCCATAAGCATATAAATTAATCGGTCGTAATAGTTTCTATTTGTCCTATAACAGAGGAATCTGGGGCGTTTTCCTTGCGTGCATACTTTATAGCAAGAAGAAATGTTTCCAAAACCATTATCGTATTTTTTTCAATATCATTGAAAAAAAAACTATTTATAGAACAGCTATGTTTTCCCGCAGTCATGTTATGCACACGGCATAAAGTGACGTCATGCGTTCTACATAATTCAAGTTTACAAAAGCAAAATTCACAGTGAAATGAGTGTTTTTAGAAGAAAAAGGGCTTGTTTCATCGGTAATAATTATCTTGGGATAATATCAGCTATTGAATGTTTTTGCATATTTTTTTCTATAGCAAAAAGCTAATGGGACTTTAAAATACTAACTGCTCTTATAGAACAATGGTTAGGTTGAAATATATCAATGTTTGTACCAGTAGTCTTACGATGCATGAGCTGGGATTTTCATTTTCAGGTTATACAATTATTCATTTTTGTACTTGAACTTTGCCTTGTTGCTGTATTATTTCACATTTTTTAGTGATTGTTTTGTCAAATAATAGTCTACTATATTTTTAAAGCTACTATCACAATTATTATCAAATGTTTGTCTTTCTTAATTGGTTGGTAGTAAATCTTCAGCATTATTTTCTTAGTTTATGTATTGTTGGCTCAGTTACTTAATGGTCTTATTTCTAGTTGCGAAGTTTCGGTATTTGAATTATTCTTGATATTATCAGGATAAATTACTTCCCCTTGTTGTATTTATGTATGAGTTTCTGATTTCTTTGGGCATTAGTTTCAGATGTTTAACTTTGACAACCTAAAAATTTCAACAATTGCACATAATTTGTCTCGATGATTTGATATTTCTATAAATGTGTTCTAGGCTGTGGTTCTAGTGGTTAGTACACTATACTTGTAACCTGGATATCTAGGCTCGAAACCTTCTCTCAGCAGGTCTTACCCTTCTTTGAAATTTTGACAAAAAAAGTTGATTGTCCTTCATTTGTGAAGAAGTTGCTGGCTTCTTGTTGACGAGTTACTTAGTTCTTGTTAGAATACTGTCTGGGAAAACTTGTTAGGTGAACAAACTGTTGTATGTAACAGAAATATTGATGAAAAACTGTATTAATTCCACTGAAATGAGTGTGTTCTATATGACAGTTTTATGTATTTCACTTTGAGTACTTTAACTATTATAGTGTTGTTAAAACATGATTTAATGAAGCTTTAACCTAGTTATAAAAGACACAAGTTTTATGTTTTAATTAAAAAATCTTTTTATTATTTTGGAATTATTTTACCCCCAAGTTTGACTGAAATTTAAAACATGTACTGAGCTGATGAAAAGAGGATTTTAGAAAATGAATTTAGTTGAATGTTGTATATATAATATTGTTGATATATAACTGGCCACACACTATAATATATTGCTATTCATGTGATGTATTTTCCTGCCATTATGTAGCTTGGTCGTACTTTTCTTTTAATAATGAAAATTTAATATAGTCTGTTAATTTTCTTGTACAATATCTGACTTTGATAGAACACAGTACTGAGTGTTAAATGATAGTTCATTACCCTTGTTTGTTACATATCCTTCTTTGCAAATTTGTTTAAATTACAGCCATACCATAAGACTTTCTTTCATGATAATCAATAATATACTCAGCTCTCTGATGTAACATCACATATGGATGATATGTCTTAGTGTCCAGGGTCATATCTTAGTGCCCAGGGTCATATCTTAGTGTCCAGGGTCATATCTTAGTGCCCAGGGTCATATCTTAGTGTCCAGGGTCATATCTTAATGACCTTTCTCTGTACCGATTACTTTGGTCAACTTATTCATGACCATGACATAATGAGCGAAATTGTCTGTGATAAATAGTTGCCTATATTATTTCTCTATTGTCTGTTGTTTGTACTTTGTTGTCATGGTTACGAGCCTCGTTTGAGTCCCTGGACAAGAAATTAAGAATTTATTGTACCTCTGTTACATTGATTTCTGCTGAGAAATTATAATGATAGGATTCTATTTGTTACCTATAGTTAAACCCCTGAAAACCAAACCCCTCCCGGACTGGGTCCAAACCCCTTCCAGACTGGGTGAAAAGTCTATCAAGAGAGTATTTGATCAAGTCTGAACAAAATGGGACTTGAAAAATCGTCCGATTTTCAGGGAATTCCATTTTTCAGTGAGTGCGGTTTTTAGGTGTTTTACTGTATATGATTTTTGTACATTATTTCAACATTGTTTAGTGTCAATGTACAGAGGCCCAGGTTCTCAAGGTGTGGCTTCCAAGTATATCACTTGTCGTGTATATACTTTATAAACATTTATTTGTTGTAGACTTATATTATTAATTAATCGTCTGTATATGTAGGTAACTCTTCAATTCTGAAATAAGAACAGTACTGATGTAGAGTACAGTTGTGTTTTTTTCTTTTTGTAAATCATTAATGATTATGAAATAAACAAAAATGTTGACATACATCTTGAGTTTGTTTATTTTAGCTCCATATAGCTTATGTGTATCAAATCTGTAATTTATACACTACTTAATAAATAAAATGGTCTGCTCATTGTCAAAATTTTACCACAGGGCCTCGTTACTAAAACAAGGTCTTACCACAGGGCCTCGTTACTGAAACATCACTTGATGCTGGGGGCATAAAATAACAAGAACATTTTGGTAACATTTACTTTTTTCTTATTCAATACATGGAATAATCTTCATTTGCAGAAAAAATCATAAATCACCATGACAACAGTTTGCATGAATGATATAAGATTATAAAAGTCACGCTCATTGCTCATTCTTCTTACACATAATATACAAAATAAAAACTATACATGTACATGCTTAACTTAAAAAAAAGTCTAAAAATTAAATATCAGACTTAAGCAAATACTTAACATCTCCTAAAAATTCATCAAAATGTTGAGTATGAATTTATACACATGTGCTCAAGTTGTGAATTCAAAACATACAGGAAATGGTGCCAAAATGACCCTTGCATCAAATGTGACATTACTTCAGTTACTTATACAGACCCTGTGGGCAGAATTGTGTACAGGAGAAACAATTACAATCTATGAAGGAATTCTTGACTCTAGAATAATATTGAGAAAAAAATCATTTGTTTACAAACTCACATAATGTGTTAAATATTAATAAATATTAGTATTAATAATTCTTGTTATCTTTCTCAGTATATAAATTATGTTGAGCATAATTATGATTAATTTATAACAACTCCAAACCAGTGACTAACTTTGAGGATAAAGTTCATGTCTTCAACATGTTAAAACACTTAAGGAAGATTTATATTATAGAACTTGCTTATTATCTTTAAAAGTTTTCAGTACTTTTCAGGTACTAATAAGAAGTTTTTTTTAAAAACACAATGCCTCTTCCAAGTAACCTTTGACCTGAAAATGCACAGGTCTTGTAGCTTGTCATGAGGAGTTTGATGATTGTAGGTGGAAGCCTTTTGATTTTATAGGCAAGGTAAAAGTTTGGTACAAACAAACAGACAGACAGACAGGCAAAAACAATACGCCCCCAATCTATCGATACAGGGGCATAAAAAATACATTGCTAACAAGAGTTCACTCCCTTTAAAATTCTGAAGCTTTGGAGCTAGGAGGAATATTTCTAGAAATGAAAAACTGATCAAGCATCTATTAATACGGACTGACATAAAAAGCTTTTCCTGACACAGAGTACTGAATTTAATACAATGAGAAAAAAATGTAACTCTAATTGAAATTTCAAACAATGAGATTCATGTCAACATAAAATCAACAGAAAACAAACGGCAAGACTAAAAGATTTTGTGTCCTAAAAGTGCAAAATCTAATCAAAACAATGTATTTCATGTCTCTTTAAAATTCCAAGTAATTAAAAAAAAACAGGGACAAGAATAATGATGACTCCATGAAAATGACTTTCTTGCTTAAATATGGTTTAATCAGGCTGAAAATTAAAATAAGTTTGTTTGGAGCGCCATGACCCAGAATTTAAGCACTGGATAGGTAAGTAGGATTAAAAAAAATGCCCTCAAAAAATTAATTTTATTTATTTGCGATTTTCAGGGGTAGGCAGGAGCACTCCAAACAAACTTATTTTCATTTTCAGCCCCAGTGTGATACATCTACATTGTAAAATAAAATAATGATAAATTAAAAAAGAAACACATGAAATATGTTGCCATGGAAATGTACTATAAATATATGATGAAGTGAAACATAAAGAAAAAGAAAGAAATGACCACATATTGCTATAACTTTGCAATGCATATATTATCACAAAATTGTCAAAGAATGTTGCATAAATACTTTTCATGAAATAATTATCAATAATTACCAATTTCATTGGTAATAAACATAAAAACATGCAAAAGAAAAAAACGAATAATGAACAGACATTTACATCAAAGATTTCTGACAATATATCATCAGATTTTTCCAGATTTTATTTCTACAACAAAACTCAACAATTGCATCAGACTAAACTCGCCTTGCTAACTGATCATATCCAACTATAATAATAAACATATTCAACAAGTAGCGAGCATTCTGATGGAATGAAAGTTGTTCAACTATTTAAAAATTGCACGTTTTTCTGTGAAAATATTTTCTTCAGCATTAAAATTAATATTAACAGAATAAAATTACTATTTTTTTCCAATTCATAAAACAGAGTTCGAAGAATCATTTAACTTATTCATGTTATTATCACAAAATGTTTTGAGACGGCCAAAACCATCTAACATTCCCCCTCACTATAAGCTAATACTCGTGCACATATTGAATTTCGGACCTACTGGTACTCCCCGTCGAAAATATTGAACGACTAGTTGACATAATTAAATTACGGTAGTAAATCTGAACCAGTCAGTCTGGGCATAAATAAAACCTGATTATAATATATCAACTTATCTGATGAAAACGTATAAGGATACCTGATATAGTATTGTATTATGCATACATGCATTGGTATTGTAAGGAAATAGCTTGTGAGACAGATCAGGCATAAAACATTCATGAGTCATGTTGATGCAACCTGGCCCGAGGTCCTAAAAATCTTTTTATCGGTCTCTAAGCTTAAATGATTGAAAAGGAGCTGATTAGTGTTTAAAACATAATCAGGACAATTACACAGTTAGACTTACTGGTATGTATCAATTATATCAGTATTATCTAATCATAATTAACTTAGAAAAATATTAACACAAGATATGAGATTTGAACTCGGAGACAGATAAAAAGTTTTATAACCTCAGGGCCAGTTTCTACAAAAGTGCTTGTAATTAAGTCTGAATGAATGATATACATTGTGTGAAAATAATCTGACAAATCAGTACATCAGACCAGTATCTCTCGTTACAGCTTAATATAATCACAACAATGTGAAGAGTTATATCTGATTACTGATGGACCAGTGCAAAAATGGTAACAATTAGGAAGAGGTATTAAATTTAATACTCAAATATAAGGTACCAGGTTTAAGTATGTACCACACCTAGATAATACCTTTCTATCACACAATACCCTTTAAGTGATCAAGTTTTCAATCCGAAACAAGGCTCATAAACTTCACTCTTTTTAAAACATCTTGATATCTTCTTTCTTTCTCATAATTCCATGTGAAAAATATTAGAATAAAATTGCATGACGGGTAAATGACACCACCGCTGTCATAAAAGTGATATTTTCAAAGATGACCCTGAAAATTATCACTGAACTGGAAGATTATGATTTTATCTCTCAACTAAGGTAAAATTAATAAAGAATTCTATAGTTAATTTGCAATGTAATATGATATTAGAAACATCATGATCATGCACTAATTAACATTACCATGGCAACCAGATATTGGTTGCTAAGAAACAAACAGAAGTATTTCACTTGCACTACCTGAGATATTGTGGTGCAACCCAACACATAGTAAAAATAGATCAAATTATCATGAATACAGTCATGAATCTGTGAATCCAAGTCTTAACAAAGCTAATATCCAAACTAGAAACGAGCCCGGAGGACACGAATGCCCCTGCTGAGAACTAAGTAAAAAAGGGGCCGTAACTCCTGTGAAAATGTTTGGAATTTAACGGAAATCAAGCTTGACCAGTTATTTATCATGTAAAATATGAAACCAATCCATGACATATTTCTTGAGTTATCGCTTCGAAACCAAAACTTGAACGGACAGACACCAAAATTTGAACGGACGCACAATTAGGGGCAACACTTCATGCCCTTCCGCCATTTCTAATGGCGGGGCATATAACAAAAAGAAGCCTCTTGTCTAACTTAAACCCTAGTGGTTTTTGAAATAAGACAACTTATCACCAACTATAAATGCTAAGATAATACTGCATATTTAAAAATATTATCACCAAAATATGTTTCACCAGTATCTTATATCTACATGGAAGAAAGTTGAAAATTTCAAGAAACTGGAAAATTTAACCTCGGTGCTGCTGAACCAATAAAAAAGCAGTATGATCCAGACCTGCGAAAATACAGAAATCACGGCATATTTCGGAAACTTTTGTCCCTGTATTTGTTTTTCAGACTCATAATTCAAGAAAATGAGAGATATTTAAATTTTGTAGGAATATTTGAGTAAGACTCTGATTCACAGATATAGACATTACTCTCCTTTGTAAAAAACAAACAAACTTAAACTTGTTCCCAATATTTAGCATGTTTAAAATATCTACAATAAAATACAACAGATTTAAGGCAACTATCACAGATAGTCTCTCACAACAGAGTGCTATATAGTACATAATTATAATCATTAATGCGTTTTTATCAAACTATCAAAACTGAATAGTTACACGGTCGCTGAATGCAACTGATTTTAGCTTCATACCACAGTCGATACTTTTCATTTATTTTACCATTAGAGAATGTTCAATTCCGCATGTTTATATAAGCATGTTTAAATAATAAAAGCACACATTTGACAACCGGTATGAATGAAATTATCTTATAACTTAGGGAATTAATCAAATCTCACCGAAGCAAAAAATAAATGCAAGCATTGACCGTGAAATTATGCAGCTTTGACAGTTCAATAAAATTGCATGATACTACATCTTTAAACAAGAATTATCAGCATCAATCAACATCAATAGAATACTTAACAATATCAACAACTTTAATAGAAAATAGCTGAGTTCAACAAATAAATTCAGGCAAAAATATAACCATCCTTGAAAAAAATCAAGTTTAATTTACCATAAAAAAGTCATTTCAACCATACTTTTCCAGTGTTCGAACTAATTTTTACAGCACTAGTTCAAACCATGAGTGGACAACTGAAAATAAACAATTTACCAATAGACTGTATATTTAAAAAAAGTTTCAAATAGAAATTTACAAGCTCCAGGCTTTCAGCTAGTGGGTTTGCCGTGAAGACTGTGTTTCTAGACATCAGACGTAATATATGATGAACTTGGGTACAGAAAAATCTTATTTTTATGAAATTACATATCCACCATATAGTCACTACAAGCATACTGAAGCTAACAAGTCAATCAGCTGCCTAATAAGGTATTGTGTTCAACAAAACTATACATCCTTATAATGTAAATCTTAATATCAACAGAATACACACAAGTTATATTTCTGACAACTTAAAACAAACCTGTAAACAAAGGGAAAGACAAAACATGGCCTTTATAGACAGGTTGCCTTTATTCAAAGGTCATTTTGTTCTTAATAATCAATGACAATTTTTTTTAAAGAATGGCTATTATTCACAGAGTGGTCTTTACTTGGAGGTGGTGGCTTACACAGGTTTGATTGTAATTATCATTACAAAATGGTATTAAAGTTGTTCAGTCATTAGAAGGTTTATATTAAAATATGTCCAACCAGAGCCAGAGAACATGAACAACACAGTGTATATAAAGCACCAACATAAGTATATAAAGTTCCAGCACTAATGTTATATCTTCATTCACAACCAATTAAAAAAACATAATAAAAAAATCACAACATTATACTGTACTAAATTTCCAAAGAATTTCCGTAAGTCAGAGAATTTGGCTGAAAGTAACAAACCGGTATTAATGGCTTCATTTTTAATGTCATGTGACTTATTTACAAATAAATCATGTGTAAATTGTATTTAAAAACAATTTACAAAAAATTATTGTTAGATATCTTACGACTATATTGTATGTTAGCTCTGATGAGAAGGAACAAAAATGGAGAAAGTCTTCAAAAGGAAATATACAAGCTGTAAATATAAACATCATGTCACTAAAGCTTTAGTTGACAGCAGGTTACAGAATCATCAGCTATAAACAATACAACCAAGATGAAACATAGTGTGATTATATTAAACTGTCAAAGCTGAATAATTACACGGTCAATGAATGTGAATGTTTTTAGCTTCATACCACAGTTAACAGTATTCATATATTTTACTGCTATGTTTGTACAATATCATGTAGCACATTGTTAAATACATAATTGTATATTCAATAAACAGTACAACAAAAATTACCGTATAACTTATGAAATTAATTGAATCTCACCGAAGCTAGAAATAAATGCGAGCATTGACTGTGAAATTAAGCAGCTTTGACAGTTCATAAAATCACAAAATAGCATGTGTTACACTGATCAACAGAGCAACGAAGTCCGTCACCTCGTCATATACCGTCACCTCGTCATATACCGGTAAAGTCCATGAATGAGTATGGAGTGATGAATCACTCAGGGTTTAAAAGAAGACCCATAGAATGTATGGAAGATGCTAATCATTGTCAGTAGTGGCATAAAAACATTAATCCTTGATATAAACATACAGGCAATCACGTGCTGGTATAAAAAAACATCCAGTGAATTGTGAACATATCAAGTAGTTATCATGAAATTTTCTGGACAAAACTCCCTGGAAACAGCCCCGTTTTTCCTGATCTTTGTAATGTCCCCTTATACCATCCATCGTCTCGTTTCTTATGTACATAAATAATGTCACCAACTTTTAAATCAAGTTCAATTTCACTTTGTGCTGGGTATGTATCCACACAACGGTATCTGCAAGACAAACAAAGGGATCATCATAAAATCTATGCTTGTTAATCAATGAATAAAGTTTAGCTTTTCTAATATGTTCATTTTGTTTGCAAAAACTTATACTAGTATATAATTATTCACATGGACAGATTCGCATACAAGAATCATGTACAAAGTTTGGCATGACTGACGTTTTGGTTTCCATGACATCTAAAACATATCTTCAATTAAAGAATATTTCAAAATGCCACATCAAATCACAAACATGTAATAAGATAAACAATTTTTACTTGCTTTTTACTAAATCTATATAAATACAGTCAAACCTGCTTTAGAGGCCACCCAGTGAATAAAGGCTGTTCTTTTAAAACCATCATTAATTGTTTGGGACATAATGACCTCCAAATAAAGGCCATCTGTCAATAAAGGCCACATTTTGTCTTTCCCAAGCGTGGCCTTTGTTCACAGGTTTAGTAATACGTAACGTATTATTGTGTCAACACCTACTTTTCTCTAGGAAGTGGTTTTGGACGTGCTGGTTTGTGCTGCATGCTAGGGGATGATGAATCAAATGATCCAGATTTTTTATGATTGGTTTCCAAGGTAACCAGTGAGGCACCATCACTTGGACATGACCCTGACCTGAAAAATAGCAAAGAAAAATTATAATGAGACAAATTTAACGTGCTGTATAATCTTATAAGTAAAGCCTGGCCAAGCAATGCTGCAACGAAAGTAATAAAGAATTGTATGTTTATCCTGATATCAAAATATCACTCTTTATTGTATGGGCCAGTTAAATTGTTGCATACAATATCTTTGATATGATTATCATTTAACCACTAAGCTCCAAAATAAGCCCCATAGGATTTCCATCCATGGATGTGAAACATTCATCCTCCCAAGGCAGAAACAACTAGACTTATACACATACAAAGGTTATGAAAATATGACAACAAGACTATATGATCAAGGTAAACATATCAACACTATATAGTATATTTACCTGCTATGAATTATGCTGAGTTGACTAAGTGAGGTAGCCTCTATGTCTAATGATTTAGGTTTCTTATATTAAACACTATATAGTATATTTACCTGCTATGAATTATGCTGACTTCACTAAGTGAGGTAGCCTCTATGTCTGATGATTTAGGTTTCTTATATTAAACACTATATATTATATTTACCTGCTATGAATTATGCTGAGTTCACTAAGTGAGGTAGCCTCCACATCGGATGATTTAGGTTTCTTATATTAAACACTATATATTATATTTACCTGCTATGAATTATGCTGAGTTCACTAAGTGAGGTAGCCTCCACATCGGATGATTTAGGTTTTTTAGATTTACCTCCAGCAGCAGCTGAAGTGATTCTCTTCATTAAACTTAACTTCTCTTTCTCTTTTTTCTGTATTAATGTAACAACAAAAATGATAAAACAAAACTGATATCAACACAGTTTTAACTTGCTATTTTCAGACTTATAAGATAAGTAGATGAATGAAAATAGTGCTCCCTAAGGTCATTCCCACAAAAAGTTGATAATTGTTACGCAACCTAAGCTTTTAACAGTGTTTAGGTAAGTTCTGCATTTTGGGGGGAAGGGGTTTATTGCTTTTTTCATTTTCAAATATATTGGAGTATAAATCCGAAAGAACACAAAATGATAACAAGAGCACCAACGTTCGTCTGTTCCCCGCCTCAGTGAGATCTATCCACTAATATAGGTTCATGTTGCTACCTGTTATAGTGTTTGAGTTATGAGCTACAGTAAAGTTTTTGCATGACGCAGATGACGCAGTGATCATCATAGTTTGCCTTTTTCTTCGAAAAATTGACTAAAAATCTTCACGTACATCATTAAATAACAAGAGAACATTCAAAGAAGAAACAAAACAAGAAACTGTATTAAATTAACGCATATTACCCTGGTGACAGTTCGACTTATCCTTGTATGGACTGACAGACGAGGCAATCACTATATGCCCCTGTCATATGAAACCAATTTTAAAAAGTAAATGAAAATATAATCCATACCTTTTCTTTGTCTTTGACAGCCCCTGTTGAGGGGCCAGCTGAGGCACCATATACAACATTAGGTGGTGTTATGTTAGCACTGGCAGACATAGAATGTTTCCATACAGGGCTAGCGCTACTGGATGCTGGCTCAGATTTACTACTAACATTTGGACTTGAGGACTTTGAGGCTCGTACGTAACGAGTGGTTTTCGGCGTGGTGAGTATTGGACTGTTTGGATTGGATGAGGAAGAGGAGGTACCTATAAAATGATAAGAATGTTAAAATAATATACAACTTTCATACATAATTAATACATGATGCTTTCACTGAAATATCAACACCTGAAAACAAGAATAAGTTAATAAATTAAGCTAAGCAAATATTCTACAGTAATTTACATACACAAAGAAAGCACACAGAATTAATACACATTTTTCTCCTACTTTCACATCTTCCATTATCTGTAGCCTATATTTGAAGCACAAGGGTTTAACTCAGTCCTAAGGCTTTTGTGTATAATTTTTTCCTATTCTCACACATTATCTGATTGTATCATTATCATTAGAAATACTAACTAGAAGCCCAAGGGCAACATGTCGAGCCCCCTGTATAGCCAGCTTGTGACCTTGACCTTTTAACTACAAGTATGGGTGATGTTCATGATACATCAATTCATTAAAGTAAACTTTTATACCAATTTATTTCAAAATCCTTGAATGCACACAGAAGTCACAGCCCAGATGAGGAAAATATTTTTGACCGAATGTGTAATCTTGACCTTTGATCTGGGTGTTGCCAAAGACACATGGTCTCATTGTATTATGGCAAGTCATTTTCAAATAATTCAATGAATGAGGGAGACACAGCCCTGACAAAGTGTATAATGATTATTTTTATGTTTGACCTCTAAGTGTGACCTTGACCTTTGAGCAAGGGACCTTGATCTTACGCACTGCACACCATCTCATGGTGTTTAACAATTATGCCAATTATCTTAAATAGTTTCAATGCATAAGGGAGATACAGCCCGGACAAGGTCTATAATGCTCATTTTTGACGTTTGACCTCGTAAGTGTGACCTTGACCTTTGAGCTAGAGACCTGGATTTTGCCCATTGCACACCATCTCATGGTGTTTAACAATTTTGCCAAGTTATTTAAAAAAGTGTCAATGCATAAGGGAGATACAGCCCGGACAAGGATCCAGACTCACTCACTCACTCACTCACGTACAGACACGCAACCGCCATTGTGGCGACTCAGTCGAGCTCACTGCAGACAGGCTCGACAGTAAAATCACTCGAGTACGTCATTTGTAAACTGTCTGATAAATCTTTCAACTTCTGAACAACAATAAATATAAGCATCCTAAGTACACATTGAAACAATATAGAATAAATAGCACCATTCTATAACATAACATCATAAAAACTACATGTATTAACAAAAATCTAATTAAGGCAATCAAAAAACAGCAAGTGTTTGTGAAACAAGGATGCCTCCTGTGACCTACTGAACTCAAAATCAAGAGGGATCATCTACATGTGATGACCAACCACCCAACCAACCAAATCTGAAGAGCTTAGGCCAAATAGTTCTTTAGTTATTGCCCGGATAAGGTTTGGTTACGACGGACCGATTAACATGTGCAGAGCGATATATCCTTTTTTCTTCGAAAGGGGGCATAATTTCTTACCTTTACTAGATGCCACACTTTGTACACTACGTGGAACCACAGGAGGTGCTCCACCACTTCTATCACCACTACCTGACCTAGATACAGTGACATTTCGTTTACTAGATCTCCCAATGGCTTCAGAGCCGCTAGTTTTAGGTCTAGCTGGACTAATCACAGACCCAGAGGCTGGATGTGATACATGGCTTACAGAATGTTGTTCGTGTTTCGTACTATGAGACTTGCTACTGGATGATTTATGGGCACTGCTTGGGCTTCTAAAATAACAAATTAATTCATAAATATATCAGCATGAATTATCATGAATAAAAAATTATATCCTTGATAGCTGTTTAAACAAACACTGCTAATTTTCAAAAAAGTTTCAGTTCGAAAAAAAAAGTGAACTTTATAGAATAGAAGCCATTAAATGGTTTCCATAAACACATGCAGCAAATTAAGAATAGTGACAGCCCTTTTTTTATTGCCTTGGGGAACAGGTATCGGGCCCCTATAACAGGGGAAATTTGCTTCAAGAAACACCAAGTTGGGGTTCACAATTCACAAACAAAATATTTTTAAACACAGAAAGAATAAAAAATTCTTTCATTTTCTTAATCAAAAAGTTTTTTTGGACTGGCAGGTTTTTGGTGGGTTGGTCGGAAGCAGCAAACAAACAAAATTTTAATCAGACCCTAACATACTTTCTTTAGGTAGTTTCATGAATTAATTTTTAATGATGGAGAAGAAATTTTTCTCTCAGTGGGGAAAATATATACTTTATGTACATGGGGAACTGGACCAAATATGGGACCCAAAAATGGCATAAAAAACGGGGCCTGAGTGAGCTTATGTTAACTGAACCTAATACTTACACTCGCCTCAAAACTTGAACATAATTTCCTGGGAATACTCCGGACAGACCCGTCTTCAAGGACACACCTTTATACCAACCATCCAGGCACTTCTCTGATACAGTGTAGTATTCACCCTTATGTAACTCTATCTCATCACCTTTCTGTGGTTTATAGTTGAAGAGAGCAACGTAACTGCAGACAGAATAATACAGATATGTCATACTGCAGTATGCTTAAATTTAAGTTATACAATATGTGGCTTATTGTTGTCAAATGGTTGAATTTTAATCAGTTCTATTTTATTCTTATCAACAACTTATAGTACAGTAAAACATGAGTTTCACAAAGAATCTGATTCTATGATCTCTCTGTCAATAGTTCTTGGTCTAAAAACTGAGCCAACAGTAGGACAAAACATTCAGACATATATATACAGTCAAACCTGTGTTAGCAGTCACCTCCAAATAAAGGCCACCCTGTGAATAAAGGTCATTAAAAAAACATCACTGATCATTAATTTTAGAACAAAATGACCTTCAAATACAGGCCACTTGTCAATGAAGGCCACATTATGTCTTTCCCAAGGGTGGCCTGACTTGGTTTGACTGTAATTTCATGGGCCATCTTTTTGTATAGAAAATATATCAAGTAAAGTTGATGAATTCATGGACACGGAAGTAATACACTGACAGTGCATATTTGAACAGAACAATACAGTGATAGCAATGTTTACTTACATAGAGGTTGAGGGTCCATTATGTACATGACTTATCTCATCAATAACACCAGTATTAGCACAGGCTGCTGCCATCTCATGTTTCTGACTACCTAATGCTTGTTGTTCAATAGATAGCTGAGGTTCAGGTTTGTTCATAGAGGGCGCCAGTGGAGAGTCTATAAACCAGAATTAATGGAAGACATGGGTTAAATGTACCATTATCTTGAACAAAGTACAATAGCAGGGTTTCCTTTATTATACAGTTGTAGCCTGTAAAGGGCACCTTCCCCTTTGAAATTATGCAATTTTCCTCATATTTCCAATTTACTTCTTAAAATTTAATTCCCCAAATTAGTTTCAGGCGAGTTTTTTACCTAAAAGAGACTTCAACCTGCTATTTCATTCCCATATTAAGTGCTAGGGTGCCTTCCCCCAAAAACATAAAGAAAACTCCTGCATAGGCTAAACAGTTCAATCATTTTGACTATTTAAGAATATAATAATAACATTATATTGCTCCACACAATCTGAATAAATCAAACATGATACCACTAGTCTACATGTACTATTATACTGTATAAAACTTTGTAATTAACCCTACGTAAATAAACCACATGTATGGTAAGGTAGGGAAATCTTAATAAAAAATCATGTCCCTGCTATAAATCCAATCTTCAAATTAGTCGGTTGCCCGGCTGCCCAAAAGGATTTTTTTCTTTAAGTCCTTATTCGGACAACCTATTTTTCGAGAGATTGCTTCATAAAGTATATTGGCGGGCAACCTGCCACAAAAAAAAATAATCAGAGACTGTGAATTGAAATCTATTTATCTTACAATCAGGGTTCTCATTAGACTAAGTAGTTTGAGGGTCAAATATGACCCTTAGCTAATTATGATTTAAAGAAGCAGCAAAATTTCTTACCCTTTGCTAAAATTTCTCATGAGTCAGATGCCTCATTTCATTAATTTCAAGAATCAAGCACTATTTTAAGGGTCAAATGAAAGCCCAGCTAACAATACTAAATAGAATATGACACTTACCTGATTCAGATTTAACAGATGGAATTACATGTGGTATACTTGTTGTAGAATTGATCGTCTGCTCTGTCGTCATGGTAACCGGTAATTGTGTGGTTATTGCAGTGGAAAGGCTTAGATGACCTTGACCTAATAATGAAGAAGCAGTTTTTCCTCCAATGGCAAGGAGATCTGTGTCGGTGCTACTATCTAGGGACCGTCGCTGCATTGCACTACTAGATGTGGTGATTGTTGGTGGTATTGTTGTTAAAGAATGGCGTTTACTGATTACATTGCCCGGTGATCCCTCCTTCACTCCCCTTACGGGATGGGCAGGGGTTGCTGGGGGGCCATTTTCATGTGAGCGAGCACTAAAACATCCAATGGATAATTTGTTAAACAAGCAAGCACATAATTATACAATATAACCTGACATTAACACTGTTGGGACCAAACAAGTGAGGTTTTACAGTAAATTCCCTCTGATACCTGGCTACAATATATAAACAGTTCTTAACACTTCCTACATTAATATACAGATATTCAATCGTAAGTAGAGTTATTATTTGTTGTTAACCAATCCAAATGTTTTAACATAGGTTGTATCTATCTTTTTCAGCTCAAAGAATTCTTAAGATAGATATTAACAAATTAACACGGAGACAATGACTTACCTATTTTTATTGGTCAATCGGAGAAGTATTTTTGCAGGATCATTTAACTGAAAGTATCATATTGATACAATATTTACTATAGTGTAAATGATGAATAATTAGAACACAGATAACAGTACAAACAAGTGGTATTCACTGGAAGTTGTCACTTTTGTAAGTAAAAACTACTCAAAAAACATAAAAAGTATATCATTCATTCCGACCAGTAGTACATTGGGGTCTTAAAATGCCCAAAAATCAATAATGTGAACAAATCTCTAAATGTAAGAAATTTCTGAAATGCTGTACATTAAATAAATACCTGTCACTGTATTCCATAAAGAATATGAATCAAACAAAGACAAGCAATATACCCACCCCAACAAAGGATATTGGTAAAATAAGCAATATACCCACCCCAACAAAGGATATTGGTAAAACAAGCAATATACCCACCCCAACAAAGGATATTGGTAAAACAAGCAATATACCCACCCAAATAAAGGATATTGGTAAAATAAGCAATATACCCACCCCAACAAAGGATATTGGTAAAAAAAGCAATATACCCACCACAACAAAGGATTTTGGTAAAATAAGCAATATACCCACCCCAACAAAGGATATTGGTAAAATACCAATTTTATCTCCTTTCTTCACTTCCAACCAGTTTTCATCAACTTTTCTAATCACAGTCATAACATCGTCCTGACATAAAAAAAAATGAAAAATATAAAATCATCTTGAAATTAAAGACAAAAACAAAAATCATTTCGAGATAAACAAAAACAACAAAATTTAATGAAAATATAAAATTTAGCCAATGAAACATCCTGATCACAGTCTAATAAGTTAGAAGAATTATCCGGTCAGAGATAAATACACATATTATATGTATAAATTATATGTGTATTAATCTCTGACCAGATAATTCTTCTAACTTATTAGATGATATTTAATACCTCGATACTAACACAATATGCAGTTTGGTACATTTGAAATAAATTCAGACTTTGATTGCATGGCAGTGATTGAGGCCTTTTTTATATTCACTGGTTCTAACAGTTCTAAAACAATATTCCCGATCATAAACAAACCCATTTCATCAATCGGAATCCATCCACACCGGATTCAAGTACAGACATTTAGTTTATTTATAAAAGAACCAATTCTTTTTTGTTTCTCAGTCATTGGAGAACAGTTTTAGAATTTGATACTAATTCCCTTCAATATTCAATAAATATAATAATCTAAAGCCAGTTGTCAATCAAGCTAAATACAAACAAGAGCACTGTGAGCAGTGCAAATGCTTGTCTGTTCACCACCTCTGTGAGATCTATCCACCTATGAAGTTTTATATTGCTACCTCTTATAGTTTCTGAGTTATGAGCTACATTAAAGTTTTTTTGCACAATGCAGATTCAGACTCTGACGCCACAGTGATTACAATAGTTTTTTTTTTCTTCGAAAAAAGACAAGCTAATAAAATGGTAGAAGAATATGAAGAAGAAAAGGTAACTAAAAATAGGACAATGATCAAATATAAAAAGATGGCTGAAACAAACAACTAAGTAAGAATGAGCAGTATAATCACTTACCTTTTTGAAAGGTAAACAGTCTCCCTCTTTATCATCTTCTACATTAAAGTCATACAGACCTTTGCATTGTGGTATAGTATCAGGTAAGGCTGTAATCACCTACAATACACAAATATACTTTACAATACAACAGTCACAAGACTTTACAGGTATAAATACATCAACTGAACTTTATACAAGGTTTTTGTCCATCCTTATAAAAACAATTACTGATCATAAAATATAATTGATTTGAACAACTTTAAATCAGTGTTAAGGCGTGATCGGGGGTCGAGAGGTTCGATACACGGCTCTGCCTTTCAAATTTCTCAGGGGTCCACTTCTAGACTACCTAGCCAAGTACAGTATCTAGAAAGTCACAGGAAAAAGGGCCAGATGTATATCAGCGCTGTGCACCGGGCATGATAAAGAACCGAGAAAAACTATAAAAAAAGAGTAGGGATATAAATGCCCGGTTCTCCTGTATCTTCTCTTCTCGTTCTCTGGGGCAGCTCTGAAATGACCATAACTGTTGAATGGGCCGTCAAACAACAGATGTTATAACAGAATGAAGAAGTCATACTTGTATCTTAGGAACAGTGTTAAAATCCAGCCCTCCGACCATACTAGTCCTGTATACCAGATAAAGTCCTAGACACTGAAAGACCTCTGAAGTAGGTGTCTCACCTGTACATAGGTAGCAGGAAAGAATCCATGCTGTCCATTCAGTTCTCCATTAAACCAATTCTCATCTACTCGTTTCCTCAAGTACACAATATCCCCCTTCTTAAATGATAAGTCACTGAAAGAAACGACATGATGTAATACTTATCAACAATACTAAAAACTTTCAGATATTGCTACATTTCTATCACCATGAAAACTATTTATGGGTCCCTAATATCACGAGTTCTGCGGCCTCATTCCTCTCCTCAGTCAATTTACATTTTTCCCCAACAACTTGTGTTCCTGGAAATATGTGCATAAATGTTATACAGAAACTGTTGTTAAGGCTTGAAATTAGCTTTTTGTAAAGTAAAACGTATTACTGATGGTATTGTTGTTCAAAGACTAAGTTCCCCATTTTCTTCAAAATGATGCGAAGTTCCCCTACCAGAGGGTCCCTGGTCCTAGTCCCCTAAAATTTAATTAGGACCCTAAATACTTGACTGACTTTCAATAATGATCAAATCTGTGAAGTTATAAATGACTCCAATAAATTACTTGATATAATCTTTATACTTTTCATTTATTCAATTAGTATTTTTTACATGACAATAGGAGTGATATGGTACATAATATTAATAAAATAAAACGAGGTATAAATATAATTGAAATCATAAGTTTACAGGGGTTTTCTTGATGTTTTGGGGAAAGCACCATAACCCTTAATATGGGGATGAAATAATGGGTTGAAGCCTCTTTTGGGGAAAAAATTCTCGTCTGAAACCAATTAGGGGAATGAAATTTCAAGGAGTAAATTGGAAATTTGGGGAAAATTGAATGATTACAAAATAATTTTTCAGAGGCACCATTTACAGGCTACAACTACATAAAAAGGAAAACCCTGGTTTGCTTTATAAGAACTAGACTTTTAATATCATATCAAGCCAATACAAGCAAATAGGATCTATAATAATACCTTGGGTCTTTTGCATCATAATTGAACAAGGCTTTAGCACAGGGTCGACTGCTATTACTTGCCTGAAATAAATACATTGGAAGTGATATAATTCCAACTGAGTAAAACATACATTTAATTTCTGGAATTCTAAAAGGTCAGTCCATGTGTGTACTATCTTCAGTCATTCACATCTATCTGTGAAATTAGTTGTAAATTATAAGCAGTTAATCTCTGTACAGCATATGAAACCAACTGAAATATCACATAGTGTGAATTTTAAATAGCAATAAAGTGACTACATCAAACAAATGTGCAAATGAGACAAAAATTATTAGCAGACAAACAATTATCGATTAATATAGCAGAATATGAAATTACGTGATTCAACCAGTCAATATGATTTTAATACAATGTACCTGTCTTTGCTGTTGCTGTCTGGCAAACGCAGCAACAGTTTGACTTGAGTTATCTCCCTTGACAGCTCCAGGGGACCCTAAACCATCCTTTTTACGACTTAAATTCTGAGAACCAGTTGCCCTTGACTGTGATTTCAAACCTTCCAGTAGACGGATTAGTAAGATATTCGCAGGCAACTCATCAACTCGCATCTCCACCTGAAATTTGGAACATTTAAATTTATATTACAAGGGTAAATTACCAGATAAGTTACAATTCAATTGCATATACATGTATAAATTATAGAATGGTAGGTGAACAGAACCATGCAGTATTTTTAACAGTGATTTTTTCCAAAAATTTCTCATTACCCATGCCCGTCAAAAGGGGAAATTAAGTGCAACAAATTCCAAAATGGGAAATATATAATAGAAATTATTATCTATGGAATATGTGATTATTTAGTTGTTTGTATCATAAATATTAATATACTGTAATTGGCGACAATGGTGCAAAAACTTATATTTTTCTTCCTTTTACATGATCATGGTGAAAACACTTCCTGTCCTATAAAAATTCTGGCCATTAAAATGATTTTAGGAATAAAATGGGGGAAGTTTGCTAGAGGGAAACTGCACATATAAGACAGTAAATATAGCAGAAAAAATCACTGTTAGAATTTACTGTCTGTATACAGACTTCAACCAATTCATTGATAACCTGAAGTTGTCTTGAATTTAGGCTCAATAAAATGCTAAAATAGATTCTGAAGCATTATAAAATTACATGAGACTGTTAAACAGTGTGGGGAATCCACATGACCTAGTGACGTCACAATGTTATCGTTACAAGTGTATTTTCTGTCATTCAAACTAGGAAAACATCATGTAAGTGCATTATTTTTATTTTTCTTCTAAACCCCATAGTTTTCACTTGGATTTCAAAGTTGCAGTCCCAGGACTCCAATGACTGATAAAGTTGCAGTCCTAATTGGAATCGCGATAAGCACAAAAAAATTGCACGAGTTCTCAGCATTATGCTGTACAGTATACTTGAATGAAGAAATGCCTCCCTATTGGATGAATGATCTTGAATTCTGACATGTTTTCAAGCCAAATTAAATCATACAAGCTGGCTAAGTACAGTATTTGTTTATGAGCAAATGCTCAGCAAGTTTTGAGGAAAGTCTTATCATTCATATTTGACATAATTTATGTATTTGGGATGTGGGATAATGTGATAAATCAATATAAAGTTAACAGGTTCTTTGACATACATGTATATTTATGTATTTACCAACAATTTTTTTTGGTCTTAGTCTATACCCATTTTCAAAAAAATCCAATTTAGGCCTCTTGCAGCGAACAGAGCAGGCCCTGATGAGACAATATGTATTCAGAGAAGTGGTTTAGAACAAAGAATACACTTCAAGTAAAAAAACATGATCCATGATCTGAATCCGCGATTCTCAGACTCAGTATTGACGATAATATTCATTGTCCACTGTATTTTTCAATTGGATTCGTGATTATCTGAGTACTCAACCCAGTCCAATTATTAATTTATAAGTTCATTGATGAGGCATAGCAACTATTTTATGACAGAAAAAAAACACTAGACGTTTTCTTTCACATGAAATTTAACAAAAAAAACATGATCGTGAGTTTCAATATCATGACATGAAAATTTCCGAAAAAGAACGTAAGTAATCATTTAAATGTGGTCCAGAATCTTTAAATCAACAAAAACAATATTGTCAATCAAGACATCGAATTAACGCTGATTAATTGCTGCAGAATCACGTTTTCTAAAACTTTCTAATCGTCGAATCGGTTTTTAATTACATGACTATTTGTCACACGCTGGAGTAAACCTACGCCTCTATATAGGTATCGCGCTGCCCACTACATATAAAACGCATTTCCATTGGTTGAGCGTTCCGAATATATAATGTAACTCCGCCTTCGGCTTTTATAATCGACTCGGCATGATCGCAGCATGCGTTATTGATTTTTTCGGGTGGTGTATATGATTGATATTGATAATTTTGATTAATTGGTACGCGTCGTGTGCAGTCAAGCGCAATTGACACCAATGTGCAATATATTAATGGATATTAAGTAAACAGTTAGTGACTATAAAATCAACCATCATTAGACGATAATTATGCGTACAGGACTGATTTCTTTTACAAACTTGCGTCCATAGACCAAAACCTTGCGTCCAAATATGCAAAATTCGGCGTCCCTGAGAACTATGAAAGCCACATAACTGTTGCAACTCCTTACATAAAGGGCTACCTCCGGTTCAGAATTTTGTCACTGAAGGCCCTCTACTTTTTTACTTTTCTTGTACAAACCGTTTTCTTGTAAAAATAACGTTCATTTTCATAACACTGTCAAACGGTTTGGACAAGAAAAGCAAAAAAGAAGAGGGCCTACAGCGACAAAAATCTGAACCGGAGGTAGCCCTTTATGTAACGAGTTGCAACAGTTATGTGGCTTTAGAAGAAAACAAAAAATAGTGCACTTAACGATGTTTTCCTAGTTCAATTGACAGAAAACGCGCTTGTAACGATAACATTGTGACGTCACTAGGTCACATGGATTCCCCACACTGTTAGACAAATGATTAATCTCAGTCCATTAATTGTAACCTATATCCATTCTTTAAACATAAATCTTGAATTATAAATTTCTTCAGTCCAGGTTTAGATAACAAATATTCTACTTTGAAGTAACATTGCCAGAGCCCTAGCTGCACTTTAGGGGAAGGGGCCCGGGGCCCTCAGGTAGGGGAATTTTGCGTCATTTTGAGGAAAAAGGGGAATTTCAGGGGATCTTTTTCAACTGCCGTGTAACCCTGCAATAAGCCTTTTAAGCTTAAAATGGCTGTATTTAAATATACAACATACATTAATATACTATTAATCAAAGGTTAATAACTTAATATGAATCATTTAAGCCAAAAAAAAAGGAGGGGAATGGGGCCGAATTTCGGCCCCAAAAAACGTCAAATTAGGGCCCTGATTGCAGTTTATAGGCACAATTACCAATTAAGTACTTTTCAATTAATGTATTAACTTACCAAGAAACGACATTCCGGACATCGTAATTCATGTTTAGTACTGACAATCTCCTCCAAACATCTCTTACAGAATGTATGTTGACATGGCAACACCTTACTGGTGTCATCTAACTGATCCAGACATACTGAACACTCTAATAATTCATTCAAAGCTTGTTCATCCATCAAATAAAACTAACCTAGAAAAAAAGAAGAAAATATCAATGAAAAATCTACAGTAAAACCTTTGATTATCCAAAATCGAGTGGACCAAAATATTATTTTGGAAAATCCATAATTCGGATAATCCATGAAAAAAGGGAGAATAAATTAGGACTCACATTTTTTGTACTTTATTCAAAGGGGATGTATTCATTGATAAAAAACTTACTGATATTTCTACCTTTCACAGCAACATCAAATTTTGGTTGTTTCAGTTTAAAACTGAGACATGTGACATAATGTGACCGACTGACTAAACTGTCTGAATCAAGTTAGTTGAAGTTTAGCAGCGTGGTATATATACATTTAATGATTATTTGAATTTATAAATTGGCTGTGATATTCATCAGTCTGATTAGCTTGGAGTTGATAACATCTAACTTGTAAGCAGGAGGCCAAGGGTTCAAGCCTTTCACAAATTAAAAATGCATTTTAGATATTTATTATCATCTTATAGCATTGCTTTATATACACAATAGAGACTGAATTACGCCAGATGACAAGAGACAACAATATGTATCCGAATTCGACCTGTCCGAATTATACACAACTACAAAAATGTTATTATTACCATACATTTAGGACGAAAGAACATGAAACTAATTTGTCATAAAGAATATCCAATATGAATATGGAGTGTGGTGTCTTGAAGATGTAATTACCCATAGAACTGCTAAAGAATCATATTTAATTTTAAGTTTCCTTCCTGTTCAACAGGTCGTCCATCTTTAATACAGGTAAGAAATAGTTCCCAATTTAAATAATGATTTTGTCATTATGAAGAATATGTGCTTTAAATACTTTCGTATAAAAAAATAATGCGTAAATAATATAGTAGATAAATGCAAAATAATGCCACTTTACGACGACAAAAAATTCTAATATTTTCGCAACAATATATTTGAGGCGAATCACCACACGATCTTGGACCAACAGATTGTTCGATCCAGCGTATTTCGACCCTGACAGTTTAACTGGGACACATTTGAGGCCAAATGTCTGGTTTTATGAGAATTCCGATTTTTAGAGAACTTTTGATAAAATTTTCGAAAAATATATGTCATGAAAAATCGTTAGAAAACAAGGCATTCCTGTTTTCGGGGTTTTACCGTAAAATCAGAGACATAAGCAACTTCAGTTATTACCTATGTAATATCACATGAATATATCACTGTTACTTTTCCCAAAAATTGCTGATTTTGTAGCAAGTAAAACTTCTTACCTACTAATGACACATGCATACATTTTACATTTTCTGAAAGTTTATTTAAACCACAGCTGCCGAGTTTTTCAGATATCAATTTTGATTGATAGTTTTATTACGCCCATGCTTATACTACCTACTTATGCAACGTATTGGTTTTTGTTTTTTGTATGAAGTTGCTTTTTTCATAAAGGATTTTGACTGTATATTTTATTAAATCCTACATTATGGAGAGTATAACATATTTACATGTTATGAATAATACACATATATTTACAATCCTTTTGTCACAAATGAATTAATTAATTTATATATTTCACAAGCACATGGTAATATCATACCCTACATCAATCAAATAGAATATAACATAAATGCTATAATCTTCTATGATGCAACCACATTGAACTTCAAACAGCATTTCCAATATTATGCCATACAAGGTCAATATCACAGAGCAATGCCTGCATGATTTACTTACCTATCAACAAAGAACAGACGATCAGATTCAGTCAAACATGACAAAAATCACAGGTAACTGTATCATGAATAGATTATAAAAATATGGAAAAAAAAATATTTATTACTATATTAATATGTTAATATAGTAATAAATATTTTTTTTTTTTTTTCTTCATATTTTTATAATCTATTCATGATACAGTTACCTGTGACAAAAATGACATACATCACCATTAGCCAATCAAATGGCCAGGCTTACCCAAAATAGTACAATGTAATATACATTAAACTATATCAAGGACTAACTTGACTATATATACCCACAAACAACTAGAATAAACTTAAACCCATGACTAAAATTCGTCTAGAAAACGTGCTATTGGCCGAGATCGTATAAATTATTCAGATCGCCTACATGAT